>OY282560.1:110935685-111535685 GCA_958295665.1 Tipula vernalis
TTAGAATTTGTGTTGTCTGAGCTAAAAGCTGAAATTTTCTCTAGAGATAAATCTAAGGAATTGAATGTTTTTTTTATTGCGCTAAACATACCAGCTGCGGTCAGTTTATTTTTAATTCCGTTCTCGATAGTTTAAGTATTAGTACAGGAAAAAAAAAATATTTTTTTATGATTCGAAGCACCTACTTGTAATGAATAACAAATTTTGTTAGAAATTATTTTATTTATAACTTTACCATTATTTTAGGAGCCAATACTCGCAATTCCCTTTATTTCCAATTTTGCAGTCGAAATGTGTAGCTTTAACTAATTTTAGGCAGCAATTCATTGAATTGTATGATTGGTTGTGTTTGACACAATGAAAAATATGGACAAGTTCTGCTGCGGTAGTTAGATCTTTATCGATTGTATCTTTTGTATAAACAAATTTTGTGATTACAGCACTGCAACCGGCAACCGTTAATTTTGTCTCGTGATTTTTGTTCGTTCGTGGTTTTTTAGGGCCCAAAAATCTTTATTAGAAACTAATATTTCCACACTACATATATTACAGTACCCCTTAAAATTGTTTTTTAACCAACTTTTCAATTGCAACCAAGAATCATTAAAGTTCGTTGCTAGTTTTATTTTTTTTTCCAGTTTCATTTAAATTTGATGACATAGTTCCTAAAACAATAATGAATTTATAAAAATTTCCTAAAAATCAAATATTCTTACTTGTGGATAGCTCTGAACTTCAATAAAAAAAAAGAATTCCTCAATTAACAGCTTTAAAACACAACACAATAAAAAAAAGAGTTATTCCTCTTCGTATATCAAAAAAGTAGTTACCGTCTCATTTAAATAAGAATATTGTCCCTTATTCCAAACCAAGATGAATTCATTATAATAAGTGAACTAAGTTGCAATCGCTGCCATTAGAAAAATGCATGTCAAATTTTAAGTCCTCGGTAAACGAGGATAATTAATCCGCAAATTTTATTTCGAATTTTTTTTCCACAAATAGGCAAACAAAAATAGTTATGAGTAATTTTTAGACAAATGCACGGGGTAATTGTAATTGTAATACAACTAGAAATGAGAAATTTACATTTAAAAATCGTAAAAATTTTTAAACCACGAGGATTTTTCAGTATCGACGAGAACACGAGGACCAAATAGTCAAACGAGGACAATCCTCGCCAAACGAGGACGGGTGGCAACCCTGATACATACTTATATAATATAGTTAATACGATTTTGCTTTTAATTATTTTCTTTTTCTATATAGAAAATCAAAACCTACAAACGAAAAAAAAAAATTAAAATTTTATTCGCCTTACGGTTGGCCGATGACGTGGCCAATTCTTGTTTTTGCGGAGCTTTACGGAAAAATAAATTATTTATTTTTCTCTAAAAGTTTGGTTGGTAATTTTTTTTCCCAGAACATGAACAAAATACAAATCGCTCAGAATGCTTTGGAAAAAAGAAATCCAAAAAATACACTAAAAGGTCACAAAAAATGAATTCCCAATTCGCAATTCCCCAGGAAAACGAGAATAGTGCCACAGGACGGCAAAAAATATTCGTTAATTAAGATAGTAACATTGAAAAAAATGCGCATAATATTCAAAACTTTGTCAGAACCATTGTCGATGTTTCTGTTAAAGCTAAAAAGTCGATGATTTTCTACTGAATCTTGCCCAATTCTAGAGCCAACAACAACAATGTTTTATTTTTTATAGCGTTTGCGTCCGTCACCGAAAATAAACTAAGCGTAACTAAATTAAACCAAGTAACGAGCAGATGTCGTCGGGGGTTGGTGAGCATAGCGATTAATTATAATTTTCAAAAACATCCATGTGAACGTGACCTTGCTAAATGTTTCCTGAATTATTTTAATTTATTTAAAATATGGACAATTCGAGATGTTCTCTAAACCGTGATTTTAATGCAGGCAATAGGTAAACCGATCCAGTCTGGGCTCACTAATTAGTTAATTTATTAATTTACTCTTAATTCGTAACATGAAATTTTGGTATAAATATGTATACTACTACATCGAGTTCTTTTTTAATCGATGTATACCTGTTTAAAGTCAAGCTAACCATTTTTCAAATCAAATTAAATTTTTTTCAAATAAATTTCACAATAATTTTCAAATCAAATTAAATTAATTTTTTGTTTTCAAAATATACAAATGCATACAATAAAATTTTGCAAATTTCAATTTTTTGAATAATTTAAAATTATCAGAGAATTGAATTTTTCTAAATTTTATTGTTTGCATTGCAAATTTTGCAAAAAAAAATAAAAATTAATTTAATTTGATTTGAAAATTGTTGTTAAATTTAATTATAAAAAAGTTTAATTTGTTTTGAAAAATTGTTAATTTGAATATTTGTTGATTTGATTTGAATATTTGTTAATTGGTTTGAAAAAAGGTTAATTTGACTCGGAAAAGATATATTTTGTCACATAGATTAAGAATTTGATGAGCCCCGAGTTCGGAGGTATATGGGAAAGTTTTTCACCCATTTTAGGGGGTTATTTAGTATTTTATGAAAAATATCAAGGCAAAGTTGTTCTACGGAAAATTTCCTATCGACATGTGCAGTCATTATCAGTTGTTTTTTTTTACAAAGAAATTCAAGTATCGGCACTCATCGAATTCTTAACCTATGCGGAAAAATACATCGATTAAAAAAAATTTTTTACCAATTTATTTTTATTATAAATCCTAATTCTGTTGGAGTTCTTTGCTTCAAATACAAAATTTTTTTTTTTTACCTTGTTACGAAAATCTGCTAAACGCAATTGCCATCATCCACAGACAATTTAATTCGTCGTAATTTTCTTAACCCGTTTCATACCGCCCATAAAATCGGTGGAGCAATTTATACGATTTTTAAAACTCTAACGTATTTTGGTTCACTAAACATAATTGCCAGATTTCATTCAAATCTGGCTGCTATTTTCGGAGATATGGAATGTTGCATAAATGGAACAACAGTAAAAACACTTTTATTTTTTTAATTTTTTTATTAGTAAATAATTTCAGAATTCATGTAAATACAGCTTATTATTTTTGCTGTGAAACTGCGGTGAACATTTCAAATGCAGTGGAATGTCAATACCATGACTTGAGCATCGGGAACATTTAAACGTAGTGTTCTTTTTGCAGACCCGGCAGCGCTTTTGCTTACTGTTCGCTATCTTTATTATGTCATGACGCTGATTCGATAGTCTAAGAGTTGTATCTAATGACGTTGCCGTCATACGTCCAATTAATTCAGAATTATAGTTGATATCTGTTGAAGTTGATAGCAAGGCCAAAGTTACCTCTCGGCGAAATGCCAATAGCGGCATAAGTTTTCAGACACCAGCTTATGTAAGCACCAGGCATTGGAAACTGCAGCATCTAAACAATTCACAAATAAAGGCCACCACGATTTCTTCCCTTTAATTTTGATGCGATATTGGGAAATAAATCTGTCGAATAAATCGACTCCACCCATTCCTTTATTGTAAGCTTTAACAATTTCAGGGCAAGGTATTTGAATATAGCGTTTTTGTTTCTGCGAAAACCTTTTAGCATGGACAACGGGTTCGATTGTATCGCAGTTTGAAAGAAATGCAAAAGAATTATCGTTCCATCTTAGTCCAATAATCATCAAAAGCTCCTTGGTAAAATCCTCTCTCCTTTTTTTTGAATTCTTTCAAACCCAGCAATGGGCATTTTCCAGTTCGGTTATCGCGGACAGTGCCCGTGGCAAAATAGCCATCATTGTTCAAACTCGCCATCAGTTTATGCGAGCTGAAAAAATTATCAAAATATATGCGATGGTTCTCCGGCTTTTCGACAATTTCCAAAAGATTACGTACTACATTTCCTCCTAGTCCTCTTTCTGGATAGAAAGTTTCGGATTTACCGCCATATGGAAAAAATTTATATAAAAACCCATTTGCAGAGGTCATGCACCAAATCTTGTAACCAAATCTAATGGGTTTAGCACGAATTAATATTTTACAGCTATGACGCCCGTGATATGGCCACATTGATTCGTCTATCGATAAATTATGCGCAAAAATTCCAAATTTTGAACAGTTACTGGATACATGCTCATATATGTTCTCACTTTGTAAAATTTATCTGAAGTATTAATTTTATTATTATCTGCTAAATGCAAGTTTGATTTGATTTTAAAAAAACATACTTCGAGGCATTGCATTTCTTATAATTTTAAAATCATAATCCAAGAATACCGACCAATATAGGTGTTCTTGAGGAACAGGATGATGTCCAGAAAATAATAGGATTCCCAAAAAGCGTTTTAAATATGGAAGAGTCAAGCTGAAGTTGCTAACATTCTTTTGGCTAGCATATATGTTACTTTGTTGTAGTATCAAGTTGTATACAGATTCATCAAAAAACTCGTGAAATAATTCAATTGGCGATTTTTCAGCTAGCAGGTTTTTTAAATGTTCTGTTTTCTCGAATTCAATATTTTTCGGTTTTTTCAAAAATTCGATTTTTTGGGATTGAGGCAAAGTCCACTTACTATTGTATATGGGTATAGTTTTACGGGGTAATAGTTGGCTCAATGGGACTAAATCATCTTCGTCCCAAATAGCATCAGCATCTAAAACTATCTCATCCAAAATTATTTCCATCGTATCTGCAATATCATGCGGAAATTCTTCGTTTATATTATTCACGTCCATCCAGAAACTCTTCATCACTTATTCCTCCAAAATCAGCAGGAGGTAAAATAACAATATCCGGCAACTCGGGTTCGTCCTCATTTTCATCCTGCCATTTCACCATTTCAGCCACAGCTTCGGCCAACGTGTAAAATTTTTTTGTCACCTAGAAAAAATAATTAGTTACTATACGGTTGTTCCATTTTTGGGCACAAAATAATCTCAGGTTAAAATATGTGGTAATAAACCTCTTTTCCCACTTACTTTTAACTAAATCCTTTTCGAGTAGCTTTTAGGTTTCACTAATCCACAAATTTAATAAAATAATTATTTTATTTAATTGATTATTTTATAATTTTTCGGAGCAATAAAAAAAACCACCATGCGGACTAAATTCCACTGACACTAAATTTCTTAAAAGGGGAATCCCAAAAATATGAATCATGTGGTATATTCTTTTCAAATAGTTATACTGTAATATAGATGTCATTCCTATAAGATAAGGGATACACGATCGTTTGAAATTAGATGCAAATTTGTGTGTCCAAAATTGGAACAGCCGTAAAAAACGGGTTAATCTTCTCATCAAATAACATCTAATTTTGACGTTAGATTAATTTCATTTATTCGTTTCGTCATGTTCTCGAAAGAATTACCCGAGTATTCGGGTGCATTCGAAAACGTACGAAATTTCTTTTCTGCTTGTTTCTCGGTTTTGCCTAAATAAAATACCAACAATCGATAGATTTTCAATTCATTTGTTAATTTCTGTGAATTCCTTTTTTATTGAACCAAATGGAATCGAGTCGTAATTTTTTAACGAAATCAGATGAGTAAAACAATTCGTTAATTACATAAATCTCAGTTTCATATTAACACTGTGCCCGAAATCTGTGATAAATATTTTTTAGTACACATTTTTGACATTTATTTGAAAAAACCGCTTACATCCAAATTATTACGGTCTTTTACTATGATAATTTTTGACACAAACAGAATAATTGTTCAATCAACATTTAACAAAGTCGCCTTAGCATTTTATATCATCAAAATCAAATGTCAACTAGTCAATGATTATGTTATCGTTTGCAGCAACATAATCATAGCAACACTATAATTTCCCATTTTCAACTGAAGCATAGCTTGTTGACAATTATTTTGTTCTAGTGTAAGTCAACTAAAGGTTCTTATTTATATAATTAATAGATTAATGAAGCTTTTGTAGAATTAATTAATCGATTGAATTAAAACGTATGCACCACATCGTTAACGATTTGTTTTAATCCGTAATAGAGTTGCCTCCAATATTTTTTAGTTTGCGTTGCAATTTTGATTTGAGACCACCCATGACCTTCCCATTTCCTTTATAGAAATCTAATCTAACTATCGTATTATATTTTCCAAAACTTTAAACATAAAGGTATGCTATAAACTTAATATGGAACGTTAGAAAACAGATATAACACACTGTCTCCATTGTGTGTGAGGGGCACAGCTTCTGCAAACATCATTGAGACGTCGATACACTGTATTTTAGGGCAGCTACTCATATGGCCATCTTGTGGTATTGTGTTTGTTACTACCACTCCTTCGAAACAAGCATCGTTTATGCGCGATATTGCTGCCCCACCAAATATACCATGTGTTAGGGTCGCTTACACTCTCGTATCAGCCATATCGTTTAACAAAATGGCAATTTTCTCTTTTACATAGCCGACTAACACCATCGATGCAACTTTATCCGCCTTTTTCCTTTCCTTGTGAATTAAAGCAAACTCCTTGTTTAATCTGTCCGCAATCGATGTTACTCTTTTAGCACTGCCAGCATCAGGGGATACAATAATTGAATTCCTCCAGAAGGGGAAATACTTCAAAAAATTATTACACAATTCGGGCAGCGTAATAAAAATTTATGAATGTAGGGGAATATTTTTCAAATAAATGTCAATAATGTATACTAAAAAATATTTATCACAGGTTTCGAGCACAGTCTTAACCGATAAAAATCTATGCTGATTGTTTTTTTTTTAGAATTCTTGTGTGAGTTGAAATTAGATGTTATTAAACTTGTTTTGTACTTTTTTTTTCTTTTAAAGTTGGCTGCGCTTGTTAACAAAAAAATGTTCGTTCTTAGAGGTATATTAAGACAAAACAAAAAAGAAAGTTTATATTAATATTTCAAATCTTCATCCAATATATAAATAAGATTTACCTTTTTGATCGTGTTCAATAAGATAAAGACAAAAGAAAAAAAAAAATTCTGCTTTATATAAAAAAAATTCGCACGATTTATTAATATTACGAATGCCCACCATGACGCGCGATCATATCGTGAATAATTGTAATCTAATCCTATTTTGATTGTGAAGACGTGAGTACAATTTTCGTTTAAACAATATGAGAAGATTTATTGTAATTAACTTGAATTAACGCGTCATTCATCTTAAATTTACGCGCGCGAGGTCATCGATTATTGTGTGCAATTTTTCAATGGATTATTAATTGAATATAACTCATTTCCATATTTTGATTGAAAATATTTAACTCAGTTATGATTTTATTATTTACTTGAGGATTGGTATTTCCACGTCCATCAATCTATGTATTATTTACGTATATACATATAGTATATATGTATACGTAAAGAATATTTTAAGACGAAGATTAATAATATCTTGCAATGTAATGAATTTATCGTGTGATAGGTGATTATATCCTGAAAATTATGATGTGTGAATTAATCAATCATATTAATAAATGCTTTCATGGAAAATTCTTGATTTTTCGCCGTCTCCGGTATTTCATCCGCGCATTGATTGATGAAATCTATATTTCTTCTTTAGCCTTAAATATGGTATAATGGAGTGATCATCCAGTTCAACCTTCCCTTCTCTTCTCTAAGAAGTACTAAAAGTAATAATAAAACAATGATCGTGATCATTACAAATAAATCGTTGATCGCCTACTGCCCATTAAATTGAATTATTGTGAATAAAAATAAAAATGTATGTATTTACATAAATGGAATAATTTAGTAGATGATCGCGAAAGTAACACGATTGCATACACGTGGACATATCATTTTTTAATTAACCACTCTAAGGTATATTATATACTCTCAACAGCAAATCTCTTAAAGATTTATTTATGGGCGATCATTTGGGAAACAAAAAATAATAATAATAATATAATCACGATATCACTCGTCAATATTTAGCCTAAAGTTATTTTCATCTGCGTTTATATATTTTCTCTCCCTGTATGTGCAAGTATGTATATATGTACAATATACCATAAACATAAGCGATCACCTACTGTTCGCCCAATTTGTTTACATACATATTGATAATAATCAAGATCGCAGTGCACATGCAATAAGTGCATAACTACGAGTATAAAATGGAAACATACTTACAATCCATTAAATTAATCAATTTCATTTTTTTTTGTGTTTGTTGTGGTTTTGTGGCCTTTGCGCATTTTCGAATGATCATCTCTCATAACATTCAATGATTGTATAACATAACATAATAAAATCTCCAAAAAAAAAAAAATAATAATAATTTTATTTAATGATGTTGTTTTTATATTTAACGAAAACCAAAAAATAAATTGATTTTCAATTTGAAAATTAAGACGTTTTAAAAAATAAAAATTGATCGTGATACAGTTAAAATTTTTTATATTTTTTTTTCTTTTTTGATCTTGCTGAGAGAAATAAAGTAATTTTAATTTCTTAATTTTGTTATTTTATTATCTGTGAAAATGATGATTGTTTATTGAAGAAGAATATATTATAATGTAATTTGATGATCTGATCATCATGAATATAATATATCATGATATTTATATTTACGAGTAGGTAGGAATTCTGCATCAGTTATTAAATGTTTTAAGTGATATAAATAAATAATATAGTATATTAGAATTTTTAGACTGTCTTATTTCGGTTACTGTATAAAGTGTGGCCTGAGGTAATGATTTATATATATACATATGCATGTTTTTTTTTATTTGCCAATTAAATTTGTTGCGCGAAAAAAAGATGCATTAACTTTCTTTTTATTGATGGTGATCGTGAATTAAACATTTTTTTTTTTAATATTTTTAAAAAATTTTAAATGATCCAATCAATTTATAAATGCGCGAATTTGATTTTGTTTTATGTTTAAAATATAATATAAAGAAAACAAAATGTAAATTTAAATTTGATTGCGAAGGCGGGTCTATTTAGTATAAATTTTCATCAAATTTACTTTAATTGAATTTAATTTCGTTTTAATTTATGGTCCATAACATTTAAATTATAAAAAAAAAAAAAAAATAAAACAACTTTCTGGACTTTGTAATTTTATGAATTTTCATGCGTGCATACATTTAATAAATTGATTTTGTGCTTTTATATGTGATCTGAAGAAATACGCGATAACTTCACTTTGCTTACATACATTTTTATATAGAAGTTCGTCTGGGTGGTTCGATTAAATAATACGGTGATGGATGCAACTCCGATTTTTATTTTTTCTATCTCAATTCTTTTTTGTTATAATGGTTAATTTGCTAAACAAATAAAATATTACAAGTTTCTCTTTAAGAACATAGAATTAAGGTAACGGGCCTGATTTTGACTTCTAACAATTTTATGTTAAGTTATTATTATTTTTTTTTTAGTAGTCAGTAGAAGCGTGGAAACAAAGTAATTTAATACCGACCAAACGGCGCAGTGGTTGAAGCTACGGTGGTTGGATCGGGAGATACCGGATTCGAATCCCTATAGGGGCGGGATGCAAAAGGGCGCTTTCATCATCTGATTACGATCGGTGATGAAGATGAACACATATATGACCCTTGTTGAGAGTGCAGAATCCATGGCCGACCCACCTTTCATGTCAGCACCATAGGTTGGCATGAAGCAATGCAATGTGCAGGTGGTTTAAACGAAAACGGGTCTATAGCCGTATGTCCTCGATTTGGCTACTGCGTAAGGCAGGACATAAAAAGCGAACTGCGAAAGAGTTGGAAGTGCCTTGAACCTCAGAAAAGATTGCAGACATAGAAACAAACAAACAGACCCATCGTCCGGTGTCGCGAGCATAGAATCACCTTTTAGAAAAGTTCAGGTGTTAGACATTCAAGTTCGTTCGGGTCCGACAGTGGGCACACTAAAGGAGTCAATAAAATCATGGATTCGACCGCTCTAGAATCCAAAATACATTATTTATCAAATCTAGTCCTGCTCAGGAAAGTGTCTGTTCTTGGCATGTGTTAATGGTTTGGCCAAATGCCAGTTTCCCACCGATTATTTTGTTTCTCGAGGAATTAAATACAAGGAATAACCAACTCTATCATACACCCGGTTTCCTGGGGAACTAATGCCTATATATGACGAATGTGTGTAGTATTGTACCTTATACAAAACTATACCGTTTGATCTATCGGTATGAAATTAGGTAAACAAACCAAAATTAAATTTTTTAAAATCAGGAAACATTTGTTGGTTATGTTTGGTAGCCACCCACTGTACGTGAGAAAGGTCTTGGATTCGGGCCGACCTATTACATTGTTTTCTTTCTACGCGCATAATATATTATTTTTTGTAATTTTTATTTTCATTTTAACTTTACCCCATACAGTTCGATGGTAGTTTATGTATAATTTTCACACTTTGTCTTTGATTTATTTACGAATAATTGTGTACTCCATTGAAACAATTCAGTCATATGATACAATTCTAAATCTGCCGACAGATGACGTTACTACAAAAGTCAAAAGTAACATGATAAATAAATAAATTAAAACCAATAAAATTAAATTTTTAACAAAATTTGCCTTGCACTCATAAATATAAAACTTTTGACAGCTACAAAAAAAACAAGCTAAGAAATAACGAAGTGAGGTTAAGTTACCACCAACGAAAAAATTCGTCACAAACATTTGAGTGTAAATGTAGAATTCGGTTTGGTGATGGATGCCTAAAATATTATACCATTCAATATTATGTCAACTGAGTTTTAGCTGGTCGGTCGACAAAATACTAAAAAGTATTTTATTGAATGAAAATTTAACAATGGAAATTTTTCATACGACAATGCTTAAGCACTAAAGCTGAACACTCTAAGGCCGTGCCCCCAATACTGTGATAAATAATAATTTATGACATTTACTTTAGAAATTTTCCCTTACGCAGATATTTTTTATTTTTACTGCCCGAATTCAATAATAATTTTTGCGTGATAATTTCCCCGCCAATTTTTTTAAACCAAATCAAATGGATCAAAATTCCGAAGTAAGCAAAATTATTATACATTATTGTTGTAATGTAAAAATGCTTCGGGAATCAATACTAAATTAATACGAGTATTATCAAGCGATTACATTATACACCGTGATCCCACAATCCGATTATTAGTCAAATATTAAGTGAAGAAACATTTAAGGATTTCTGGGGTATGTTTCACAAAATTACAGATTTTTTATCACGCAAAATGCATGGATGGTAACTTGAGTTAGAACTCATGGCTTTATTTTATTGCGGCTTACCAGTGAGACAAAACGTAGAATGGAGGGAGCTGTAATAGAAATGCATAGCCAAACATTTACAGAATTAATTATGTTCCAAGTTATTAAGTAGCCGAAGAGGTTGTACACCTGCATTGAAAAATGTGGTCGGAGCTGACGATGGGACTCATGTTTTTTGCTTCAAATTTATTTTGTTGGTTGCTATATCTAATCACATTCAATACTAAAATATTTCACATGGATATGTCAAAATGTATCATAGGGAACGATTGTAATAATTCGAATGAGTGTGTTTTATGCCAAAAATTATTACGTGTGAATATTTAATATGGTATTCGGGCACGGCCTAAGTAGGGTTTGCTTATCGATAATTATTTAAAACAAAAATGTTGGTTTATTTCAGAAGCAATTCTAAATCAACAAAATCGCCCGGCTCTTTTTCAGATAATAATTAAAAATATGCTACACAGACCATGAGAATCATTTAGGCCTAATTATTCGGTAACATGTAAATTGCAGGTCAACTCATTGCAAATTTCAGGTAATGTCGGGAAACTCGAATAGAACCGGATAATCTCGAAAAGCTCGAATGATCTTGATAATTTCGGTATTCTCAGAAAAATTCGAATATTCCCGAAAATCTCGAATTAACTTGGTATAATCTAGAAAATTCTCAATACTAAGCAATAAAAAGGGATCGTTTTGAAATCTTGCCCTAAAATATTAAATGCAAATTCAAATTTAAATTTAAACTACACATTTTTTCTAAATTTTAATTCCATAATCCTTTAATTTAAAATATTTTAAACAATTTGAACTTAAATAAAACTTCTTTCAGCGATATACAGATTTATAGTGACATTTATTTTTTATTTTTTATTAGGGACTTTTTCAATTGCTAGACGGAGTCCGTTTTCAGGAAATTTAAATTCGTTGCAATTATTATAAGGATAACAACTTAAAACAACAACTAGTGTGACATATTGAACAAAATTTAATTGACCAAAATTCCATCGCGATTAATGCTTTTAACCATTCACATTTCCTTTCCTATTAATTTCAATAAAATAAAGCTCATTAATTTCGTTTTTGAAAATACTAACCTTATTCGTAATATTAACAAATCGAATGATATTCGAATTTGGTTTCAATTTTGTTCAATTAATTTTTCCGGGCCCCGAGTTTAATAAAAGTTTTTAAATGGTTAACTAAAATTGTTTTGAAAGTAACTTCAAACAAAACACAATTTTATAAAAAATGTGATAAACCCATACAACTTAACGATTGTTAGCAAATGGCTTGAGAACGTTACCTAAAATAAGTCAGAATTTTTAAAATATGATAAATGGTAAAAATTAATCAAAATTTTAAAATTGATTAGAAAATTATTAAAAATTATTACCATGGTTTTATAAAAGTTTATATGATGATCAAGTCGTAACTTAATCACAAAGTTAGGAAAGATTCGAGAATTACTTAAAATAAAATCTGTTGATTCAGAAGAAAAAACAAAAAAACCAAATATTCTCATTTCATAGAAATAAGTGAAGAAGTCTAGTTGTAGCAGAATATCCAAACGCTTAGGAAATTTACGAGTTAAATACAAATTTCAGGCAAGCATTCAAATTATGTATTTTTAAAAATGTAAAAATTTTTATATTTCCCATGAATGCATGCATAAAGAAATTCAGTTGAAATGTATGTTTGTTTAATTTTACCAAATCGGCCATAACAAATTGGCTATCAGTTTATATTATTTTTCATACCCATAATAAATTATTTTCATCTTTGCATTTACGTGTTATATTTTATTAAAACCACTAACTTCTAGGCAGCGTAAATTTTTCGATTGTTTCAATTTTGCCGTTTGTCAATTTTTGATCAAAACCTATAGGGGCGAATTATCACAGTAAATAATCACTCAAAAGCGGGGCTATTTGTGAATTCGACTCGACTGTATTCGATTCTTCGAAGAATACGATTCCAATAATTCGAAGACTCGAATACGTTCGAATCGAATTCACAAATAGTCAGGCTGTTCGAGTGATTATTTAGAGTATAAAAGCTCTATATTGTGTTTTTATCAATTTTATTTAAATTTTGTAAAATTCGTTGTTTTTTTTGGTTTATTTTGGAGGGAGCAGTAGTGGTGAATCTAGAAACGTTATACTTGATAAGGACAATAATAAATTGTAGATTAGCGAAATGTTTGTAAGATTCATTAAATCTGGAAAATTTGTAATAATCTGGATCATCTTCAACAATTTTAATATTCAGTTATATCATGCGAGTAACATCAGCGGGTACCTTATCTCGAAAATTTCAAAAATATCCAATAATCTTCAATCTCGAAAGTGTCGAATAATCTCGATGTAGCAAGCAACTTAAAGCCGTTCATATTCGAAATATCGGGATTAATTATGGATTAATAAAATTATTTCAGGGATCATTGAAAGTATCAAATATTCTCGAAAAATATCATTTATGTAATTTAACTTACTCAAAATTTAACTTAGCTTTAAATAAGTTAAACCTATGCAAATCTTGGAAAGCTCAAAATCAAAAGTCTCCATAAATCACTAAGTCTGTACCAACACCCTTGCAAATTTTGAGAAATATCTGAGAAAAATTGATGTAGGCTCGAAAAATCTAGACAATTTCTCTTCATTAACGTATAAATTCAATATTTCAAATTTAGGAAACTGTATTTCTGTAAAACTGTAAAAATTGGTTTACATTGGTGTTGAGCCTTTCGTACGTTTAAAGGGACTCCCTCCATTGCCGATTTAAATATCGATGTATCGAGTTCCCTGAGACTTAGAGTAGCTTTAATTTTAGTGATAAAGCAATTTATGATTTTTGGTTGATATCCTTTGCTATACTCTTTCCGTTGAAGATTTGCCCAAAAATCCTCTATGGACGCAATTGAGGCACATTTGGTGGATTTTCCTCTTTTGGTACAAAACGAATACCCAATCGCCGAATTTCATCTGTGCTTGCTTTGGAGTAATGGGCCGATGCTAAATCGGGCCAAAACAGCGTCTTTTGGTTTGCATGGTGGTTTCTTATAATTTTTTAACTTTCGGTAAACATTCGACCTTGTACCTTTCACTATTTTTTTTTTTTCCTTTTATTTAATATTACAACTGATTTACAAGTCATTTAGTAATTTATCTTTCTTAAATGAAGATTCACATTTGACGGGCAGTAGCCCAATGGTTACTCCCGTTTGAATTTACATAGTTATTATTTTTCTCTATCTGAATTAAATACAACTGCCCAATTCCAAAGGTTTCTGCCTTTGAAGTCTTCTTACTGCATTGGTGGTATCCAACAAACTTCGTATGTCTGCATTTTGGTGCCGAGATATCCGCTGAATGTGTTTCTTCGCATGATTTTGTATTTCTTCACTTACATATTCCATGTTTAAGTCTCTATGGAGGTTATCATTTCTAATGTACCATGGTGCGTTTACAATGCCACGCAGCACTTTGTTTTGAAAACATTGAATCATTTGTACATTTGTCTTCTTGGTACAACTCCAAAGTTGAATACCGTAGGTCCATATTGGTTTAAGTATTTGCTGATATAATAGCAATTTGTTATGTATTGTAAGCTCAGAGTTTCCCTTTCACTATTAATGATTAATCCAGCTTTAAAAAATGCAGATTCCGACATTCCGTTTTGACTTATTGTCAACCACAGTAAAACTTTGTCTGGAAACTTCTCTTTGGGTATAAACTTCACCTTCTCGGCGATATTATGTGCCATTGTCAAAGTAGGCTTTGGATTGCCATTCGTTGCCATTTAAAGTAAAATAATGACCTGTAGGGTTCCTTTATGACACCGCTATAATTTCGCGGTTCTAATGTTAGATTCCGGATTCCACTAACTGACCGATTTATCTGACTCCAAAATAAATTTATCACTAACACCAAACTCACAAAACCATTTTATTATTTTTTAATTTTAATTTTGGCTTAATTTTTATTAAATAAAATTATAGAAAATATGTTATACAAATTTTGTATTTTAATTAACTAAACTGAAACTTTTATTTCATATGATGGTCGCCGCAATAATGATCATATTCTTTTTGTCTTTTTATTCTACTAATCATTATTGCGATGATGACTGAGATAAAAATAATCATTAACCTATTTACTTCTTATTCTAATTAAAGTGGATCAAATATATACTTATACAATTAGAAAGGAATACTGAATAACAATTTACTCCTTCCATCCGTGCAGCAAGCGGGATGGCATACTGGAATGCATTATATGTCAGTCCCATAACAATCTATCATTCGTTTTTGTTGCTGTTGTAAAATATTTGAATTTTGTATATTTTATATTATAATTATGATCGATTACGTCATTCATTCATAGGGTGCAAACGGGTATGAATATTAAAATTATTGATTGCACCATATCACTCACCCTGCAGATACAGCCTTATTGAAGTAAAAACTATATCTGTATTGGAATATCTTGGAATTTGACATGTCGTGAATTGAATGTTTGCGATGTTGATGGCATTAATTTTATTTCGTCCGTTACGTACGCCGGTTTCAGTCGGTCGATGGCGATTGATACATTTTTGCCTTTGTAATCAACTACGAAATATTTGCGGAATCTTCGCTTAACTAAAAATGGCCCTTCATATGGTGGTGTCAATCCTGTTTTGACTTTGTCCACCCGGACGAAAACTTGGTCACAGTCCGTTAAATCTTTTGGGATGTATATGTTGTCCTGAGGGCTATTCCGCGTATCTTTGGGAACGACATTGCGCATCGACTCACGTAATAGTTCGACCAGTGAAGTTGGATCAGTCGATGGCGCGGGATTGGGATGCATTACAAGTTCTCCTGGGACCTTCAGCGGTTGTCCGTAGACAAGATCAGCAGGAGTACACCCAAGATCAGTTTTGATCGACGTTCTTATTCCAAGGAGAATGAATGGGAGCTCTTCACTCCAATTAGGGGAATTTGATCTAGCGTACAAAGAGGCTTTTAAATGGCGATGTAGACGTTCTACCATACCATTTGCCTGTGGGTGATATGTCGTTGTCCGTATTCTGTGCGAACCTAATACTTTGGTAAGTTCTTTGAAAAGATTACTTTCAAATTGACTGCCTTGGTCAGTCGTGATTTCGAGTGGGACACCAAATCTCGAAATATACTGGTCTACAAAAGCTTTTACTATGGTGGAAGCTCGCATATCAGGCAGAGGTATTGCTTCTGGCCAGCGCGTAAATCTATCAATTATAGTAAATATATATAAGTTTCCGTTTGACGGAGGTAATGGTCCAACCAGATCTAAATGTATGTGCTCAAACCTGCCGGAGGGAATATCAAAAGGACCATGTTCTGAGCGTGTGTGTCGGTTGACCTTCGACTTCTGGCAGGGAATACATGTTTTGGACCAGTACCCCGTATCTACGTTCATACCAGGCCAGAAGTATTTGGACGCAATTATTTTGCGTGTTGCTCGAATCCCTGGGTGAGATAAGCCATGAAGCATTTCAAAGACGATTCGGCGCATTTCGTTTGGAATGTAAGGACGTTTAATTTTTGTTGACGTTTCACACCAAATATCAAGGCCTGAACTAAATTCAGGTACTAGTTCGAGATTGCGTTTTGAACTAGGTGAAGTTTCATTATCAATTAGTAGTTTCTTGAGCTCGTCGTCTGATCGCTGTAAAGATGCTAATTTGTCCAAATCGAGCGCAGTGTGACAAATAGCTGACATAAGTGTTTCATCCGGTCGTGACAAAGTATCCGCCACAATGTTGCTTTCACCTTTAACATACCGTATATCTGTCGTAAATTGGGAGATATAATCGAGTTGGCGACTCTGCCGTGGATTACGCTCCGACTTAGATGCGATTGCGGTAGTTAGCGGTTTGTGATCTGTGTTGATGGAAAATATTCTGCCCTCGACAAAACACCGGAAGTGCTTGATGGCGAAGTAAATAGCCAGTAGTTCTCTGTCGAAGGCTGAGTACTTTTGTTCGGGAGGGGAAAGCTTTTTGGAGAAGAATGAAAGAGGTTTCCAACTTCTACCATGTATCTGCTCCAATACAGCACCCACAGCAATACCAGAAGCATCGGTGCTGATACGAATATTTCCGTTGTCAACTGGATGCGTAAGGAGAGTAGCCTGAGCGAGGGCAACTTTAGCTAAATTAAAAGCCGCTTCGCAATCAGGTGGCCAAGAAAATGAATTTGTCTTAGTGATTTTTCCTAGTTGGCTGAGATGGCTGTGTATTGGAGCTAAATGTTCGGCTAAGTGAGGGACGAAGCGATGATAATAATTAATCATGCCCACAAAACGCTGCACTTGCCTGACAGAAGTTGGTTGAGGAAACGTTTGAATTGCCACGATTCGATCCGCAGATGGTTTGACGCCCTCTTTGGTGATTTCGTGGCTAAGGAAATTAAGGGAAGCTGCACCGAATTCACATTTAGATGGTTTGATTGTTAACCCGTATTCGTCTAAACGTGCAAATAGAATGTTTAAGTGCTCGCGGTGTTTAAATTCGTCTTGACTGGAAACTAAAATATCGTCGATATAAACATATATGAAGTCAAGGCCCTTTGTAACCTCGTCCATAAACCGCTGGAACGTTTGTGCTGCATTTCTTAAACCGTATGGCATCCTTGTAAATTCATAGAGGCCGAATGGGGTGGTAATAGCCGTTTTGTAGATGTCTTCCTTATTAACCGGGATATGATGATAGGCACGCACGAGATCGATTTTTGAGAAAACGGTGCAGCCTTGTAGGTTAAGGGAAAAATTGTGGATGTGGGGGAGAGGATACCTATCTGGTATCGTAATCGAATTCAGCCGACGGTAGTCCCCGCAAGGTCGCCAGTCGTTGCTGTCACGTTTTGGTACTAAGTGTAAAGGTGAAGCAGCGCTGGACGAACTTTGTTTGCATAATCCTAGTTGCGACATATACTCGAATTCATTTTTCGCAATCTTATGTTTCACTGAGTCTAAACGTCTTGGACGTGAAAATGGCAAATGACCGTTTGTAACTATGTGGTGCACAACATTGTGCTTTACAGGGAGATCATAGCGAGGTTGCTTAGTTAAATTAGGGAATTGACGAAGAAGTTCGCCGTATGGTCCGTCAATGGTAAATAGGCGAGGTATAGAACCTGTGGTTATCTTCACATCTGCTGTATTGACCGATAATTTCGTCAAGGTGTCTGTCAATCGCTTGTGTTTTAAGTCTACAACTATTCCAAACTTCACAAGGAAATCGGCACCAATTATAGGTCTAGTGACGGAAGCTACAACAAAAAGATGTCGGTAATCACGACGCAAACCCAGATCTATGTTCAAAAGTCGTGTTCCATAGGTTGTGATTGAAGAACCGTTTGCTGCCACTAAACGACTCTCTGAATCGGCAGTCAGATTCTGAAAATATATTTTAGGTACGACGGAAACGTCTGCACCGGTGTCTATTAAAAAACGTAATTTCGTTATTGGACATATAATTGAAAGGCGACGATTATGAAACGTCCCGTCGCTCGTCGCTTGTACTGTGGGACGACTTAGTTTCCCGAACTTTCTTGAGCTTTTGGTTTCGGGTTTTGACCAAAGGAGCAACCATTACATTTTCGAGCTCTATTTCCAAACTTCCGGTGGTACCAGCATAGCCAATATCCACTCCTCTGTCTAGATTTACTACGAGATTCAGAGCGTTGGTATTGGTTGTTTCTGTTATTTGATCGTTGAGTTGATCGAGAGCGACTCGTAAATTCACGGTTGCATCTCGAAGTCAGTTGATCAATGGATTTTTGAAGACTTGCCAGACTTAGTTCAGTTTTATTTAATGCGGGTTTCGTTTGCTTTGATGGTCCTGGTTCTACAGTGTGGCAAGCGTAATTTGGTTTATTGATTTCGAAAATTCGATCAGCGAATTTTATTAAATCATTTATTTTATCCGCCTCGCGTATTGCTACAATAGATCTAATAGAATCAGGAAGACGACCTAACCACAAAGTTTTCAACAACTGAGCGTTTACAGCAGTTGAAGAACCTGCTTTTTCTTCAAGGTGTCTATAAAAATCCGAAGGTGTAAAATCGCCCATATCGGTAGATTTAAGAAGATTTTCAATTCTTCCTTGCTCTGATATGGATCGTCGTTTAATAACTTCATCCCGAAGGGTTTCATATTTGTTATTCTCGGGTGGGTTACGCACAATACTTGCTACCGAAGCTATGACATCCACCGGTAGGTGAGCTATCGCAAAATTAAATCGGTTCTCGTCAGTATTAATTCGCTTAACTTTCACTAATGCCTCGAGTTGTTTAAACCACAGTTCTGGAAGGTCTTTCCAAAACTGCGGTATAGGCGCGAATGTTTCGTTGACTGAATATTTTTTTTCATCATTTTCATTATCCGACATGTTTCTTTATTATTTAAAAAGATTTATACGATGTGTCAGAGTAAAAAAAAATTGAATGAAGTGATCGAACGTAATTACAATGCGAAAATTTTCCGAGAAAAAAAAATTAAGAATAAAAATAGGCGCAAAACGAATGAGAAACAGCGATAAAACAAACATATAACTCACCCCCTTTTTTTTTTTTTTTTTGTTTTTCAGCATTCGGCAGCATGATAATTTTCGTTCCAGAATGATTTCTCGTTAAAATTTTGTTATCAGTTGATTTGCGGGCAGCTGATACATACGACACCGTTGTTTATTTGTGATAAATTGTTTGTTGCAGTAACAAATTTTTGTTGTTTTTTTGTTTTTTAATTTCTGTATCAACTATTTTGATAACTGTTTTTTTTATTAAACTTGATTGGTTTTTGTGTGTAGCGAAAATTTCGATTGCAAAGGACGACTGATTTTGACGGCGTTATTATTTTAAGCTCTTGATGCGTTTATATTTGCACTGTTCGCGTATAACTGTTGGTGTGATTTGAGTAGCGGCGTTCAACTCGGCGTCACCAATTGTAGGGTTCCTTTATGACACCGCTATAATTTCGCGGTTCTAATGTTAGATTCCGGATTCCACTAACTGACCGATTTATCTGACTCCAAAATAAATTTATCACTAACACCAAACTCACAAAACCATTTTATTATTTTTTAATTTTAATTTTGGCTTAATTTTTATTAAATAAAATTATAGAAAATATGTTATACAAATTTTGTATTTTAATTAACTAAACTGAAACTTTTATTTCATATGATGGTCGCCGCAATAATGATCATATTCTTTTTGTCTTTTTATTCTACTAATCATTATTGCGATGATGACTGAGATAAAAATAATCATTAACCTATTTACTTCTTATTCTAATTAAAGTGGATCAAATATATACTTATACAATTAGAAAGGAATACTGAATAACAATTTACTCCTTCCATCCGTGCAGCAAGCGGGATGGCATACTGGAATGCATTATATGTCAGTCCCATAACAATCTATCATTCGTTTTTGTTGCTGTTGTAAAATATTTGAATTTTGTATATTTTATATTATAATTATGATCGATTACGTCATTCATTCATAGGGTGCAAACGGGTATGAATATTAAAATTATTGATTGCACCATAGACCTGATGATGAGTAAAAAATGACATTTAAAGTAATATTAAACGATGTTTCTGGACCATTATTTGTTTTTCGGACACTTTAGGAACAATTTTTCTTTTTCTTAGCGTAATGTTCATTTCGTTTAAGCAATTTTTAATAGTATTTTTGTGGCACTGGAACTTAATTCCTAAAGAACGATATGATTTTGCCACTTGGCCAATTGGAATTGGCTTCAATGCCCTTCGTGCTTTGTTTAATGATAACGATGACTTCGGACCGCTTCCCGCTTTTCTTTGAACTGCATTTTTATTCTTAAATCTTCTAATTAAATTATAAATTGTGGATCTTTTATAATTTAATTTTAAAAACTATTTTACAACATCAGAAGTTGCTACCTCTGGATTTTTTTCTAAAAAATTCCACACGACTTTTCGCCGCTCAAATTCGTTTTGAGACATATTTTCGTGGCTAATGTTTCGAATCGATTAATTTGTTCACAGCTTGTTATATACAAAATATAAAACAAAATAAAATTATTGGGAATCCCCTAAATAAATAAAATGCGTTTTGTTTTTACTATCGCATTTTGTCCAAATTTTCTTGCCCATACGTTAATCAGATTAATTAAATCAGTACTATTTTTAATTCAGCTCGAACCTCCAAGCTAAACTCGAATAGTAATGAGAATTTCGAAAATTATACGTATGTAACTTCCAAATCTCGAATACGCCTAAAAACCTTGAAAATTCTCATGAAATACCGAAAATCCTGATTTATCTTGATTTCGAAACCGTCATGCAACTTGCAAGGTGTTTTTGCAAATTGTAAATATTCTCAAAAAATTCGGATATTCGCGAAAATCTTGAATACTGGAAAATTTTGAAAATTTCAATGCTAAGCAGGATCAATTAGGGGAATTTTATTTTTATTTAATATTTTTGTACTTAAATCTAATTTCATCAATATAAAGTTAGTTTTTATATTAATTTTAATTTTGCCCTGTTTTTTCATAGAAAAGGGACAGAGAAAATTTGCCAAACAATTTACAGTTCACAATTTAAAATTTTTGTTGATTCAGTTTACACTTTTCGAGAAAATAATTTTTCAATTAATTGATATTAGTCTTCAATTAATCGAACAATTTTGATCGGCCGATTAATCGGTTAATCTATTAATTGATTAATCTAACCAAGCCCTAATGCTAAGCAATTTAAAAGCAAAAAAAAAAAAGAAACATTTTTGCAACTCCATTTCTCCTTCCATTGGGTTTCTACTCCCAAGTACTTCCAAGTAGCAAAATTTTCCCATTTGAAGATGCCTATTATGTATGAACTAGAGGTTACAGCCCGTCCTAGGACGGATATAATATATATAAAATGCTGATGTCCAGAGACCGCTGCCATAACCACCATCTGGCCATTTGATATTTTTGAGCCATTATTTTTTAACCGAGTAGGAGTAGCTCGGATTAACGGCTTTTAAAAACTATATGCCTTGAGCACAAACGAACCCCAGACCTTACCCGATCTAGTCCAATAGGCTACTAATAAGCCACATCCAACTTAAGAACCTTTATTTAATTTTCATCATTATGTATATTGTTTTATTTCTTTAAACAGCATAACAGCTTATAGCGTTGTTTACCTCTCGCGATACTTTTCCACTATGTTCTTCGATAAGATAATTTTCTATTAGGTTACAACTGTTGAGAAATGGAATTTTTCTTTTGGCTAACTCTGAAGGAAGTGCTTCCTCTAATTGTGACAATTGTTCAACCGATAAATCATCTCCTTGTGAATCTTCTTGAAGGCTGTCAATTGTAAAGGGGTCTGAACTTTGAATACTTGGCCAAATCTTATGCCAAACATTGCCCAGAGTGCTCGTTTTCATTTCTCTCCAAGATTCGTCGATATTATTTATTATATATTTTCCTAACGGCTGGATCTTAATATATCCTCTAGTCTTCGGGTTTGGCAGCCAATAAAACTAATTTATGTCGACGTTTCGATAATTTTATTATATTCTTCAGGTCTACAACGGTTTTAACAAACAAATACAAAGTTTATTAAAATATATAGAAATTACTATGCCATACTCCGACTTACCGTTAAATATACCATATATATATAAATTTGAAGAAAATTTCTTATCATACGAACTTGTAAACAGAAAATAAAATTTTTTCCACAAACGACAAATTGATTCAAATTGGACGACTACAATCAAAATATTTTTAGTAAACAAACTTTTTGAATTTGGAATTTCAAGAATCTACAAACGATTTATATTTTGGGAATTTAGATATAAAATCAATGATGCCAGCATAAATTTGGTTAAGATCGTCAGTATCACTCTTTTTGTTGACAACAATTTCATGATTACCAATAATGTGAGCCATTTCCAAAAATAAACGATTTTTATACAATTTTTCACTGTCCAAAATTTTTACCTCATCAAATTTAAATGTGTGTCCAGTATCAGAGGAATGCTGGCATAATGTAGTATCTTGAGAATTTCTGATAGGTGGTTTGACATCCGATTTATGTTGTGAAATTCGATTTTTTAATAATTGTTTCGTGGTACCGATGTATGTATGTCAATTGGCAATGGTTACATGGAATTAAATATACAATATTCGAATGATTTAATTTAGGTGTGATATCTTTGATTTGGCTAAAGATGTTACGAATAGAGTTAGCCGCTGAAAATGTAATTTTACAATTTATATTGAATTTGCGCAATGTGCTGGAAATTTGGTCACTGAGATTTTTAATGTAATAAATTGATTTATAATATCAAATTTTGATGAACATTGTTATTGGTACCGACCGTACTAACCATTTGTCCACTGTTAGTTTGATCACACTGATTGATTAATTTGTTGATCAAATATTTAGGGTATTTATTATTGATCCCTTATAATTTGATTGGAATCAACTGTGACATCTGTGGATAATTTTTTAACTCTGTAGACGAAACCAAACGCCGTATTAATTCGTTGACTTAAAGGGTGAAAACTATTAAAATTAAGAATTCGACCGGACGATACATTTTTCGCCCACCAAATAGTATCAATTTGACCGTTATTCTTCCGAACTAATATTGTGTCCAAAAAAGATAATTTATTATCCGCTTCCATTTCTAAAGTAAATTCTAAACCAAAACGATTACTATTAAATTTTGAAAGTATACAACCAATTTTATCATCAGGTACACACAACAATAAATCATCGACGTATTTTTTAATAAATAAAATATTAAAATCAATTGAGCTCAAGACGGTGTCAAGTAGCACTTCCATTACGACATCAGCCACTACTGGAGATAGAGGCGAACCCATTGCAACGTCATTTATTTGTTTAAAGTAGTTGTTAAACAGGCTGAAATATCCTGATTTTAAACAAAATTCTAGAATATCTAGAAATTTTATTTTGGGTATTCTGGTATGTGGTTCTATTATTGACCACCTATCTGAAATTGTTTCTTCAGCCAAATCAATCTTAATATTGGTGAACAAGGAAACTACGTCAAAGCTTATTAATACATAGTGATTTGGAATATTTTGTTGTTTTACGAAATCAACTAATTCGTATGAATTCTTACAATTGTACCTCCGATTATCAATTGAACTTTTCAACGTTTCAGCTAAATATTTTGATGTTTTATATGTATGGCTATTTATGAAACATACAATAGGCCTAAGTGGATGATCCAGTTTATGGATTTTGGGAAGTCCGTATAATTTAGGTACAACTGAAGAGTAGGTCGTAAGCTTGGTCTTAGTTTCCCGGTCAATATGATTGCCTAAAAATAAATTTTTAATTTTGTTGTTGTTCAAATTTTGTAGTGAAAGTGTGGGGTCCCTGTTTAATGTTTTGTATGTATTTTGATCGCTCGCCAAATTTTTAATTTTGTTCTCATACTCTGATCTTAACATTATCACCGACATATTTCCTTTATCCGGACATAAAATAATAATATTTTGATTGTGTGTCAAAAAATTTTTTGTTTCAATTGTCAAATGTTTTAAATGTTTTTCTTTCATTGTTAGAATACAATTCCGCGACAAGAAATTTTGAAGAACATTGCAAACTTGAAACCTTGCGACCTATTACTTATGTTTCGGCACGCATTATGATGTGCAATATCAAAAGTGCGATTTTGATGATTGCGTATGGCATCGAACTTCCTATTTACAACGTTTAAAAAAGAATTTAGTAAATTACAAAATAATTGGTCCTGTGTAGCATAAAATTCTTGGAGAAATCGTCCGTCTAAATTTAATTGGTACAGTTCATATTTGTGGGCCGAAATAATACGATTGAAATCTTTTATTTTCCAAAACGTAACTTCAATTTCGACATTCAGGATTTTTCTTTTAAAATTTTCCAATAAATTTTGAATTTTATTATTGAATGGCATATTCGGTTCTGTATTTGTGAACAGGCAATTCACGTTATTAATAATATGATTAGGAAACACACCATACTTTCTACATCGTGCCAGGAACATTTTCCTTGATGTGTAACTGGCCAATTTTCGGTTTACCGTCATATATTTCTTGATGGTGAGACAGACGTCATTATTGAAATGCTGTCGGACATAATTAATAAATCATCTATGTTACTCGTATTGTTCCATGTTGTCTATTTTTTCTTTTTCACCCAATTACAAATTTTCATATACGTATATTTTCCTAACGGCTGGATCTTAATATTTCCTCTAGTCTTCGGGTTCAGTTGATACCAATCAAATTATAAGGGATTATCTGATCAATAATAAATAACCGAAATATTTGATCAACAAATTAATCAATCAGTGTGATCAAACTAACAGTGGACAAATGGTTAGTACGGTCGGTACCAATAACAATGTTCATCAAAATTTAATATATAAATCAATTTATTACATTAAAAATCTCAGTGACCAAATTTCCAGCACATTGCGCAAATTCAATATAAATTGTAAAATTACATTTTCAGCGGCTAACTCTATTCGTAACATCTTTAGCCAAATCAAAGATATCACACCTAAATTAAATCGTTCGAATATTGTATATTTAATTCCATGTAACCATTGCCAATTGACATACATCGGTACCACGAAACAATTATTAAAAAATCAAATTTCACAACATAAATCGGATGTCAAACCACCTATCAGAAATTCTTAGGCTACTACATTATGCCAGCATTCCTCTGATACTGGAGACACATTTAAATTTGATGAGGTAAAAATTTTGGACAGTGAAAAATTGTATAAAAATCGTTTATTTTTGGAAATGGCTCACATTATTGGTAATCATGAAATTGTTGTCAACAAAAAGAGTGATACTGACGATCTTAACCAAATTTATGCTGGCATCATTGATTTTATATCTAAATTCCCAAAATATAAATCGTTTGTAGATTCTTGAAATTCCAAATTCAAAAAGTTTGTTTACTAAAAATATTTTGATTGTAGTCGTCCAATTTGAATCCATTTGTCGTTTGTGGAAAAAATTTTATTTTCTGTTTACAAGTTCGTATGACAAGAAATTTTCGTCAAATTTATATACAGGGTGTATCACAATGGACCGTCACCGGTCTAAGTGTGCGTAAGCAGCCACTCCAACCTATATACAGGGTGTCCGGGTTTGTGATGCTGATCCGTCATTAGGTGATTCCTTGGTTCATTCTGAGAAACAATGCGTTTGTGGAGGGGGGATCCATTTTTGATATCCTTTGAGATACAGGGTGTTTAAAAAATTTGGTTCAGAAAAAAAGTACACCCAAATATTAAACTGTAACTTCCAAAATATTTATCGGAGAGCAACCAACTTAGTCTTATTTGGTTGGTAATCGTATAGGCGATTATTAATGTTTAAGTGGTTATCTTGTATCTGCATCCGTTTGAGAGCTATAGTGATTTAAAGTAAAAAAAAAATATTTGTTTTTTATAAAATCGAGTTTTTCTCAAAAAAAAACCGTTTAAATTTTTTCTTTTGTTTATTTAATTTTAATTTGTCATGATCTCCTCTACAATCCCCCAATACATTACTTGTGCCCATGTGCCATAGTTTTCTTCGTATTCCGTTTATTCTCAATCTAATTAAGAGATGTTATAGTGGTTATATTTTACCAATTTTATTTTGATCTGTAAAACAGTAGGCGATGATTATCAACTCATTTGTTTAAATGTTGGAAAAAAAAAAACTAAATATTTTCAGATTCAGTCATTAGTTTCCAGATATTATCTAGTGTTGTATCAGTGTTGTGAATCAAAATTTTAATTAATTTAATAAAATTAATATTATAATGGCACAGTTCTCAGGTGAGGAGTACATTGATATCCATTTTGTTTACGGATTTTGCGATGCAGCACGAGCTCGCAATGAATATCAACTCAGATTTCGAACACGTCGCATTCCTGACGCAAGAGTATTTATAAATATTCATAGGAGACTGCCAAATATCGTAACAAGATCGAATACCCGGGCGGAGCCCCATTCAGTCTCACCAAGCCATTTGGATGTCGACGAAGGTATAATCCGTAATGTAACAGCAAATCCTTCTATTAGCATAAGGAGGCTCGCTTTACAATTAAACGTCTCTCGCTATCGAATTCATCAAGTATTGCACAAGGAGAATCTTCATCCATACCATACAACACCCGTTCAACAACTATTACCGATAGACCGCACTACAAGATTGGAGTTTTGTAATTTGTTGATGGAAAGGAATTTGGACAATGCAAGTTTTGTAAAACGTATCCTATGGACGGATGAATCTCAATTCACAAGAGATGGCATAACAAACTTTCACAATCTACACACGTGGGCTGCTGAAAATCCTCATTCGAAAAAACAAATATCATTTCAGCACCGATTCAGTGTAAACGTATGGGCTGGTGTAATTGGCGATAAATTAATTGGACCATTCATATTACCACCTAGATTAAATGGTGAACGTTATTTACAATTTTTACAAAACGATTTGCCACTCCTTTTTGATGATGTTCCCATTTTAAGTAGATTCTCGCATACATACCAACATGATGGTGCACCTTGTCACTACCATAATAATGTTAGGAATTTTTTAATGAAAATTATCCAAATAATTGGATTGGAAGAAATGGTCCAATTCATTGGCCTGCAAGATCCCCCGATCTTACGGTATTGGATTTTTATGTATGGGGAAGGATGAAGGCGCTTGTATACTCCAAAGAAATTGAAACAAAAGAAGAACTTATACAATGAATACACACAGCAGCACAACAGATAAGGGAAGAATTACCAAGAATTGAAATAACCAAAGGCATACTTAAACGAATATTAGCATGTATTCAATCACAAGGAGGACATTTTGAGCACCTTTTATAACTTCTCGATCCAAACTTTGTATTGAGGGATTGTAGAGGAGATCATGACAAATTGAAATTAAATAAACAAAAGAAAAAATTAGAACGGTTTTTTTTGAGAAAAACTCGATTTTATAAAAAACAAATATTTTTTTTTTACTTTAAATCACTATAGCTCTCAAACGGATGCAGATACGAGATAACCACTTAAACCTTAATAATCGCCTATACGATTACCAACCAAATAAGACTAAGTTGGTTGCTCTCCGATAAATATTTTGGAAGTTACAGTTTAATATTTGGGTGTACTTTTTTTCTGAACTACATTTTTTAAACACCCTGTATCTGAAAGGATATCAAAAATGGATCCCCCTTCCACATACGATTTGTTTCTCAGAATGAACCAAGGAATCACCCCATGACGGATCAGCATCCCAAGCCCGGACACCCTTTATACTATATATTTAACGATAAGTCGGAGTATAGCATAGTAATTTCTTTATATTTTAATAAACTTTGTATGCATGTATTGTTAAAACCGTTGTAGACCTGAAGAAGATAATAAAATTATCGAAACGTCGACATAAATATTAAAAATTAGTTTTATTGGTTGCCAAACCCGGACTAGAGAAGATATTATTTATTGCTTCCTTAATGTTAAAATTTTTATAGAATGCCCTGGTTGACTGAATATCTTTTCCATCCGTGCCACCAATAAGTTGGCGATAGGTTCGTCGCAAAAAATACGCCTTAAACGTCGATATTAAACCCTGGCCAATCGGCTGAATCAGAAATGTGGGTTGTTTTGGCAGAAACTTAACTCGTATATGGTCTGAAAGTTCATTAAGGTAGACAGGATGACCTGGCGCATTATCTAGGAGGAGTAGTGCCTTGTGACTGATATTTCTCTCGCAGTCCTCGAAAATAAACTGAAATATAACCGGCAATTTGGTTGTATAACATCCTTTAAACGCTCGGGGGTCCTTTCACAAATAAATTAAAAGCAGTTTTAACTTAAATTCGCCCAATGCGTTACCTGTCAAGAAGTAGGGTTAATCTTGGTTTTGAAACCTTGTTTCCGCAGCAGACATCTCTTCTTTAGCTGACATAAGTTTCCAGTAGAGGCCAGTTTCGGCAGCATTAAATACTTGTTATGGTAAGAACTCAGCTTCGTCGACAATTTTTTTTAACTTTTCAGAATATACACGAGCTGGCCATAACGGTTTTTAAATTTATCGAACCATCCATTACTTGCACTGAATGGTTCGATTTTTGAATTTTCACCTAATGTTTTTTGTATCTTTTCGTGAATATACCTTGCCTTTTCTTGGATGACCATTGTGCTCATTGGAATATTTAGCTGGTTATTGTTCTCTATCCATAATCCTAAGAGTTTTTCCATTACGCAACTTCTTTGCTTTGTTAATTTTTTAACATTTAGAGGTGCCGCTGATTTTATACAGCAAGACCTAATGTTTCAGCAATTTGGGCAAGATTTTCGCCTTCTCTAAACCGCCGTTTTTATAACCACAAAGTATGTTCTGTCACTTGTTAACATTATTTTTGTTTTTCGCGTTTTATAACAGAAAAACAAAAATCCGTATATCGAATATTTGGTTCCGTATATCGAATTTGTGGAATATATTTTAAATTCCGTAATAGCGAAATTCCGTAAAGCGAGCGTCCGTAAATCGAGGGATGGGTATATAATCGAAAATTTTCGATCGTCTTGTGGTATAATATACGAAAATACCTAATATGAAATTTTCAATTGTTATATTTTTCGATAAATTTCTATTAAATTTTGAAAAAATAATAAAATTTGAGTTTTGCCGAAAATAGCCGAGTGAAATCACAAGGTCGAAATTCGAGAATTTCAGCCCCAGCCAATTCGTAAAAAAAGTTGAGTAGAAGCTGAGATATTTCGAAAAAGGCCATTTTTGAGGTTAAATTAAGGAAGGTTTTAACCCTAAAAAGGGCTTGGTTGCCGATACAAAAAAATGGTTTCGTTAAAGTCTCAGAGTACTACAACTTAGAATGGTTTTTATTGCATGCGTGAAAATTTAAGTCAGCTGCGACATAATAACTAAATAATGTGGAAAATATTACTTAAAATTTTCTGCATTACTATGTTTGTGCTCGCAAATTAAAAAAAAATATTCTAACATTTGTGTAAAAACAAATCCTAAAATTTATTTATTTTTCTAATATTTATATTTAATAATTTTCTTTCGATAAATTTTTCTACAAACATGCAACAAAATTATAAAAGTCATAAATTATTTGAAAATAAGAAAAAAAAAAAAATCTTTTAATATTAAATTATTGGGTGGTCTTATTCTTCATAATCATAAAAGTAAAAAAATAAAAATATATTAAAACGGTAAGAAAAACTCATAAAAACTCTACTTTTACAACACATAACACAAACATACACAAGACAAAAAACCAAACAAACAAAAACAGAAGAGATTGAATTAACAGCGCCAACATCAGTAATAGGAAAAAAGAAATAAAAATTGATATTTGCAATTTGCAACTTGCAATTTTCTGACAAAACCGGAATAACAACACAAAATCAAAACCATAGAAAATAATTTTTCTTCATCCCCTAAATTTCCTTGTTTATACATATGTACGTTTATGTTTATAATATGTTAACACAATTCACAATTACGTTTATTTATTATATTAAAGTAGTTTTGTATCGTAACATTTGGTTTGAAATACATTTTTTACTATTTTACTTACATACCTTACCTACTACAGTACTTTTCATTATTAGAAAAGTTTATGATTTTTAGTTTGATTTTAATTAAAAATATAAAAATATATAAACTAAAATTACTTCTATAACATATAAATGGGGGGAGAGCTAAACCTAAATGCATGCCATGCATTTAAAACAGAAATCATATAAAAGATGACAAAATTAGCTACGTATACAAATAATTGGTATAAAGTATAAGCATAAATCATAGATATGTGTAACATAATGATGATGAAATGCTTTTAAGTGAATGTGCATTTTAATCAACATAAAAATAAAAACAGGTGGACCACTCTCTAATGGAGTGGTGTGATAAAAAAACCAAAAAAAAAAAAATATAAAATCAGAGAGGGTTATAATATGTGTAGTTATGTTTATACACGTTTTCGTTCAAAACATAAAACACAGAATTAAGCTAGAGCTAAATGCGCGCTTACACTGCTTCATCCTTTTTGTTACTGTTGTTGTGTACTTCTTCACAATTAAATTTCAAACAAAGTGTTAATTGAATTTTCAATTTTTTTTTTTTTTTTTTTTTTGTTGGTGTACTATTATAGCAAAAGACTCGGGGGAAAAATTTCATTTTTTTTGTTAATGATTTAAAGATGACGGTAATTGATAATGATAATTAAAATATAAAGACGTTACATTATTTTTTAAAGACAAAAAAATAAATATAAATACATAAATTATTATTTATTTAATTTTATTTATTTTAAATTAAAAAACAAAAAAAAAGTTAATTTTTGTATTATGTATAGTTTATCGTTTGTAGACAATCTAATTGACACGTTTGCTTTTTTAAATGATGAGAGAAGAAATTTCTAATTTGGTATGTGTGTTTGTGTGTATTTATGAACAACGAGGCTACGTTCTTATTAACAACATTTTTGTTTGAATTGCATAACATATCTATTCTACATATAAATTAGGAAAATTTAAGATGATCTTGTCAAGCCCCGAATTAAATGAAGAATTTTCTCAATTACATTTTTTTTTGTCATATGAGGTCGGCTAAAATGATTAACTAAAATGAGAACATTACTGTTTTCCTCCCGAATATAACGCCTAGGCGTTAAATTTTTACAATTTGTTCCCCTTGATTTGAAAAGTTTGTAATTTTTCCGAACGTAAACTTATCAACAAATTATAAACAATTAACTTAATTACTCATATTTAAATTAATTAAATATTTATTATATATTTATTTACCAAACAGCATCTACATACTTAGTAAAAAAAAAATCAATTAATACACAAATAAATTATCAGGTAGGTAAAATAATTTGAACGTCTGGATGTGAATTTCAGTCCAAAAATGTGCGATGTGCGAGTGCGAACCGAAAAGTAATAGTATTCATAAAATATATGTGTATACGAGCAAAAACATTTATCATATGGAAAGGAAAAGCAGTAGTCTTACTTTGGGAATTTTACAACAACGATGCCGCATATTTTCATTCCGGAATGAATAGTTTCAAACCAAGTTTTTGTTGGTATAGAACTATTCTAGTAATAATTTTGAAATTCTGTTTTGTTTTTTATTTAATTTTTAATGTCAATAATTATTTCCGGTTTTCATTTTGAGCATAGTTTGCATTTTTTGCTGTAAAAACAGCCATTTGCAAAAACCAGGGTAAAAAATCTGATTGCTGTGCGCCAATTTAGACGCATAGTTCTTAGATTCTCAAGTCCCGAAGCAAGTTTTATTTACAACATAAACGCCAGCTTTGTGGCTTTTGTTGAATTAAAATTACTTTAACTAACATTGGATATCAAGGCACGGGTAATCTGTGCGATCAACACACAGGTAACCTGTGGATAAGCGTGGTTTTTATTATAATTTATTACTCCTAAATAGTTGCAAATACTCTTACTTTCTTATTTCGAATAGAAGAGTACTGAATATTTCTTTAATCTATCATTTTATATTGTTTGTTGTTTAGCATTAGAGCAGATAACGCTACGTTAGAGTTCGGGTTGCGTTAAGGAATATTTGGTTAACGCAAGTCTAGTTGCAGGTATTACTTTTCTAAATTTACAAAAATGTACAACAATACGATTGGCTGGAACTAACAGAGGTCACGCACTCAATGCCGCAATGGACACATGGCGCAAGCCAGTGATTTTAATCTAATTGACATAAGTGTACTGCATCCCTAGCTAGTAAACTGAATTAATTTGGACTAAGGCATTGGTAATAGATTAACGAGCCATCCAGTTAAGAAAGTCTGGTGAGAAATATAAAATCCCCGAAGGAAAAACTATAGAGAAAGAAAATGAGAAGCCAAATGCGGCTACCGCTCTAGCAATAACTATGTAGATTTCTAGTATAAACGAGCTCTAAGAATTGCGAATTTTTCTGTGCCGCACAATTGATCATCCTGCACGCCACAACCTACCGCCGAGTCCACGCCGCAACCTACTGCAAATGGAATGCGATAGAACCAGCAATATCCAGAAGTGAGGACTGCAATTGGGGCTGGAACAGAATAGTTCTACAACCAATAACCTGTAAAATATTACGTTTAGCTATTGAGGATTTTAGATTAACTATAGTCTACAAAAGCACAAAAGCGTAGCTTGATTTTGTAATCATCTCAACGAAAAGAAAGGGTACAGACAATTCAACAATGATTTTTCGTTTAGTAAAGACAACCAAATCAGTTTTAGCCGCATTGATGTGCAAATTTTTCTCACGGTACCATTCCTCTGACCGTCCATAAGACATTTATATGCTTACCTAAAATGGTTAGATCACAATCCCTTGGGGCAATTCTTGGCAACTTGGACGAATATTGAGAGGCGATCCCACTCAGCCTCAACAATTGAGATCTAAGAACAGATTCGATCCAAATTGCAAGGGTTTCTTCAAAGCTAAACATAGTGCAAGCATCAGTAATCGCATAAAAGGATGTGCTATCGAAACCTCCTGCAATATCCAAGAAAGTACCCACTCGAAGCTCATTATTATTAAGTAATCTTTCAATCCTTGTAACAATTTCATGTAAAGTAGTTTCACATTACCCAAACACTCTGTAAGCACGCTGAATGTTACTGACGGGTATGATAATTTCTGATCCGCCAGCTTTTGGAATACAAACAACTATACTTCTGTTCCACAAATGCGGAAATAAGTTGGAGCAAATAATTCTGAATGAGAGGAAAACCTTGATAGAATTGGTGAGGCAATCTCTCTTTTGAAAAAGAGTAAGCCCTTTTAGGAAGATGAAGGAAATCAAGTCGATAAGCATCATTTTTAGCCATGATTCATCACAGAAGTTAATCCATGAAGTTCTGTGAGGGAATCTTGATGTTATTTTATAGTATTTTCCAGCACCAAAGAACTTTAATAATTTAAAAAAATAATAAAATTATTTATGTATATATATATATATATAGTATACATATATGTATATATATATATATAGTATACATATATATATATATATATATATATATATATATATATATATAGTATACATATATATATATATATATATATATATATATATAGTATACATATATATATATATATATATATATATATATATATATATATATATATATATATATATATATATATATATACATATATATATATATATATATATTATATATATATATATATATATATATATATATATATATATATATATATATATATATATTTTACACCTACATATATGCATAAATATAAAATTTTTTTTAGATTATTTTATTAACGTTTTATAATTAAAATATAATAAATAAAATAATTAAATTTAAAAATTTATATTAAATTCAATAAACACCAAACACAAATTGACTAATAACAAAAACAAAAATCATAACGCACCATGAAAAAAGCATGTGCGACTTGTGAAATTTGGGAATAAGCATCGACAATTTGAACCGATTTCGCCCGATTCAATTATTTTTGATACTTGCGATAACAAAAAATGCACTAACACAAGTAAAATATATGACACAACACAATCGCAAAAAGTATATTATACACCGTATACGTATACGAAACGCACATCGCACATAGCATATTTTTTGGACTGAAATCTATGTCCTGATCACTGGATGGCAGTAGTGCTCAATGGCGTTAATATTATTGAAATTTCGAGTAAACTTTTCGGTAAACTCAGTATACACTCAGCTCAGTAAACTTCTCCCGTTGTGAAAGCGAAATTAGTTGCGTTTAATAAAATCTAACATTGAATAAGCGTTGTTAATAACAGTGCCGATGTGGTAATTATTATGGTATGGAAGTTGCGAGAATAATCGCCAAACGAAGCCTAATGATAAATGATAAAATTTGTACCACACCAGTCACAAAACTTATTAAAGTCACGTGGAAATAGGTCCATATTCAATTCCCCTGAAATATTAGCAAATTACTACAACATTAGCCAGTTAATCGGAATAATGTCACATTCAAATATTCTAAGTTTGTACAACAATAATAAGGGGTTAATTTTGTCGAATGCTTTAACAAAGTCGGTATAAACTATATACATCAACCTGAACTTTCGAGTTAAGAAGATTGATTAAGTTATTCTGGAACCGTGCTTAATTAGTCACACCCAGACGGCACGGAGACAATCCATAGACTCGAATAGCTTAGGAATACCAATAGCACTTAACTTCAGAATTGATACTGACAAACCGTCAGGACCGGGACCCTTAGTAGCATCCAAGTTCAACCACCCATGTGGGTGGGCTATTATTCTGCAAGTGTCACAAAATATCAGAACTTCTTTGGAATACATTGTAAATCATCCTTTATGCCAACAAGGTAATTGTTGTACAGAGATCGGTTAAGATACGCAAAATGTTTACGTGGAGACTTAAAGTGAGAATAATCGCAAAAACCGAATCTGTGCGTCTAGGTATATTTTTTGTGAGATTAATTATGCATCAAGTTGTTTCATTTCTTTTGTGAATCACGGGTCGTTACTGCAGTAAGACCTATTAATTTTCATCTTGGGAATAAATCTATTAATAGCTACTTTCAACAGATCATTAAACCATTGACATTTATATTCGACCGTGTTATTGTCCAGCCAAAATCAACTAAAAACTTATTTATTGAAATGTGGTGAGTTTGTGAATAATCACAAACAGAATAATTCTTAAAGAAGTTAAAATTATTTCCCATTATTGGTATGAATCGCCAAATCTGAATTGTCTTCGACTTTGACTATGTTTTTTATGGACTGTATTTCCACTAAAATCCAATAATCTTTTTTTGTTGTTTTTTCTTTTAATAAAAATGCTTCTATTCAGCGTAACTATTCAAAACAATAATCCCCAATCAACCGTTTATTTCAACACTAGATTGAGATTTTTACATACATAATTTTTAGTACAAAGCATTTTAATATTTTCATGCAACACCACTCGACATTCTCCCCGCCTTGGAAAGGTTAAGCCTTTACCAACTATTAATTCAAAATTTATGCACAAAATTAAACTACTAAGATAACAATTATCAATGCAAAAAACATTTTTTTTTTTTTTTAAATGTCTATTACTATTTTAGTCATTCAATTAACTGGTAATTTACACACCTTCGTTATGGCTTTCTCCATTTTGCTATTTGGTGTTCTGAGTACTACCACTCGAATTCTGTTGTCTTGTCCTGGTATTGTCTTTTCCACTCGACCCATTAGCCATTTTGAGCTTGTTTTATTGTCTTCATGAATTAAGACGAGGTCATCTATTTTTAAATTTTCACGTTCGAATTTCCATTTGGTTTTTTGTTGTAGAGTGGGCAAATATTCTCTGGAAAACCTTTTCCAGAAATGCTGCACCAACTCAGTTTTTTGTTTCCAATACGCTAACCTATTACTTGATAAGTTTGTGACATCCACCTCTAAAACTGTATTAATTGGATCCCCCTGTTGTGAAGTGCCCAGGTGTTAGTGGCTCTAGATCATGTGGATCACTAGAAAGTGATGAAAGAGGGCGAGAATTAAGAATTCCTTCTAGCTCTATAGCCAATGTTGTTAACTGCTCCAAGGTCAATACTTGAACTCCAACTACTTTTTTCATGTGAGATTTAAACATCCGAACTGCTGCCTCCCCGAGGTCTCCGAAGTATGGCGATCTAGGCGGAATGTATTTCCACGTGATGCCTTCATTTGAATAAAATGCTTGCAAGTCTATGTTTGATCAACGAACTAAATTTTCCATCTCTTTGACTTCTCTGTTGGCGCCCACAAAATTTCCGGCGTTATCACTATAAATGATTGCACTTCGTCCTCGTCTTGAAAAAAATCGTTTCAAATATTCGATGAAATATTTGCTCGTTGCGTCCTCGGCCAATTCCAAATGAACGACCTTACTGACGAAGCAAACGAATATGCAAATATAAACTTTGTTTTGCGCATATCTTTTCGCTGTCCCTTATATTTGACTAGAAAAGGACCACAAAAGTCAACTCCGACTATATTAAATGGTCTGGCAGCATTTAAATTATCTGGGGCAACGATGCCATGATTTGTTCCTCTAACTTTGATCTAAACTTGAAACAAGAGACACATCTTCTAATGACTCGCCTAACTGCATCCTTGCCATTAACTATCCAGTACTTCTGGCGCACAGCTGCCAAAGTACACTGAACTCCAGCATGTATATTTTTTATGTGCTCATGTCGAATAATCAACTTTGTCAGACCATGATCTTTCGGCAAAATCAATTGATGCTTTTGATCGTAATCCAAATTGTTGTTCTCCAGCCTTCCTCCTACTCTAAGTATTCCTTCTCCATCAACAAATGCCGAAAGACTAATCAATTTACTATTTTCCGGCAACATTTTATTGTTTAACAACATTCTAATCTCACCTCTAAAATTACTCTTCTGAACCGTCCGAATGACTGACAATAACGCGGCCTCCAACTCACAAGCCTCCAAGCCACCAGTGCAAATAGTCTTCTTTCTAATATATCTATTTATGAAGCGAAAACAGTAAGCTACAACGCGCTTGAGTCTCACCAACGAACTAAAATTTTCAATGTTAAAAATATCTATGACTCTTACAGAAACAAAAGATGACTGTTCATTTTTCAATTCAGGCAAATCCTGACTGTTTGCAATATTTATTTTACTAACTGGCCACTTTGACTCATCATCCAATAAAAACAAGGGACCGTGCCACCAAACATCCAAAAGACCAATCTCGTGAGGTAAAACTCCTCTAGACACCAAGTCTGCAGGATTTGATTTCCCAGCGAGGTGTCTGAATCTCATATGTTTACTACCATCCAAAATCTCGCTAACCCTATTGGCCACATATGTTTTCAAATTGTGGGATGGAATCCTTAACCAGGACCAGGCAATAGTCGAATCAGACCACAAAACAATCTTTCCAACATTTATCTTGAGAGATGCCACTACATTCTGAACTAAATTGACAAGGAGCAATATTGCAGTCAATTCTAACCTCGGCAAAGAGATCACTTTTAAAGGAGCTACTCTACTTGCATAAGAGATTCATACGAGATTCATAACTACACTGACTGCTGCATAAGAGATTCATAACTACACTACCATCACTATTTTTGCAACGAAGGCGCCATATGATTTTTGCGACGCGTCACTAAAACCGTGTACTTCTATATCACTAACATTTTCTGGAATGACACATCGGTTCAATCTCAAATTATTCAAACATTCCAAACTATCTCTGAAATTAATCCAATCTGCCTTTATGTTCTCGGGTATGTTAGCATCCCAATCTAGTTTTTCCATCCATAATCTCTGAATAAGAATTTTCACACTTAAAATTACTGGCCCCAATAGTCTTAATGGATCAAACAATCTACTAATATCAAACAATACCGATCTTTTTGTAGTTCTGTTACTGTCATCCAATGGCTGAACCAAAAATGTGAATTCATCACATAAGGGTGACTAGCGTAAGCCAAAAGTTTTAATTGTATCGTTGACATCCAATTCATTGGGATCTCCTTGATTTTCCATTGGAATATGATTTAATAATTCCTTAGAATTTGAATACCACTTTCTTAATCTCATCCCTGCTGACGAAAACATTTTAATTAATTCTCGGGTTTGGCAACCCGAAAGTAAATCGTCTACATAAAAATCAGTCCTTGAAATATTTGACGCTATTGGGCAATTTACTAATTCATCTACAGCTAACTGTTGGATAACACGAGTTGATAAGTAAGGCGCAGATGCCGTTCCATAAGTTACGGTCTGCAACTCGTAAATCCTCAACTCATCACTGGAACTCTCTCGCCAATAAATCCTATGAAACCTTGTATGAGATTGCTCCAACTTCACCATCCTGTACATTTTTTCGATATCACTTGAGAAAGCAATGGCATGCTTCCTAAATCTCAACACAATTGAAAATAAATCCTCCTGAACTACAGCACCTATCATTAACAAATCGTTCATCGAGTACTGAGACGAAGACTTCGCCGAAGCATCAAAAACAACTCGACACTTAGTTGTGGAACTACCAGGACGTAATACAGCCAAATAAGGTATAAAATAACCCGGACCATCATGCACTTCAGTACAAAGCCACATATGTCCCGTTGACTCATATTCTCTCATGAACTCGATATACTGCATTTTCAATTCCAAATTTTTATTTAATCTTCTTTCCAAAACAATGAATCTATGAAAAGCCATATTAGAAGAATTACCCAACAAGCTACTATCCATTTTAAAAGGTAGTTGTGCAAACGAATTTTATTCTTATCATTACAGCAGGACTCCATATCCCAAAACTTTTCTAACAAACTATCCAACCTAGTATCCGTTGTTTTCGGTTCTGGTGACAAAAAGAAATTCTGGTTGTCTGAACTACTTTCCAACTTTCCACCAATTACCCAACCAAAGCTCGTATTGCGAAACATGGGAGCTCCTTTGACAATTCTAAACGATCATCTTTCAAAATTTCCCAAAATACTTCACTTCCTAATAATATATCTACAGATCCAGGTATATTGAAATCTGGGTCGGCCAATACTAAATTAGATGGAACGGACCATCTGGAAATATTGATATACTGATAGGGCAATCCATTGCTGATCTCAGATGCTACCAGGAATCTCAAATTCTTACAATAATTTTCAACGCGAGAATAAATTGATGCTTCTACTCTATTACAAACATCAGTTTTTATTTATTTAATACCATATGTAGTGTTATTATCCTTTTCGACTTTAATTCCCAATTTTTTGACCAAGTCCATAGATATAAAATTGTTATGAGAGGCTGAATCCAAGAGACCTCTACATTGAATTTACTTCTGATTAGAATCTTTTATCAAAATCATAGCAGTGGTTAAAACGACCTGTTTGTGCACAATTTCTTTGCACAAATATGTAGAACTATTTTGAGCAGAATCAGCCTTTGTACTATCGACATCTCTGTTATTATCCGTACTACTACTAGGGTGTTTTCTATTTGTTTCGTTTGACGTTTTGTGATTTCGACTATCCATTCTCATATGAAGTAATGTGTGATGTTTTTAATCACAAATTTTACATTTTTTTGCTTGACAAGTTCTAACTAAATGACTGTCGCTCAAACAATTCAAACATCTAACTGAACACAATTTTCTAAAGAATGACTACCACTACACATCAAACAAACCATTTTTGTATTTACTTCATTTGGCCTTGAAACCGACACGAAAGTTTTAGAAGATTTAGACATTTGTCCTTGACCCACCATATTTTGTTTAGGTCTATTGGAACGATGATTATTTTCCACTACATTCAAAGCCCTACAACGGGATTGCAAAAATTCAGAAAGTTCCTTCCAAGTAGGGAGCCTTTTTTTATCAAGTTGGGATTCCCAGGCCTTTCGAACATCATCATCTAACCTATAAGTAACAATATGAACTATCATCATATTTAGATCAACATTCTGCTTTAGTTTTTGTAATGCACGCAAATTGAGCTCAGTGCGATCAATCAGATTTTGCATATCTGTACCAGATGATTTATTGACGTACTGTAATTTAAATAATTCAATAATGTGTTTCGCTACCAAAGCATGGGTATCATCGAATCTATCTACCAAAGCCTTCCATGCGATATCAAAGCCATCATCAGAAAAATCGATTTTATCAATAATCTCTTTGGCCTTTCCAACAACAAACATATCTAAATACCACTTTTTTTTGTATCTTTGAATTTATTTGATGATTATCTATAATGATTTTCTCAAAAAAATCACGAAATCTTAACCAGTCATCTAATTTTCCATCAAATACGGGTATTCTAATCTCTGGCAATTTTGCCTTAGAAAAAAGACCACCTGCACTGTCACCATTCCCTGAAGCCGCATCATCACCCAAACCTAATTTATCACCTATATTACTCACTACTTTATTAATACTTAAAATCGCTTCAAATTTACCCTTTACATCACAAAATTCACGTTCGAATGATTCGAAATCCGTATTCAATTCTTCCTCATTTTTTTCGAACTCGGGATCGTCAACCGATGAACAAAGCCCACAATAAATTTCAGAATATTCATTTAACAAAAGCTTTAAATTTTCATATCTAGCACTAACTTTGCTTAAATTTCCTATTTCATCAGGATTTTTTATAAACTTTAATTGCAACGTGAGTTTCCTCTTAACAGTTGCTCTTTTAACTTTCCATGATTCAATTGTTGCCATTTTTTGCCAAATTATATTATTACACACAAAAGCTTAATATCTATATATGTCAAAACTAAATACCTTTACTTTTGTTGCCAACAAATATTGAAATTGATGAATCAAACTACAAAATGATCAATTATCCAAAATGCCTATTTTAAATTCCAACTATTTCCATTGTAGTGGACCAAATATGGACGTCTTCTTTTATAGATGAGACTTTTCTTCTCCAAACCAAATCAAACAAATTCCACCAGATTGCTACTATAAATATCTGGCTCGAGCTGGACCATGAGTTGTCTTCGACTTTGACTATGTTTTTGATGGACTGTATTTCCACTAAAATCCAATAATCTTTTTTTGTTGCTTTTTCTTTTAATAAAAATGCTTCTATTCAGCGAAACTATTCAAAACAATAATCCTCAATCAACCGTTTATTTCAACACATACTAGATTGAGATTTTTACACACATAATTTTTAGTACAAAGCATTTTAATATTTTCAAGCAACACCACTCGACAAAATCCCTCCGCCAATCCAACCCTCAACCCAATCATCAACTCTACCTCAAATCAACTTTCAAATCAACGCTTAACCTAACCTAAAATTCAACGGCTAACTCAATTCACCACCTCAACTCAAGCCAATTAAACTTCAACTCAACCTAGCTCGAACAATATCTGTACTCTCTGCTCAACTCCACAGTCAACCCTGACAAACATGGGCCGAAAAATCTGCAACTGAACCCCTTACTAAATCTCAACTCAACCCCAACTCAACTCCCATTTCAATCCTCAACTCAACCCCAAATCCTATGAAATTAACTTAATCCTAACTCAACTTCTAACTCGACCGCCAACTCAACACTCAACTTAACCCTAAACTCAACGTCCAGCTCAATCTTCAAATGAACTCGAAAAGCTTGATTCGTACATGAACTCAATTCAAAACAACTCAAGCTAACTTCCAATTCAACTCTCAACACAACCCCAAATAAATTCCCAACTTAACCGCAGGCTCCTACTGAACAAAATTCCAACTAATCTCAGCTTCGACTCGGCCCTAGTTTAACCCCAACTCAAGATTAACACGTCCTTTAACCTATGCGTTAAATTAAACCCGACCTCTCGCCTAACTCAACTCCCAAATCAACATGCTTTTAAAGTTAACTCTAATTCAACCGTTTGATTTGCTCACTAAACCTTAATCCAACCCCAACTCAACTCCAACTCATCCCGCAAATGGTATCCCACTGTTCAACTCAACAGCAAACCCATGGCCAACTTAATCCTCAAACCAGCATATATAAAAAATTGGTCAACTGCTCACTAAACCCTAGTCTAACCCCCATTCAATTCCAAATCAACTCCATTTCAACCCGCAAATGGAATCCAACTCAATCCTCAATTCAATTCTCAAACCAGCATAAATAAAAAATTGGTTAACCTGGTAATATCACCACGTGGTTTTGGCTCAATTCGAATCGCAGGCATTCAAACCTCTTAAAGCACAGCCTCCAAAATAGAAACAGATTGGCGAAAAAAAAATCCAAATCGGACAAGCCAATCTCAAGACACCATTGGTAAAGGCAGACGGATATGGACAACATTTTTGGACATTTTGACAGGATTTTGATAAATTTGCTCCTTTATAGAGAGGGTTTTGATTACAAAACAGTAGAGAATCATAATTTTATAATTTTTGTGGATTCCTCGAGATACAAAAATTTTAAAACCTCGAATTCTCCTGAAATGAAATTCGTCGAAAATAAAATTCTAATTTCTAGCGAAATAAAAATTTCTAACTGATTTTTAAGCATTATTGGCTTATTTAAATTGTTTTATGCGTAAGGCCATTTAGGTTAATCTATCAAAATACCTATTGCAATTGCAACATATTATGGGACCCCTTTTATATTGCCAATGTTCAAAAGAATACAAATTTTGAAGCGAAATCACCCGGTGGCTCTATTTTTAAAATCATTCCCCAGATGTTATATATTAAAAGGCAATAACAGATTTTTTTTCAATTGAACAGTCGATGCATTTTTGTAATCTTAAAGGTTTAAACAGAACGGATCCGCCTACATTTACGCTTTTTTAGGATAACTTAGGCTTAGGGCCCGGATTTTGCTATTGTTTTCCCGGAATTGAAAGATTGTTTAGGATACGGATTTTCGTTAATCCGCCACTGCGACCGTTGCTGATTACTCTAGCATTTGTAAATTTCTGTTTTTAAAATGAACAAGCAATCATAAACAAATCACAGAAAAAAAATTATCATATAAAAATAGAAAGCATTTATTTTTTACAAGATTTTAACTCATTTTTTGTATTATTTGAGGTGACTTTAGTTTTCAACCCGCAAATTCTAGTTGTAAAGTAAGAATTCCGATTTTGACAGAACGCTGAAAATATTTAGAATTGGAAAATTTAAAAAAATTCTAAAGTTTTGAGATTTGGTTTAATTTCAAGACACAAAAGAGATTCTTTGTTTCAACTCATCAGCCTCCTGCAGTCAGAAACCATTGAACAACGCACAAATCTGCCAAAGTAAATTAAAAGTTTTTTGCCGAAGTGAAAACCAAACCGATTTGAACCAGTTTAGATCGAATTTTAAAGATACGTTTATATCACCCCATTCCTCGATAAAACAAATCCGAGCACTCGTATGTATACAAAACAGACAAAAAATCAACAAGACTATTATACCAACTAAAACAACATACGAGTAGATGATGAAGAGATTAAGAAATGATGATTACAATTTTGCATGTTGAATTGTAAGTAATGTAATCGCAATAAAAATAATAATAAATCCCACCGTTTCGCTAAATGTTACAACAATTTAAGATGTACATAAATAATAAACAAGTATATTATATAGTGACAGTATCTCAAATTTAATATCTTAATTTTTATTTATTTTTTTGCAATCATCCTACATAATATGATGAAGATGAACATACAGATATATTGTACGTCTTCAGGTAGTCACAAAACTAAGCCCATAAAGTTTTTTTGTTTTGTCCATACGCATATTTATGTCTTCATGGAAAAATTAGCTTTACATACTTTATATACGAACTACTATCCTCTTGGTAATATCATTATAATTAGTCATGAGTATGGTAATTATAATACTTAAAATAATATACAACAATAGTCCTTGACTTAGAGATCAACAGTAAAATTATTAGCATAACAAGTGATCTTAAAGAAATAATTTTATAATATTATGTTTTTTTTTGTATTTATCGTGTGTTTGACATCAGCGGTGTAGTTGTACACCTTCTATGTACACTGTAATTGTGAATGCCCGAAAGTAAATCATGACGATGAATATAATTTGAGTTTAATTAAATTGGCGTGCATACTTACAGTATGATTATGATAAGCGAGTGAGAATTTTTCGAGATTATGTTGATTATAAATTTATGCAATTTAACGATTATTATATTAATTAACATATCGTTCAGATTGCACGAATTTAAATTTTTGCCATAAATCAAATGTCCCAAGAAGTTATTATTATAAGAACCACGTCAAATCCAGTTCAACGTTCCTTTTTGTTCCTTAAAGTAAATTAGTCAGTTAATTATTCATTTAAGTTTACATACTCGTAAAATAATTATGCAAAGTACAGTCATCCGTAACCAAAAATTATAATAAGGAGATGTGTGAACATGTACAGGATAAAATTGATGTGTAAGATAAAAGCAAACTTAAAATGGTGAGACCTCCTAAGTAGCTGAAACAATAGATCTAGTCGGATTAAATAAAATAAAAAAATTCTCAAAGTTTCAGAGTTACATTTTATATGTGACAAACAACAATAAAAAATGTTTTAGTGCACGATTATGCTTTTTCTTGAACGTTAGAAATTAGATTCCAGTAAAGCTTTACAAAATGGCATACAAGACAAGATAGAACTCATGTGCTGATATGTGTACTACGTTCCTTAAATTTAGTTTAGATAAAATAATACAAACTTCTGTCTCTCAAAAAGGGTTAATATTAATCTAACGTTTAAAAATTAACCTATTCCCGTCACTAACGATTTTTCACTAAATCAAAAGGGACAAATCTCAAGAGCAATGATTAAATTCAGCAAAAAAGACGGAATTAGCAGTACTTGCTGTAAGAAAAACATTACCATACATATTGAGGTTACTTGTACTACAGTATTTCACGTACGGTGATAAACCACCATACAGGTTCGGATTAACGCCTAGGCACACTAGGTACATGCCTAGGGCCTGTGAATTTTGGGACGTCTTAAATTTCGTGCTCGCCTGAAATCCTGAAATATTTATTTTTTAATACTTGTTCGACTTCTCCCCTTAAATTATTCCGATTGGTTTAAAGTTAGTGATTCGCACCCAAAATATCCATTTTTTGAACCTTAAATCAACACCATTAACTTTGCAGTGTGTTTAGGATCATTATTCTGTTGGAAAATAAATAAAATTGGCATGATTTCCTCCACGCTTTATGGCCTTAATAGTGTATCTAGAATGTAGTTTTTTATTTTTCGCACGTCCTATGTTATACCGTGCCGATCGATCCAAACAAACTAATCTTTAATTCGTTGCTCCAGAGCAATTTTTTCGAAAACGCCAATGGTTTGTGGAGGTGTTGTTTTGCAAAATTTTTGAATAATTCATTTTACGATAACTATATGTAGTAACTATTCGTGGAAAACAGTGACTACTTCCCAAAAACATATAGATATAACAAAATTTTACAGGCCAGTTATTCTCGTATAGACGTTTTGAAAAATATAAACCGAATTAAATACTTTTGTAAAATGTGTAGCGGTTCTATCTAATCAAAATATACTTCACTCCAACAAGGCCGAGGCGGGAGTCCACACAAGCAAAATAAAAATTTAGTAGAAAATTGACTGGACAAAATTTACGGAACAAATAAATTGCATGTAGCACAGAATCAATTTGATTTTTGACTGTTTGAACGTGTAATCTCCAATTCAAACCATATGCGTAGATTATCAAACCAGTGGCAGTAAAATCAAAGTAACTTAAACCAATAATTTTACCATTTAAATTAAGTTAAAAATCGAACTGATGTAAACTATAAAAAAAATAAAACAAAGAACAGAAACTTGGGGAAACTCATGTTCTATATTAAACGGTGTGTTTAGTATAAGTCATAGTAAACCTCTAAAACCAATGGACTGTAGCTTCGCAAAAGCAGATTATTGATAAAACCTCTCTTAATATCGATGAAGATTGCACCAATACACTTCCTTCCATTAAGATTAATATGAATTCGAGTTAAGATTTCAATTACCACAGATTTAGTACTTTACCAGATCTAAGAAAAATTTGTAGATTGTAAAGCAATTGGTCGATAATTGTTCTTAATAATGATATCACCCTTTTTAAACAAAGGGATAATAATTTCAGTTTTTAACTTATTAAGGATAAAACCATTAGCAAAAGATTGGGTAATAAATCGAACTGAAACTTATCATAAGGCTTGAGTGGTCAATTTTAGCATATTCGAGTTAATACCAAGAATGTCAACTGCATTACGTTTTAAGTCCACAATGTTAATAATCTATGATTCATTGAGGCCCGATTTTATGAACGCGGATAGAAGATTAATTCTCGGATTAATCGTCGTTTGCATTTTATGAACGACAATAAACAAGAAAAGTAATCGGCGGATTTTTTTTTATCCTCTGTTTTATCTACTGTTTTTGGTGACTGAATCAGAGACTAAAATAATTTGTATTTGTTTTTGACATTTCAAATGTGGTGTATCATACAAACGAGACATTTTTAAAAAAGAACGTTAATTATTAAAAATGGACTCAACAAAGAAGAAAATGTCAATTTCGGAAATTGAAATTTTATTCTCCTGTGTAGAAAAATATAAAAAAATATTGATGTGTAAAAAAACCGACGCGGTTTCTAACAGATTTAAAAATGAAACATGGAAAAAAGTTACAATAGCTTATAATTCACAAAATATTAATAAAAAAAGTGAAACACAGCTACGCAATACTTTCAGAAATAAATTAGGTGAATTTAGAAAACAAATAACGGAAGAAAACGGTGAAAGGTTCAAAACGGGCGGTGGCCCTTACAAAGTCAAATTGAGTGAATCAAATCCTCTATATTCTTTTGTGGAAGCTTCTGTTCGCCCACTTCAAAATATTGATTCCTCAGACGTAATATTTGAAGTACGTGATTTATAATGTGTATATTAATTCACTTCATCAAAGCATTGCTTCAATATTTTGTTTGTTTCAGAACAATGATGTAAACGACGAGTATTTCGAAGTCGAAATGCTCGATGATGAATTAATGGATTATCCAGAATCCGGCCAAAACCATCACACAGGTTTGGAACCCAAAATAACGATTCAGAGCAATCCGGAATTTAGTAACTTAAATGAAACAACGTCACCAATTCCCACCATAACACCCAGCCATCATCTTCTGGGAATTCCAGATCGAACGTAATAAAATCGCGTGCTTCTAGGATTTCCAAGTCTAAAAACTTAAAAAATCAAGTTATGTCTGAAATTATTAAAACTGAAAAATTAACAGGAATACCTTAACACAAAAATTAAATATTATAACAAAAAATCACACAAAGAAAATAATTAGAATTATTTTATTTAAATACATATTTAATTAATTATTTGATTATAAGTTTTGAATTATTATTTTTCTTGTTCTGTCATCAGGAAAACTTTCCATCGCATTACGGGCAGTTGTTACTGCTCCGTTATAAATTGTTTTTAAAATCAACCCCTATCTCCGGTTCAGAAAGTGGTGGCTTTTTTTTTAATATTGCAATATTGTGCAATACGGCGGTAGCTACAATTATTTTTAATGTATTGGAGATGCGAAGCCGACTTTTTGTGGCTATCGATGGAAAACGCCGTTTCCAAATCGCAATACATCTTTCCACCAAATTTTTCGTGCTTTTGTGCTTCATATTATAAATTTTTTCTATCTCGGTACAGGGGTTTCGTATTGGAGTCAAGAGGTAATTTTTGTTGGAATATCCACTATCACCAAGCAAAAATCGGTTGCCAAACTCTCCGTTTTCTAATATAATTTTCAACAACGAAAAATTAAAAATGGTTTGGTCATGTGCTGATCCATGCCATCTAAATTAAAAATAAAAACAAATGTTAATGTTACGCAGACATTTCAACGATTTGAACATAAATACCTAGCAGTCAAGTCAATTATTTTAAAATCTGCGTCACACACGACCTGGCAGTTTATGGAAAACCACCCCTTTCTATTCCGGAAAAGTTCAGGGTTAGCTGCACCGGGTGAAACTATTGGAATGTGTGTTCCATGTAACAGCTCCAAAACTCTTGGAATACCATTATTCAAGTAAAACTTTACAGCAGTGTTTTGCTGTTCCTCCGCCGTTGGCATTTTGATGAACTTGTGAAAGTTACAAGCGAGAATTTGGTTAATTTTTTTTACGGTGCTACAAACGGTTGATGTGCAAATACCGGCTAAATCGCCTATAACATTTTGAAAACTGTTGATAGCGGAGTATCTCAACGCTATCAATAACTGATCCTCGACACAAAGAGGAAGACCTCGCATATCAGTATGACACAAATCTCTTTTAATTATGCCAACAATATAAAAAAAGGTGGACTTACAAAATCTATATCTACTTCTTCATCGGAATAAAATTCCAGTGGACTGTTATATGTTTTATACACTTTGAGTCGGCGAATACCAAACAACAGGATCAGATCTCTCGTTTCCATGAAGTCGGAATCCGAAGAAGATGATGTTCCCACTTCCATCCTAAAATCAAAATTAAATCAAATTAAATTCTTGATTTTTGATGAAATAACAGAAATTTTAGAAAATAAAAAGGCAAACGTCAAACAGAAGTGTTGTCACTCATACAAAAAACTGCTGTAAAAACTGCTATAAGATCGTGTATTAATTATTATTTATCGTCGTTTATAGAATCGATGAAAAAAAAAATCCTCGGTTAAAGATTAATCTATACCCTCGGATTTTTATTTATTTAGCGTCGTTCATAAAATCGGGCCTGATTGTCAAAAAAATCAAAATCACAAACACCGCTCACTCCTTAGTTATTGCTACCGACAATCTATACATTTGTAATGGGGAAGACTATAAAAACTTCGCTCATGATTTAAACTCATGATCGGATATCCATATCTCCAAAAGAAAAATAATAGATGGATATAATAGATGCGTCAAATGTACTCATATTTATCAACATTTTCGCGCAAGCTACGAATGCTTTGATGATCAACAGAGAAATTAAAGATATTGGTTACAGAATTATTATATTGCAAAGTGCTGTTAAAATTTGATAAAATGGGGTCATTCAAAAAATTTTCGGTACAGCAGATGTCCACATTTTTACTCGAGTCGCCGCTGGTGTATAAAAATGTCGATGAGTGAAATTTCTAATGAATACTCCTTTTTGCCAATTACCTGAATTTAGAGCCTGTTCACAGAATTTTTCAAATATTCCAGCTTAGTGTTTTTGAGAATAATAGTAGCCCTTTATAGTAATGCGTTCCCAAACATTCTTTAACCATATTCGCTGTACCATCTTCTGACGTATTAGGAACAAATCTTGAAACATGAAGCCAAAACTTTGGTTTCACTATCTTGATTTGTAAATTGAGTAGTAACGTTTTAATTCCACAAATTGTGTGCCTATTTTGGTTCCGTTGTTTTTTATCTTTACTATTTCTTATTAAGTGGCTACCTCTAGTTGATTGGTTTAGCTGATTTTCAATTTTTATAACATCACAGCTTGTTGTTTGGCTTAGCTAATTTTCTACAATAGGAACTTTGCTGCGTTTGTTTTGTTATTAGGTTAACTTTGAACCAATTTAACAATTCCCAAGGCAGATGTTTTTTTAGAAACAAGCTCTAAATTTTGCACTTTACTTATAAATTCTTCAAATTTTTGCAATAATAATCTTTGGGACGCCATAACTTCACATAGCAAATTATTAATGTTCGTAAAATATTTTCCAAATTTTGAGGTTTTTAAATCAATTTCTTTGATGATAATTTTAATAATTTCCGTATCACTTGCCGGTAAAGCTGGATTCAGTTTATTCACTAATTGACTGCAGCATTTGCAAATTAAGCATTCAAAAATTGACTGTTTCTTGGAATTTTTCCAATTTCTTGCAAGCACTATTACCATATTTTATGCCTTCAATGTAGGGCGGATTTAATTCTTCTAATTCTTCGTCATTTTCTTGATCGCAACGCTTGTTAAAAATTTGGGGTGCTAGGGCTTCGATTATTTATTCCCTCTCTTTGAGCATCCCAAATATGCTGTAAGTAATTCCCCAATGTTGCATTTCGTTTGCAAAATTGCCGTACCATTAGCTCTTATTTTTGCCAATTTTCCAACTAAATAATACTTCACTGAACTATTAAAATCCATATTTAAATTTAGAAAAATGTCTTACCGTAAAATTTAAAAAATTAAGTTTTATTTATTGTTTAGTGTTTTATTTTTATGAGCCAATTAATATTTATAAATTAAACAATTTTTATTTGGTTTAGGGCTCTTTTTATTTCTCTTTTAATTAATTAAAGCTTTAGCTTGCGAACTCTATTCGAGTTCATTTTATAGTAATTTTTGATGAAATTTATTGTGCTCTTTATGGCCACGCTGAAGAGAAAACTTATTTTTGTAGGAAAACGGAATTTTGCTTCCGGATATAGAAGCTTGCTTAGTGCCCATATTTTTTTATTAACTTGAGGGAGTTTGGAAAGGAAAGCTAGCCTAGGGTCCATCTATAATCGAGCGAACGGCCAAGAAAGTTAATAGAACACCGAAATGCTTCCCTATTTCGTGGCAGTATCGCCAATTGTAATTACCAGTCTGACGAAGTAATTTTTATTGAGCTAATGAGGTAGTACGGAAAGTTTTTGTTTGGCAGACCTGCATACTATACATTTAGGGTAGAAACAAGTGGAAAGCCAAACGCCCGAGAGTATGCAATAACTCAATAATGAGCGTATTTGGGATAGATTCGCATACGGGGTTTCGGATGAAAACTCCTGTTTAAAGGCATAGACGCGGTTCTTTGAATTTTTGGTAAGCGTTTGAATAACTGCGATTATCAGCACACAAGTCAGCGTTGTAAAATTATTGTGTTGTCTTTGCCATTGGTATCAATATGAATCTCTTCAAGATAAATAAATAATGATGAACTTGAATTTTTCATTATTTCAACTTTGATTTGAAAAATTTTAAATTTTTCGGTCAAATTTTTTATCGACTAAACATGAATTTAATGAAATGTTATTTCTTATTCCAATGACTTCAGATTTGATTTAATCAAATTTTTATTTGTCACTTTATAGATATTGGTAAAAAAATAAAATAAGGTTTTGTTACATTAACGGGTTATATGTAACGATAACAAATTTCTTAAACCCCCTTTGTTATTTTTTATCCAGAATCTTGTCCTCTATTACCCCCTTCAACATAATACTGTCAGTGCCAATAAATATTGAGCATTTATTGTGTAACGAAATACTTCCCAAATTAAGAAATCCAAATATGTACCCCTAAAAAAAAAATGAAATAAATTCTCAAATTAAAATGAAATAACTCCAAAAAGTTATATTCCTTGAAATGATGATATAATTTTGAAATATTCTGGAAAAGGGAACTTTCATTCCAATTTTAAAATTAAATCTTTATTTTCCAAAATAATCTTTGGGGTGGTATTTCATATCCCATATTTGGAGAATAGTTTCTTAATAAAATAAGTGCCCAACTCAGCATATGAACTAAATCTCCAAATTTTGGGACTTATTTAATTTTTGGTTTGGTGAGTTATTTCCTGCAGCGGAATCTGCCAAATAAATAAATTTAGAAATCTCTAAACATGTAAATATCAGTTTAATATTCCAAGTGTAGTTATGTTTTCTTCCTGTTCATCGAGAATTTTCGTTTGGTGTGTAATCTTGCACACATTTCTTGAAAGATAAACGTTACTTCTTTAATTTCTGCACACAAGTGAAAAACTTGTAGCTGGTTTGTTTGGTCAGAACCTGCTCGTTAGGTAGGTACACACTCACATTTGTGTATACATTAAGAATAAGAAGTAAGAGACGTGTCACTTTTGCACCAAAATAAATGTACTTCACACCACTTTAAAGAACCTTAACGTACTTTCAGAATTTACAATTTAGTATCATAGCATAATTGGACAAAGTAAGTTTTCCTCCTTCGCTATTCATTTTTTGGTTATTAAAGTAAAATATTGCAACTGCAATATAACGCCTAGCTGATGTAAACACTATCAGGCCTGCTATATTCACACACAATATTTGCGAAATTTTAAATAATCTTAATTGTGTGATTTGCATTTCAACAACATTGTTGAACCCGTCAAAAAAAATGTTTTATTGGAACCACGAAGGAGGAGTCAAATAACACGCGAAGTTATGTGTTTATTTTTTATGGCCTGCACAAATTTTCCAATACTCTTATGCGTTCTTGTATTAGATAAACAAAGTTGTTTATGTAGGTCGCCTTTACGTTCTACAAAACTCCCATGCGAATAGACCAGGACTTTGTTCATTCAAACGTAAGCAGTCCTCCTAAAATTTTAATCAGCATATTTCATGAATGACAATTATGGAGATTGGAAGTGAAAAATGCTCGAATAGCCTATACATTTCTCACAAGGCGAAATTTCTAAATACAATCAGATGAGAAAACTTGGTCCAAAAAAAGTTGTCCACGGCTGTTCCTGATACATACGCTGTTCAATTATGATGAAGATATGCTGGCAAAATAATCATCTTCATCCTAAATGAAGTCAATACCTTAGCATCGGTGAAAGAACAAGTTAGGATTCCACCAATTCTGATACACGACTTTGATACAATGTACGCTCGCGTAGACATAATAGATTCAATTAGGTTACCCTAAATCTCAATTTTTGACCCACTGCAAGCTTATCAAGGTAAGAATGGCGAGTAATTAATGCAGTAGAAGTTGTGCACTTTCGATCAGTTAGCACCCCTCCACCCTTCAAGTTAGTGTCGAACTCACGTCGATCTTTCCTATGGGCGGTATATAGCTTCAAGGAAAATATTTCTTCTACCTCATCGACTGTTTTGAAGTTTTGCAATGTTAAAGAACAAAAAAAATATGAGTCACGTATTTTTTTAGTATAAAAAAAATATAAGAGGTAAAAACTACTCCCATTGTTCGACCCCCCTCACCCAACACATTTTTATAAGTATCTCGTATAAACAAAATGGACAATTTTTGTTATAAAACATAGAAATAATCCGTGGTCAATAAAAAATAGGCAATCCATGGTACCATAAGGGCTGCATCCCCTATTTATTATATTAGTGAGTTGCCACTAATAAAAAAATACGTGACTCGTATTTTTTTGTGTTCTTTAACATTGCAAAACTTCGAAACAATCGATTAGGTACATCTGGAGTACATCTGGAGTACTTTTCTTGTGAGTTATACCTATGATGTCGTAATCGTTGTTCAGAACGCCCAGTAGAAATACCTTGGCCGTACGCCAAATGCTTGAAGTTTTCTAGAGTAAAATTTGACGTGAAAACTATCGCTTTGTAGGTGATGATACCGTGGAGAAATCAGGGTGTTGGGTTAACGGACGGCTATACAGTAATTCTTGAGATGATGGAGATGATGGTTTCTAGTTAAACCGATAATCAGGCTATACGGCGCGGGTATTCCTTGGGGGACGAATGTTGATGAAAGGTTTTATCGCGCACTCTAATGCCTCTATACTTCCATCGTATGATTTATCAACATAAACAGAATCCAGAACGACATTATATAAAGTTTGACACCAAATTTTATCCTCCCCCTTTGCCACCAGCTTGTGACATTCAATATCCCCAACTGGTATCTTCAGTTTCAAAAGTAGATGGTTTTTGATGTTGCCGCGTTTAGTGGTCAGCGTAAAATTGGAAGCATGTAATTATTTTGTAGGCTTTACTAATGAGCTTGTTGATCCAATAGTAGATACAATATTTCATGAAGTATAGGCATCTGGATAATCTGAATAACGTCGAGGTATACCAGCTAGTCCAAGAAAATGTTAATATTAATATACAAGCTCACAGTGAGTTGGTCGTCAGACCCAGAAGTCACATTTTTTCCCAGATTTCGCACGAAAGCCGCATTTGCTTTATTAAAGAGTAGGGACAGAATGAAGCCTGAGCAAAATCTATATCCAGCCATTTTAAGATAGCTTTACCTATACCTACCAATCATATTTGGTAAATTTGGTGGTCAACAAGCTATTCTTAGATCTTTAAATCGCGCTTACATTTTGTTAAAAAATTTCTGTGGGAAATCTGATCGACTACCTTTTCTCAAAATTTATAATAAAAATTAACAATTTCCGTCGTTAAAACTTTATTTTTATTTTTTTCTTCAGGTTTTAAAGTACAAGGGCTATAAATCAAAAAAATCTTTTGAAATCGCAGTTTAGTACAAAAAGTGCTAAAAATTGATTATGGGGAGTTTAAGAATAAGGTCCTTTCGATAGGTTAGCACAAGAATACCGTATTTTCAATATGATTGAAAAAATTACGAAAAAATAAAAGGCTGAATTTGGATTTTAGAAGTAGATTCAAATTTTAACTCACCATAAATTAAATTTTAAGTTAAACTATCATTACTCGTATTCTACAGTAATTTACTTATCTTAAATTCTTTTGGCATAAAATAAAAATTTTGCTATCAGAGCAATGAATTTTATCTGAGAATGTTCTTCTGAAAAAAGCTTGCTGTTTATTTTGCTCTAAAATAATTTTTAAAAATCGAGATTTTTTCTCAGATTCGGTATGACTTTTACGAACACATAAAAATAATACATGTCAAACAGGTATAAACAAAACAAGATGCCATTTAGAATTTTTCGTCAAAACCAAATCAGGTATTTTCCATGCCAAAAAAAAAATGCTTGTTTATTGGAAAGTCGACAGAACAAGTTCTGACTAACCAGAAAAACTTTTATGATTACTTGGCTTTAAATTCACTTTATATTTTAAACTGCAGTCATCACTATTTCAACATTCATTAAACAGGCATCCAACTTTATTCAAAATTAGGCTGAAGTACCCATATAACCTGTTCAATCCTTATTTAATTTAATCTAAATTTTCAACTTTTAAAATAAAATTGACGTATAGGGAAGAGTTCATGTTCATGAGAAAGCTCTTTAAAAATTTGTTTCCAAAAAAACAAGAGTTGTTACAAAACTTCTCAGAACCAACAGTAAGAAAAATTCTAATACTTACTATTACTTTACATATATTACATGTAAGTATTAGAGTTATGAGTTGTGTTTGTGTAGTTTTGTTTGTAACGTTAGACAAAAACACAAAGCGCATTCAACAAACCACGATTATAAGCAACCCGATCGTACATTACAGTTTTTCAATAGAAAATCGTTTATACAGTTTGTACACCGCGACCACAAAATCACCCATTCTCATAAATACATTCAAAACATAATAATTAGTCATGGTCACGTGCAACAAATATTAAAAAAAAATATATTCGCGTTTTTCTTTCAGCATTTGTCACAGACCACCAATTCAGACAATAACTCACTGTAATTTACCTCCTTACACGCATATTATGTTTTATAATATGAACATCGTCTTACATATTTTTTTTTGCACAGACCATAAAGACCCAAAGAAGAATGCAACTAAATGCTTATGGTATGTAAAAAAAATAAAAATAAACTAAAAATTCAGCCACATTAGTGACGCTGATAAATTTCATTATATGAGTACATAATAGAGATGTTTTGACATGATATACATATTTACGTTTGTCGATCCTGTACGCAAGATAAATTATTTATAAGACATTATGTCGTTTTATCGTGTAACTTATTCCACTTTTTATTAATTATAAAATTAAAACAATAAAAACAATTTATTATTAAATTTATTATTTATTAATAATAATAAATTGTTTTTATTGTTTTAATTTTATAATTAATAAATTATTTGATCCAGAAAATGTTTAGTTTTCCAGCGCTCAAAAATTCAAACGAGAACGAGAAAATCTTCTACTCAATTAGATTATTACGTATTAATTTTGTTATTGTTGCTCATGCTTTAAGAACCCAGCAAAAGTTTTTATGCCAGATGAAACAAAATCATTCAACCTAGAAAATTTATAATTTTTGTAGTTTTTTCTGTTGTCGTAGTTGTTTTCTTTAAATCACGACTTATTTCATTTCTTTGCGCTTCTTCTATTTCTAACTTTTCTTTGATTATTATTATGCTATCTCAAAACTTATGAAAATAATAACAATAAAAAAATTAAATTAATCGAACATAATAAATAGTTAATAAAGATTGGAGTTTTATATATATTGTGTCGAGATTGAGATGATTTTTCAAAGAAAAATAAAATATTGATGTTGGCGATTAGATCAGTGTTGCTTCAAAATCTTCAAAATTTCTGCTATCTCAAGCAGTAGTTAGTAGTAGCATATCCTCCTTTTAGCCACTAATCCATAAAAATATGTATTTACACGTGAGCCGCACTCTATAATTACCGCAAACAAATGTGTTACCGTGCTACCCTGCACAGCAGACAAATCGAGGACGTACGGTCTCGTAATAATTCCGTTTTGTATAGACCTCCTGCACATTGCTTTGCTTCATGTCAGCGTATAATGCTGACATGAAATATGGGTCGGCCCATAAATTCTGCACTTGAACAGGGTCGTAACTAGATGATGAAAAATCCCTTTTGCATCCCGCCCCATGGGTTTTAAACCCTTACATCCATTTTCAGCCCATCTATACTCTATCAAATGACAAAAAGCATTTTTACCTCTCGAAAATCCTAAAATTTAGATCCAATGACGAGAACCAAATTTTGGAAAAAAATTTTGTTCAAATTTTGAAAAGGATATGCAACACTAAATTTATTATAAACTTAATTTAGGACATATTGGTCTTCAAAATTCTCTGGCATCTCCCATGCTCTGTATAAGTTTAGTGCTTTATTTTTCCAACTGTCACAATCCACACGGCGAATGTGTAAATTCTTCTTGATACTTAAAAAAACAGCAGTTATCGTTCCTATATATAGTTCACAAGACAAATACTCCTGGTGGCCACATTTACTTCCTGCTTCACATGCGCAAATCTATTATATATCTTGAGATAATCCGTTACGTATCTTAGTAATGATAATGTTAAATTCATCGAAATGATCCGAGATGTTTAATGGTTTTTCTCCGCATAACTCATCAATTAACCATTGATGATATTGAAACATTTGTTTCATTGAACAAAAAGAGTTGAAAAATGATTTGTTCCAACTAATGTTCTCATCTGTTAAAAATGTTGACCAGATTGCCCTACGCTCAATTTGACCAATTCAACGCAAATTAACAATATCGATATGTTGTAATGTAAAAGTTGTTGGTTGGGCTAGCCTTTTGGATATTAAAGAAAAATTTTCTTCAAAAATCAGAAACAAGTGTTTTGGAAGGGTATCAATTTACACGTAGTGGTGTTTTTTAGTGTTCTATCTAATAGATAAAGATACCAAAAGGGGGGGGGGGGGAGGGGTACAATCCAATTTAAGGGAATGGGTACGAAGGGTCGAAGGGCCGAATGTGTCGAAGGGCCGAATGTCGAAGGGCCGAATTTTTTTTTTTTTGGTTTTTAGAAATACCATATAATTTTTTAAATTTGTTGTTTAAGGAATATTTTGTAAATTTTTTTATCAAATATAAATTAATTTCTTATGAATTTTTATAAATCCATTACATTTAGTTTAATTTTGATTATATTTTTTCAAACATATCTCAAGAAGAGAAACTAACTTCTGAAATTATAATTTTAAATAAAGTTTGTGTATAAATGAATTATTAAAATTTGTTTTTTATTAATTATATCTGAACCATCTTGATGTACATAAATGCCTGCTCATGTGAAAAATCAATCTAAAATAAGGGACTTAGGAAAACTGGGTTAAGTATGTAACTTTGCATTAGAAAATATTGCATTACAAAATTCCGCATACAAAATTTTGCATACAAAATTTTGAATTACAAAATATTGCAATTACAAAATCTTGCAATTATAAAATATTGCAATACAAAATCTTGCCTAATAATTTCCCGTACATTTTTTTCTCTATTCTGAGGAAAATAAATTGAAGGAAAATGATATGGACTAATTTAACCTAGAATTGTAGAGGCTAACGGCTTCGGTAACTCTCACGGGCACGCTTAGCCCTCCGAGGGGCTTTTGATTTGAACTTCGGTGGACGTAGGAGCCGGGATAAGCAAACATGTCGCACTGCGTACTGCACGTAGAAACGGATTATATAGAATCTATTAATGACACCTACTAAAAAGAAAAATAATTGCACTATTTACAAAATTTTTACAAAATATTCCCTAAAATAGCAAATTTAAAAAATTATATTTCTAAAAACAAAACAAAAAAAAAAAAATAAAAATTCGGCCCTTCGACATTCGGCCCTTCGACATTCGGCCCTTCGACATTCGGCCCTTCAACATTCGGCCCTTTGCAATTCAGCCCTTCGACATTCGGCCCTTCGACATTCGGCCCTTTGATATCATTCCAAATTAAGAACTGTGATAAATGAAAGTAAAAGTTTACACCTATCAAGTAAATATGTGTAAAAAGACCAAGGAGTGGGTCCTTCCAAGTACTCCAAAATCACTGTGGTCGCAGCTGGATAATTTTTTGGTAAGGTACATAAATTTTGCTAACTCGTACTTAGTTGATAATTTGGAATTGTTACTGGAAAGTCCCTTGAGGAATTTAAATAGAATTTTTGTATTAATTCTCGTTGATTTTACATTTGAAAATCAACTGTTTTTGACCAACTAACTAAATTACCACAAAAATTTCAAATTTTTGTCTATATTTTGTACATAATAAAATATTTTTTATCAATAATTTTGGTTTTAAATTTTATTTTGAGATACACAAAATTTATAGATTGTCATACTTAAACGTATTTGGCAAGAAAACGAAACTAGATGTGGCGCAAACCACAACAATCTCGGTAATAGATAAATATATTTAGACATTTATAATGAGAGTGGATGAACACTGCCGAAATTCCCTAAGACTAAAATATTGAAAACCCATAAAAAAACGTCTTTTTTGCACATTTAGGTTAGGACATCACCAAATCCCAACGTGATAGGGCAATTATGCGGCCAGATTCGGATTCAGCATAGAAAAATACGTCAGAAATGACTATATCATTGTTTCTGTTACTTTTAAAAATTTTTTTTTTGTTGGTCTGTGTTAATGATGTTCGTAGAAAATTTGTTCCATCTATTTGCAAATAATTTTATTTAATAAAAATAACCTCTACACACAGACAAACACAAACCCAGACATAACGAGAAAGCTACAGGATTCACGTATTTTTAATTTTAAAATTAGATTTAATTAAAATTTGATTTACATACAAATTTATTTCCTTTGGAAAATTTAAAGAAATGGAAAAAAATCATCATCAAAAAATCATTTTAAAATCACATTTCCATCGCACTTGTCGAATTTTATCATCATCGGTTAAGAAATTGCCGAGTTCCATCATTATTGGCCATATGCCAGAATTTCATCAAAAATTCTATTTAGAATCCCATTTCCTGCGAATATGTCGAATTTCATCATAATCAGTTACGAAACAGCCAAATTCCATCAAAATTGGCCATATGCGAGAACCTCATCTAAAATCAGTTTTAGAATCACATTTACATCGCTTATGTTGATATTCTTCATATTCGGTTAATAAATAACCAAGTTACACCCTAATTGGCCTTATTTCAGAACTTCATCTAAAATCGATTTTAGTACTCCATAGTTTCCATTTCCATTTCATTGTCAAATTTTATCATAATCGGCTAAGAAATAGTCATATTTTAGAATGTGCCATATTGTACCATATGCTATATTGAAATATGCCGTCGTGTAAATGCCGTACTGAAATATGCCATTTTGAAATATTCTATAACGTACCTTATGCCATTGTGTAGCAAATACCGTTTTGAAATATGCCCTAGTGTAGACTAAGTCCTAAACCATAGATTTGCATGATATTTCAAATCTGCAGGGAATTCGAATTTTTTTAAAATTCTGAGATTTTCAAAGCCTTTTTTTAGCAAATTTCCCCTGATTTTAAGTTTTATTCAAATTTGTTTGAGTTTAGCATTAAGTTACGCCAGTCGTTACATTTAATTCAAAATTTTCGATGTTTTCGACGGTATTTCAATCACAAACCAAAGAAGCACAGCCACAGATTATTCGACATTATTTTTGGGTTTTAGGTAAAGTCTTATTTGCTATTTTTATAACTAGAGTTTGGTTTTGAAATATTGACAAGGCAGTTTATTTCGCAAATCAGGACTGGTATGGCGGAGTTGATTTCAAGAATCAGCAATTCATTCATTCGGAGTCACTATTGCAATCTCAGCCATTTGTGTTATAGTTGATTCCTTTCTTTCTTCATTTCATTGACGTAAAACGGTGGTGAATGATACCGACACGCTAACTAATATAGAACGTCATTTTTATCTTTCGTCTCTTTAAATTTTAAAATCTAACTAGTTTTATAACTATGCCAAATTTGAAGTCTATAGCATTCGTATTTTCTAAGAAAATCAGCTGTAACACAGAAACAGACATCGAAGTCTCATCATTAGGTAAGGTTTCTTCTTTAATTTTTTGTTCAGAACGGAAAAATTCAGTTTGGAAAATACAAACTAAAAACATTATATGAGAAACAAATGCCAATCAAAAGTTAATTCAACCGCACAAGGTGTTCCGTTATTACATGTACACTGCAAGCTAAATGATGAACAACAATTAGTAGAGACACTTTGTAATAAGGCCTTTAATTTTGTAGTAAACTATTACAACACAATTAAAATTTATCTTTAAAATTATATACTAAAGTTATATGTTGAACCTTAAACGATCTGACTGAAAATGACAGAGTTAAATTTAACATGTAATTGGTGACTTGACTGAAAGGGGTCTGAAATTAGTCTGACTTTGGTTAACATAAATTTGGTTGATTGAGTCAATTTCTATATTGAGTTAAACATGTAACCTTTAATTTAATTGAATTGATAGATTTTTCCATGAGGTCAAAAGAATAAATGTTTTTAGGAGTGGTTTTTAGAATAAAATAACCTGTCAATTCGAATCAAATTAAACATCCCATTTAAGCACCAGCCCAAAATTTCAGTCAATCACTTTTGGGTTTAATAAGCTTCTTTACTAATATAATAATGTAAGAATAAATAAAAATGATCAAGAAAAGTTTAAAAATGTTCATCTTTATTTACAATAGATAGGTGGACCATGGTAAAATATTACAGACACATTTCCGTTCTTGTGTTCCGTTCAAAGAACCGCCAAAATATTATTTTATCTGTCTTAATCGTAATAGGTAATTTTGAAATATGACAGAGATAATTTATTTTTGTTCCCGTAATGTAGGACACATTTACAATCCTTATCCTTACTGTCGGTAAGCGCCGTCAAATTTAATGTTGTTTGTGAATTGTTTGACCTTTGTGAAGTTGGGCCAAAATTCTATCCCAAAAAATGATGATAGTTAACGTTGGCAACACCACTACAAATACACCACTACAAATCTTCTGATATAAAGTAAAAGATGACTATGTAATGTCATGATAGATTTCTGTATTAAATTCCTTTCTCAACTATTAGTTGATTTGAAAAACGATCCCTATTGCCCGGTTTCACACAAAAATATCCAACCCTTAGTTAAATAATATTTCCTCCCTTTCATCTTTTATAAAATTACGTTTTGTTTCATAATACAAATTCTATGCAAGTTGATTATATTTTATTTTTACATAGAAATATTTAGCCTTCAGCTAAATATTTAGCCCTACGAAATTGGGCAGTTAAATATTTAGCTCTCCAGTTAAAATGTCCATGTAAAAAAGGAAATAAAATTAGCATGCGTTGAATTTGTGTTATGAAATAAATCGCAATTTAATAAAAGAAGAAAGGGAGGAAACATTATTTAACTAGAGATTACTTCTCTTTTTGTGAAATCGGGCATATGAAAACTACGAATAGGTAAAAGTATTTTACAGAATGCTCCATTTCTTCATTTATTTTATTTCACCGCTTCCTGTTTGAATTTATATTGAAAATAATAATAATAATACAATTTATAATGTCAGCCCAAAAAAAAATTTCTATCATGACAGCAAAATTTATCACGACAGACTCTCAGCCCAAAAATAAAACTATCATGGGAAAGGAAACATACCAGAATAACTAAGGAGAACTTTGTAAATTTTCGAAATTCAAGTATTGTTGGTACCAATCTCCTGATGATTTTTTATTAGGACTTTCAATTGTGAGTACTCTGGAACTTTTTCAGAATTTTGTGATGGGGATAGCATGCTCAAATATTACCCGAAAGCCGTGTGGGTCGTATTTAATTTGATTTTTGCAATTCACCTGCATATTTTCTGAAGTACTGTATTATTGGCACCAATCTCCTGATGATTTTTTACTAGGCCAACCGAGTATTTTCTCAAGTACTGTATTGTTGGCACCAATTTCACGATGATTTTATTAGGCCTATCAATTGTCAGTACTCTGGAACTTTTTCAGAATTTTGTGATGGGAGTAGCATGGTCAAATATGCCCGGAAAGCCTTGTGAGTCATATTTAATTTGATTTTTGCAATTCAACTGAGTATTTTCTGAAGTACTGTATTGTTGGCACCAATCTTCCGATGATTTTTTATTAGGCCTATCAATTGTGAGTACTCTGGCAGTTTTCCAGAATTTTGTAATGGGAATGGCATGGTCAAATATAGCCGGGAAGCCTTGTGAGTCGTATTTAATTTGATTTTTGCAATTCAACTGAGTATTTTCTCAAGTACTGTATTGTTGGCACCAATCTCCCGATGATTTTTTATTAGGCCTATCAATTGTGAGTACTTTGAACCTTTAATTTGATTTTTGCAATTCAACTGAGTATTTTCTTAAGTACTGTATTGTTGGCACCAATCTTACGATGATTTTTTATTAGGCCTATCAATTGTGAGTACTCTGGCAGTTTTTCAGAATTTTGTGATGGGGATAGCATGGTCAAATATAACCGGAAGGCCCTGTGAGTCGTACTTAATTTGATTTTTGCAAGACAACAAATTATTTTCTCAAGTACTGTATTGTAGGCCTATGAACTGTGAGTACTCTGGAACTTTTTCAGAATATTTCTATGGTAATAGCATTGTCAAATATGGCTTGTCAGCCTTTTGAGTCGTATTTAATTTGATTTTTGCAACTCAACTTAGTATTTTCTTAAGTATCGATTGCAACTACTCTAAAACTTTTTCAGAATTTTATGGTGGGGATAGCATGCCCAAATACGACCGGAAAATCCTACGAGTCTATCCCCATCCCATAATCCTCAAAAAATTCCAGAGTATACTCACAATTGATAGGCCTAATAAAAAATCATCGGGAGATTAGTGCCAACAATGCAATACTTGGGAAAAATACTCAGTTGAATTGCGAAAATCAAGGTGAATACGACACACAAGGCTTTGCGGTCATATTTGATCATGCTACCCCCTCACAAAATTCTTAAAACTTCTAGAGTACTCACAATTGATAGGCCTAATAAAAAAATCATCGGGAGATTGATACCAACAATACAGTACTTGGGAGAATACTCAGTTGATTTACGAAGACAAGGTGAATAAGACCCACGAGACTTTGTGGCCATATGGACCATGATGATTCACTCCAATGCTTTACTATAAAAACCATTTTAAGTGTTTTGTGTTTTTTTTTTAATCCCTTTTTTTGTAATCCCTCTAATTTTAAAAAATGTCACAATAATGGCAACTGATAAGTCTAATAGAAAATATTTAAAAGATTGGTGCCAACAATTCAGAAATTAAGAAAAAGCTCACTTGAACTGCAAAATTAAATTAAATATTACTCACGAGGCTTTTCGGCCTTATTTCTCCTTATACGAATTAGTTTCCTGATAAATTTTTAATGATAGTTTGAATTTTGTCTGAAAGTCTGTCGTGAAAAATTTTCCTATCGTGATAGTAATTTTTTGGGCTGACATAATAAACTGTATTAGGTATATCTTTTTTTGGGCTGACAACAAAGTATGAAGAATTTTTTTTTTTTTTTTTGCGGCGTTTTTTTGGGATACATTTTGGGCCAACTTAACATACATAATTGTTTGTCGGCAAAGCAAACCGTAAAAGTGTTTTTTTTTTTTGTGTTTTGGCTGTCGATAAAAAAACACTTCCCCAGGATTTTCCTAAATGAAAAAAATATCTAGATAAAGTGGTAAATATTTGATATGGTTAATATTAGAGGTTGACCACATGAGAAGATACAAACTGTACTATAACATTATTTCCTACGTAGGCTTTGCAAAAGTAATAACCGTTGAAATTAATGGCTGAAAGCGAAAAATTACCCTAAGAAATTAATTTAATTCTTTATTCTGACATTTTGTGTATATAAAAACAAAGTGTTACAATTTCCTCACGTGCATTTAACGCGTTAAACATTATTATTATACATATATGTAATGCATATTATGTATTTCTTTTAACTCAAATAACAGAACCGTATTTCTTCCGTGATTGTTTAATTTGTACTCTATATAGACGGAGATAAACATTTCTCTTTGCAAGAAAATTATTTGCCGACAGTTATTTATAATATTTTACCGCATCTATACTATGTGATATGAGTGCGCTCGACTCGATACCTTAAAATAATAATAAATAAGAAAATAAAACAAAAAAAAAAAATCAATCTTATTTTTTTTTTTTATTATTATTATTTCTTAATGATAATGGTAAAAAGGAAGAAAATAATTACTTAAGATATTTTATGATCTTTTGATGCTTTTAAAAATAAAATAAAAAGTTGTAAGAAAACTATAATCATAAAGTATATTTTGTTGAAAGATGTTGTTTCTTGCGTGTAAAGTACAAAGTATTATAGGTAATTTAGGTGGGTCAAGTATAAGGTATATATTGGTGGTGAATGTTGAATTACACATTTTTTTTTTTGTTTGTTGTTAAATTTTAATGAGGTGTGCTAATTTTAACACCTTTTTTTTTGATGAGATTTTATTACCTTTTGTCAAAATGCTTTGTCATTATTATTTTTCAATCCGTCTCTCAGTCGTAATGAATGTCGACTCCTTTTTTTGTATAAAAAGATTTGCAGTCATATAATAATGTAACAGACATAAAAACAAAACATTACAACTATTTTCATTTTTTTTTAATTGCTAAAATAACTTAATCTTTTTATCAAATTTATATATTTTCTTAACATGTTAATGGGCGGGAAATTTCATATATTTTTAATCGTTTACGGTGTTCAGGCCTGCGTTGTGTTTATATTATTTTCCCTCGATCGCAAGAGATGAAAAAAAAATGTGAAATAAGACAACAGAAAAAAAACAAACCCGTTTTATTATATGTATAGATAAATTTATTTCTTCTTAATATATGTACCTATGTTAAAAAGACGTACAATATTACCAACTGTGCAAAATTAAAATGAAACGCTGAATATTTTTTTACGACAATTTATTTGATTCCTAAAAGGGTGATAGGAATTTTTAATCGATATTTAAATGATAATTCGTTATACATCTGCGCGATCTTATAATTATATCTGGCAGTACTGGGAAAGAGGATAAATATTGGGATCGGCATCCGATGAATGGAGGACGGAAGGCTTAGTAAGTAAAACTGGAGATAAATAATTCAATGATGTTGGCATGTGCACAAATTCTGTATCTCAACCTAATTCTCTCGCATTTCACTTTTAGCGCCCTATCTAATTAATTAGCCAAATTAGTGTGCAGCAAGAAATTTTTGAACGTGTAAATTTAAGTGAACACTCACCGACCGCTGGTCTTAGCTCGGAAAATCCGTGGTTTAAAAGCACTCGAATTCTAGGTTCCGCGACTTATTTTGCGGTTTATTGTATTATACAAAGCGGGTCTTTAGCCGTACGTCGTCGATTTGGCTATTACTGCGTAAAGTAGAACGGTAAAATTAACTGCGAAAGAGTTGGGAGTGCCTTGAGCCCCAGAAAAAGATTGCATAGATTAAAAAAAAAAAACTTTTCATTGTTCGCCATAGGAATCCATAGTAAAAATAAAGTTTTTAACTTCAAGTTTTACAACGAAAAAAGCAAAAATATCTTAAAACGTTTATATAAAAGATTTCTACATATCGTTAACAACAATACGCAAGAAGGCTATATTGGTATTAAATAAATATTAATTGCAGAAATATTAACATTAAATTATGTCTAAAATATATTTTTCGAACTTTCATTTTGAAAAATACATCAAAGTTAGGTCTGACGAATTAAAATAAAACTTGCTAAATTTATCTTTAGTTTTACTAGTGTACGTCAGATGTCTAAATTGTTTAAAGGTGCTATCACACCAAGCGCTACGCGTCGACGGCAAATTTAAATACACGTTTTTTTGCTTATGTCGTGATAGGAAATCGTAGTTTGTAAAACAAATATAAACTAGCGATGAACGAGGATTTTTTTTTTGCCGCCGGGTTTTGCGGCGGCAGATAAAATTCGCGGCGGCAGATAAAATTTCATTTTATACCATTTACTGAAATTGTAATTTCTCTATTAAAAATATAAAGTTTGTAAATGGTTTTATGAATAATAATTTTATTTTTGTTCAAGCTACGATTTCCTATCACTACATAAGCAAAAAAAAAAACGTGTATTTAAATTTATTTAAATTTGCCGCCGACGCGCCGCGCTTGGTGTGATAGCACCTTTAAGGAAATACGAAAAAAATTATTTAATCACACAATTATCACACGTTCTTAATATTTTTTGAGTTTGTTTTGCTTTGCCTACAACTTTTGAACTTGAAATTTTCCCAGGTGGTAATTTTTGGTTCGATTTTAACAAATTTGTACTGCTGTCACTGCCATCTATGTAATTTTTATTGACTTAGTGACTACGCGATTCGTAGTAAGCTTATATTTCAATTTGACACGAATGATGTTGTTAAGAAAATTTTATAAATTTTGATTTAAATAAATTAATTATTACAAGAAAATGAAAATGCTTTTCTTAAACGATGTTCATGTATGTTGAAATTCAAACATTTGTGAAAATATCTCAGACATCATAATTAAGGATTTGTAACGTTTTCATTTAAAAATTTGTCTTAGGAAGTAAAGTGATTTCTAATATGTTTTGTGTGTTTTACTACGGAAAGTTTGGTTTTTTCCTCGTTTCTAATTCCCTTAAGAAGAAAAATTGTAAGAGAATTCATCTGTATTAGTACGCTAGTACTTAACGCACAGCACATTCTATATACATATATAGAATGTAAATTGTGGTATAATCAGTCCAGTCGCCGCGGTCTGATGAGAAGATTGATTTTTTCATAATCAAAAGCTCATCAGTTCGAAACTGGATTGAATTTTCTTACAATCTTCGGAACATATTAAAATCATATAATCTAGGTTGCTTTGGTTTAATTCCTGTTTTTTATGAATATTTTGCGACTAATTCCACTTGTTCGGCGAATTAAAATCGGAAACTTCATTCAAATTTTGCGAGCCTAATTCCTGCGACTTTATTTCTCGGAGCCCCCCGGACGTTACCCCCATTTATTTTTTCTGGAGGTTTAGTCTCTTTTAAAAGGCGTAATGCCCATTTTTCGGGATACAATTTTAAAAGGGCCATAACTCCAATGAGAACTTTGAAAATTAACTTTACGCTTTAATCATTTTTAAATATAATCAATTTATCTATGAAAAATGAAAATCTCCGTTTTCCAGACAATTTTAAAATCAAATCTTTATTTCCTAGAATTTCTGGAAAAGGAAGATTTAATTTTAAAATTAGAATAAAAGAGATTCGTTTCCTGAATATGTTTATATTATATCTCACTTTTCCATATTTTAGTTTATGGCGGATTACGTCTCTTTCAATGAAAGTGGACATTGTCCCCATTTTTGGTCTTGACGATAGATATGCCCTTTTAAAACAGACATAATGTGCATGGGGCTTAAGTTACGGTACCGTCCGATTCCACTTGCGCGAAAGTCAATGTCTGGCAAATAGGGGTCCTGATTAAAATAACCGCGTTGTCCGATCATTTAGGCTGGATCGTAATTTTGTTATGACTTGCCCCGCAGCAGAAAATGCTGTTTCGCTCTCCACGCTTGCTGGTTTTACTGTGGACAAGTGTTTTAACGCTAAATCTTAATAGGTTCCAAGTCGCTTCTCCTCTAAAATCGAATTTATTTCTTTTTTTATTATTTTCTCCAAAGACTTTTTATTATTTGACTCACAATTATTTTGACTATTGCAGTTTTACTTAGTAAATTAAATAAACCATAATTTCTATTATTAGTTGTCCTGCCATAATCCATCGGATTTTGTAGAAACTGGAATACATCGGAATAATTGGTTCTTCGCTCTTTTTTGCTAATTATTAATTCACGCTGTAATTCCTTACTAAGTGATGAATTCTGTTCAGATAATTCATCTAGCATGAATTTAAGTGTGACATCTGCACTTAATAATGTAAAATCTGATGAGCTTAACGATTCTACTGCCAATTTCACAGGTTTCAGTGCCTTTATAATTTCATTAATTAGGTTTAATTCATGTTCCGAAAAGCTGATGTCGATATTTAAGTCTATCAAACTTATTCGAACAGCAGCCAATAAGCTGTTCCAACGGGTTTTGCTATCCAGAATTAAAGCAATTTCCTTTCCAAATTCATTTATGACGTGCTTTTGAAGTATACTGTCGTTTATGGTAGGTGAACGCTGAAATATCTGCACTACTCGCCGTATTTTATTGATAACCGGATATAAGTCGTCATGGGATATATCGTATTGAACTTGCGAATCATCTGTTATTATTACACTTAAACCCTCAGAAAAATCATGATCACTCTCGTCTTCTTCATCGCCTTCAGAATAAGTAGCTTCATTTTCTAATTCAAATAGCACATCATTTTTCTTGTACAAAACTGTAATCACCGCCAGTTGGATACCATGCACAAAACATAACTGATGATGAGTATTTAAACTTGAACCCATCTTTTTCATCACTGCTGCACCATCTGTTGTTATTGCAACAACATTACTAAAATTGATTCCAAATTCTTGCAATTTGTTTTCTAGAATTTCGACCCACTTGTTTGCAGGCATATTTCCATGTAGCCGTGCAAGTCCGTAATTCCAAAATTTTGTTTAACTATGAATATTTATATTCATGTATACTGTCACCATTTTTTATCTGGCTTACAATTTGTTTACGAATTTCATCACGAATTTTTTCTCCATAAGCCATTACAATATTTCTTATTGAATTTGACGATTTTGGGACGGAATATCCTTTGGCGGTTAATAACTTCCTTAAATCATAAGAGGTGCAAAATTTTACGAATGGTAGACCATCTTTGGCTACAGTTCTTGAAATTACAGCCGGTAGTGAATCATCAGTTGAACTCTTAAAATAATTTCTAATTAGTCCTGAAGTAGTATCCGACTGTGTTTTGGTTTGACTGAATGATGTGGAAGGAACTGGCTCATCTCGTTTTAACAAATTAACATGGTGTTGGCTCTTAAGATGGTAATGAAGTCCACTGCTGGAATCTCCAACAGCTTTTAAAACTTTATTACATTCCTTGCATTTTGCCATAACTTTTCCTTGGTGGAGAAAGTATTCCCATACAGTTTTTTTTTATATCTTGTTTAGATGAGTTTGAACTTGCCATTGCCGATCTAAGTTTAAATATATGTATAAAAAAAAATCCTATAAAAAATAATAAAATCAAGCGATTTCAATATCTATTAAAAATATATAGATTGGTTAATTAAATTCAATTTTCAGTTATTTTATTCATAAGTACGAAAATTAAAATGCATACCTCTGATTCCTTATTCATCAAACAGTTGAATATGTACTAGTTTTTATTTTGGTTATAAATATCCTGAACATACGTAAATAGGTATGTATCGTTATTAAAGAATACCGTTATGACAATTTATAGTACTAAGCCTAACACAGCACACATAGAAAACAATAAAAATATATTATTGTATCACGATTATGCACACGCATTACTATAAAGCCGCATCCACACGAGGTGTGAAATGTACACTTATGCGCGCGTATTCGCTTAATTGGCGAATGTAGACGGTTAAGCGAGAAGTGTACATTTATCAACATCTCGGTACACACGACTCGTTAAATGTTCATTGATCATATGTAGGCGAATGTTAATGAACATTTCTATACTGATAGACATTTTTAGTACATACATATATCGTAAAATTTTTTCATTTAATTTCAAATTGAACAAATTTGTTGTTTTTAAAATTTTTTCAAGTTTTTCGGTTTATTCAAAATTGAAAATGGAAATAAATAGCGACGACGAGATTGATTTGGCCGGTGCAATATTAATAAATAATTGTGCTGTAATGTTATTAAACAGAAATAAAAATAAAGTATTTAAATATCGGTTTTTTACTAAAAATTAACAGCAAATTTGATAATATCCGACCAAACAGCCATTCCGACCATTTAAATGAAAATTGGCATCATTACTTTTGAAATCAATTATATATTACGTTTTAAGAATTTTCAGATATTATTTCTCTAATTTTCTCTCTCTAAATGCAAAGTTCAATAAATAACATTTCCATTAAAAAAAATTCTAAAGATAAATGCACTAACATTTCAAATTATATTTGTTAACATTTTGTCACTTCGTGTGGATGGGACACAAATGCATCGATTGTTTCCTTTGATGTGTGTCGTTTACCGCCTATTTGACGAACACAAGCAAATGAAAATATTCAGTTACATTCGTCATGCGAAAACCATCCACACGACGTTTACATTCGCTAAATGCGCGTATAAGTGTACATTTCACAACTCGTGTGGATGCGGCTTAAAGTTTACGATAAACGAGAAATTTTAGAATACAGTATGTAGCAGTGCTGTCGAAGTGAGTACGATTGGAGTATTTGTACTACTTTCGTCTAGTGCTTACTCCTGTACTCCGCTATTTCATTTTGTACTCCCCTTTCATAATAACTGCTTTAATAACAATACTTTTACACAATCTTTTAACTTTTCGGGTCCTGCTTGCAATAATTATAATATTCTGGGAGATTGCTTTTTGATAAAGAATTTTTTCAAAGCTAATTTACAATTTCTGTCATTCTCCGGCAAAACCCTATAAAACGATTTTCTGCAGTAAATGTGTAAGTCATTTTAGCAAAGCTAAATTTGTTCAAGTCATTTGCGAACTAATTTACTTCAACTTCACAAAGCTTTTATAATGCTAATAAAAATATAATTAAAAGTTTTTTACAACTTATAAAAACATCAAGTCACTCTATATGGGGCACCAGATAAGCTCAAACGACAGAGATTATCTGATTTTAACAAAAAACGTTAATCTGCTAGGTTAAAGCAAAAATTGTCTTTCACTTTTATTTTGAGATTCTCCTTCTCGCCTAGGTAGGAATATAGGGTGGACAGACGTCCTGGTTTCTCTTCTGTGGGCATCCAGGAAAATGTGTTACATTGTCCTGGATTTAAATTATTTTCATTCAAATCTCTAAATTTATAATAATTTCAACAAAATTTAATTCGAACTGCAGCCCAAATGACTGGCCCAAAAAATTCTTCGGGACGTGATTTAATATGTTTAAGGTTAGTAACTATATATATAAAATCGGCTTAACATCTCCGAAATAAAATTTCACAAAAATATATCGACAAATGTGTATGTTCCATTCGGTGCTGGAGGCGAAATTGTCTGGGTTGGCTGGGTATGGAAAACCAAAATTCACAAATCTAACTTTTAATTTATTGTATCGATCATAATACCATTAGTACGACCAGTCTTCCAAAATATTTCTTGACGTTCGGCCATGTTTTATTTTAAAAATTCTAATCACAGCTCTACTTTACGGCAGAATTTTTTTTCAGGCTATGAAATAATAGGTTTTGTAATAGGAACTCTTTATAGAGATGTTCACTAGCATCCATCAACAAAAGTGCTTGTTCCATCCATTGCTGGAGACTGGGAAGATAGTCGGAATTAGCTAAGTATAAACAAATAAATTTGGCGAATATCTTGTTTGATTTAAAGTTTCAACCCAAAAATATCCTAAATTTTAGCCATGTTTTAATTAAAAATCCAACCAGATGATATGGCCGAAGGAATTTTCCAGAGCCGGAATTAATAAATTGTATATTAGGAACTACTTAAAGAATCGACTTAACATCTCAAATCTCAGATATAAATTCTATTAAAATCCGTCAACAAGCATGCCACCTATTTACATTTGAATCTGGAGGGCTAGTACACTGCCTATGTAATAAAAAGAAAAATTGGTGAAACAATATTTCCGATAAATGGCATCAACCAAAATATCATATAGTGTTCCGCAATATTTCTTGAATTTGTCTCTTATTTTATTTAAAATAAATCCAACCCCAAATGAGGTAATCCAGGAAATTTTCAGATCGTGAATAATTCGGTTTAATATTAGGACCTACTAGAGATATAGAGATATAAAATTTCTCTAAAATCCATTTTTTATGAAAGTAAAAAACAAATTTTTCGATGGCAAATCTAATTTCCCAAAATTTTTTTTCTAATAACCAAAGTGTCATTATAGTGTCCTGTATATGTTGAATTCTGGACATGTTTTATTTAAGAGACTCCATCCCTGCCCCAAATTGAACTGCCGTGATTATGCACAAATTCTATTGAAATTTATTATGTGACTTGAGCAATATATTTGATGATCAGTGAATTAGTTGTAGGACCTCCAAATTATGAATTAAGTTAAGCCAAAACTTTTAAGTTTAAAACTTTTCTAGAACTAGATTTCACCACGAGCATATTTTGTAATCAGCCGTCGCCACCAAATCAATTTTATATAGCAATTTTTGTTAAATCAAATATCCTGATATTTTAGGGTCATTTTTTCAGACTTCGTTCAGCTTCAGCCATTTTTGACTTGGTCACCCTTCGTACCTAAAGTGGTGTGGAAATTGCATGAAAATATCTTCCAGTTCTCAAAAATTAGTTTTGTGAAAATGACGAACATGATCGCATATTTGACATGTCTGAATTGGCATATCTGCCAAAATTACGCTTTTGAAAATGAAAAAGGTTCGTTATCTAAAGTTTCTTTAAGATAAATTTTCGATTTACCCCGTAAAATTTCGCTTACGATTTCAATGATCGGTACTCTTCTCTACGAGAAAAACTCAAAAATAGTTTACTTTTAAAATTTAAATTTGACTGAAAAACAAAAAATAATTTTAGTGTAATTTGCTGGATTGTGACTTTTAAAACACAAAACTCTAACAATTATTTACCTCTAAGGTGCAACTTTGTAACTAGAAATACTCCGCTGAAAATTTGAAGCGTACTCCGTTTAAAGTTTTCTCAGTGCGAGTTTACGACCATTTTCTGAAGAAAAATTTTCAGCAGATTCAATATATTTTAAATGGAAAACAAAAGAATTATGTTCGGAAGGGGAAATTTGTTTACAAAATAGACTACGTCGATTGGTTGCCTGTTGAAAATTTTTCTTCAGAAAATGGTCGTAAACTCACACTGAGCGACAGCACTGGTATATAGTCGCTCGATTTAGTAACTTTTTTAGTTTAACTTTTTTTGTTTTATCCTGATTTTATTTTGCGCAGAGAAAAAGAGAATTTAAATATCCATGTTATTTTTAATGCATGATTTATTACATAATATTAAAACTATTATAAAGTTGAAAAAAAAAATAAACTATTTGTTTTATTTTTTCTAAAATTGTTTAACTAAAATTTATCGGTAAATATTTGATTTTTTACCAGTAATTCGGTAAAGAAATTTGAACTGTAAAACCGGTAAATCGACTATGCAAGCCCTAGGAAAACATCGGTAATGCAAGCCCTAGGCAAACATCTAAGATTAACTAATATTTTGGATGCTTATTCATTTTCAGTTTTTGGGTGATTTTGTTTTGAACGATTTTAAATTCATTGTTTGGGCCTGATCTGGTAGGTGGTCTCCCAAAATGTTTGTGTCTTTTTTGATTTATGATTTTTGGGTGATTTAGTTTTAGGCGACTATTCGTGTCGTCGTAGTTTAACATAGATATTGATACCCTCGGCGCATCCTAAATGACCTTGGTATTGTTCTTTAAAGGCCTCATCAAGGTCATTGTAAAAATTTAAAGGCAACCACAATTTTTTTGGTACGGAGATTTGTAGCTGAAGTCAAGGCCTTTTTTGGTACCACTTTTTTCTACATTAAATTATTGAATTCTGAATCTGTCGCTAGCGCCTATAGTCCAGCATTTGACGGTTTTTTGCTCAGAATTCTTACGGACAAAACCGATTGACGTGAAATTTTGAACGTCAGTAGGGAATGTTTCAAGGAACAAAAGTTATATAGTGTCTATTTATGCTTTTACCTTGGAGGTGCATAGCACCTCTTTTCGGGGTGGAAATTGGTACACTCAAAATAACAGCAGAATTCGATAGAGTGATAAATTCTAAGCACAAAATGTACAAAAAAGTTTTTTCGATAAATCAACATTTCTCGAGTTATTCGTGATTGAAAATGTTGATTTTTCATCTAAAAAATGCATGTTTTAAGCGATTTTTCACGAATAACTCGAAAACCTTACGTTTTATCAAAAAATCATGAGAATAAAAAATGACAAATCGATTGGTATTTCCTTTTTATTTCTGTAGACGCAATACGAACCGAGTTGTGGCAGATTGAAGGTGACTGTTTGTTCGCCGAAAACAATTCGAACCTTTCAACGTTAAATAACGGAAAAACGACGAATTTTTGGAAGAAACTTGTTAGATCTTTTTACAGTACTTGAAAAGACCTTTAAAATGAACTTTAGTAAAAATCTTTAGCATAAAAACTTACAGAGTTTATCATAAAAATAAAATGGTCGTTTCGTTTTTTCGGAGAAAAATTCAGCAATGAAACCAATGGCTTAACCGCAAGAATTAAAATTAAACGTAGTTCATTTGCAATTTATCATTACCTCATTTTAAGGTTTACGTTATTTTCATGCGCCAGTTTTTCCAATCATCGAACCCATTCCAAAAAGCGGTTTCTTATTTCCCAAAAGTTTACAGTTTATAGAAACGTTTTGTCGTTGCTGATTTTCATTTCAAAAATACTCATTCGTAGATATCTAACTTCAATGCCCTCCTTTTTCCTCAAGAATTTTGAATAATTTCTAAAATCAAATTTTGATTGATGAGTATTTTAACGACTTGTTCATGCATTTCTTTATTTGTTGTTTTATTTTGTTCGCGTTAATTTCTTTTATTGCTACACAACTAACCATGTGGGCAATCAGCGTCCTAAAAGATCTATTGTGCTGGACCCTGCTTATTTATCCACCCAGTCAATATGCTGGTTCTTAATGAACTTGATAATACTGCCAGCCGGTTCATACCTAGTATCTGGGCTTATTGCTCTCTCTGTCCCACTCCCGTATATTACTACCCCTGCCCGTTCCTCCGTTTAATTTTACTCTTACGAGTGGCTGGGAATTGCGAATCGCCTATAGGTCACCCTGGTCACCCAGCTTTACTACAGGAAGGCTAAATAAAACTGGAAGGTGTCTGGTATCCAGAGTCCGCATACTTTGGACTGATTAACCTATCAGCTATTCATCCATCGTCATATGCTGTTCCACATTAGATTAGGGTTTTTTGTCAAGGTTTCCTCCTTTAGCGCCGTACTATACCCTATGCCAAATGGCCAAAAATGTACCAAATGGCCTTCGTTACCAGTGATTGCCACGAGGAGGCAGCACATACACGAATTGTGAACAGGTTACCCCTTACACAATTGTACCCATCACGCAGCTGCCTAATACATGATCAGAACAGCACACGTGATGCGCACCCTACTGGAAGGTTACGGAGCCGGTAGATGAATCTACTGAACTTTGCCCCTCTCCCCCCTATCTGGGGTTATTTTAAACCTCCAGAGAAGTTGTAGCAGAATTTCCTCTTTTACTGCTCTTGTTTATTTTGCTGGCTATATCAATTTTGCTAAAGTTGCTACATAATTTTCATTCATACGAATTGCGTTTGTGCCAAGATGGTCCAGTTCCGACAGTTACTTCATTTGGGTAAATTTTTTTTTGCTGAAATTAGCTTTTCCAGTTTCCTTCGAGACACATGAATTCACCTCCGTTTTTTGGAAATTTGATAAAAAGTTCCCAAACTGCTCAAGTATGTTGTTAAATTTTTTCATCGTATCTTCAATTTGATTTACCAGAACATCGTATTTATGATTTGACCGCTCTAAATTTTGAAGAACTTGAGAATTTTAGTCAATTCAGAAATAGAATGGTCATCCGTAATTGATTGATGCATAATTGATTAAGCAGCTACTGAGTCGTCAGTGATACGAGTAAGTACGTTATTATCTTCAGAGCTTATTACTAAAGATTTGCGACCTTCACTGTTTTTGCATTTTGTGCATAACCAAACCAATTTTATTTAAAAGAAAAACAAATTTTATTCAGTTACAAAAGTAATGGTAATTCTCAAGCTAATTCTTAAGCTTATAAATCGGAATGCTGAATTTTATCGGTGACCTTGACCAGGTATTTCAAGGTCAATTCCAAGTTCAAATAAATACTTACTATTAATTACATTTTTTAAACTATACAATTTTTATGTGAAACATTTTTTACCAAAAACACATTCGAGATATTTGTCTATAACGGTAATTTTGAATAACTCTTTAAGAGCAACATACAGTAAATACACCAATTATGTATAAAAATAAAAACTGGATAAAAAATTGTAGAATTGTGCCTAGACCTTTTTCAACCGCAAACCACAAAAACATTAAAAATATTATGAATTGAAGAAAATATTGCAAAAACATTAAATTGTGTACATACAATTGGAAATAAAAATCATATAAAATAGTAATAACTTAATTATTATTATTAATCTTGCACAGTATGTGGTTGTTAATGTTTTGGTTTCAAAAATTTAAATTCAATTAAGTTTATTTTAATTTTATATAAATGTTGTTTGCAATCGACAATAGATCGACTCTTTTGTTATCTAAATGTACAAATAAAGTTAATTAAATTGCGATAATAGTTATACTTAATCGTATAATAGTAATAATAATAGCAAAACAATAATAAATTAGAATATGATTTTATAGTATGAGCACAGCAGCGCATAGATTTTTTTTTTTTTTTTTTAATTTTAAATTTAAATTGACTTCTATATGGGAATTTATAAATACGAATCGCACTAAAAGAAACAGAATTGTGTTATTCTATAAGTTGTAATTGAATTGTGAAATGTATTTATGTTGGTTTTTGTGTATACGTATGTTCACATGAGAAAAACCAGATTTGGTGGAAATTATTTTTATTCGCCATTCAATTCAAGGCCAGACCAATTAAACAACACAAATTTTCCAATTTCAATTAAAAGTAGTGCGCGCGAGGTAAATTCATTTCGATTGGATTCAAACATGATATTGCAAAAAATAATAATAATAATAATAATTATTAGAATTAATTTTATTTGATTGGATTTTATATTTTTTGTAACTTCTAATATGTTTTGCCATTTGGAAAAATCAAAATATAAAGACCAGATTTTCCTGTTAAATGAAATGAAAATATTTTCAGTTGTTTGGTTTTTTACAATAATAATAACTTTCAATTTTCCGTGAAATTTTTTATTTTATTTTTATTTTCATTATTATTATTACGACGGTTATGATCTGAAAGAGGTCAATAAAAATAAGTTTAACGTCATTTTTTGCTCTTTTTGAAACGAGCTTTTATATTTTAATAGAGCCCATATAAATATTTGTTTTGTTCTGCTCGCATGGGTGAAAAATATGAAGGTATAATGTGAATTGAGTAGAGAAATTAAGCGTTACGGCGATTTAGTATTATATTGAGGTGGGTTATTAGTTGGATAAAATTTGTTTTCTTTATAATTTATCCATTCACGCTTTTGCGTGACAGGAGCTTATATGTTTTTAATAAACTTTCCCACCAAAAACACAAACAGCTCTGTAATGAAAATTAATGATAAAAATCGCAAAAAAAATAATTTGCCAATAACACTTATAATTGAATTTTTATTTTTTATCTTATAATAAATTTTGATTTTTGTTCTGTGTAATTTTTACTTCATTTTGTTTTAATTTTTTTTTTTTTGTTTTTATAAAGACAAGAAGAAAATTTAAACAATAAATTTTTATTTAAATAACCGAATACACTGCGGTAAAAGATAAAAAGAGTAAGAAACCTTTAAAGTAGGTATTTTTTCGTTTTCTGTGTGTATGCCTTAAAAAATAAAAATTCAATTTTTATCTCTCGCATGTCTTAAGATTTTGTTGTGTTGTTGAAAGGAAATTATAGAAGAGGAAACAAACTATGTATACTGAAATACGACAAACTCATGCCTATATGGGCAAATGCTTGTAGTAAAAAATTAAACGAAAGGATATTTCGATTGATTACAAAAGGCGTAACTTGTTTCGTTTTTAATTTATTTTAATCAAAATATTATGATCAAATGACTGACAGGTTGGTTATATGAGTTGGTGATGATCGAGGAGATACATGAGAAAAATTATACCATCTACGGTATGTATGCGTAAATATCTTTTTGTTACATATAGTATACTTTAAACGTGAATGCACCTTTTCTAATTTTTTCTTTTTTTTTTTTGAAAATTTTCCTTTGAAGTATAAAATATTGTCAAACATCAAACAGATATACTTTTTGTATATTTATTTATATTCATTAAATTTATTGGAAATCAACAACAAAAAAAAAAAAAAGAATTATTGGAGGAAAATTAGGATTGTTCAAATATTTTTATTTGTTGTCGTTTCAAAAAAAAAAAAAAAAAAAAATATTTCCAAAAATTTAATTAGTTTTATGAAAACTATAAAAAGGGGTATATTAACATAAACTATTTCTTTGATAGACTAAAATGTTACAAAAAATATTAACACGAATTCTTTGCAATTTTTGAATGAAGATCATGACAAAGAGTAAACGAATAGGATACGTACGATACTGCCTGATTCATTGTCTGGCATAACATTGGAATTAAAGGTGTCTAGCCGCCCTGCGATACTCTTGCGTACAAGCGAAAGAAAGTTACGAAATACTTTTTACGAATAATTTAAACTAACGATCTTTCTATTCGTAATCTTATAAATGATGCGTTGCATGCGAAATGCGAATAGAACCCGATGTACAGGGTGGGCCAAAAGTCTCTTTCCTATTTAAATATGTAATACATTTTTAACGAGTGATGGGAAACTAATGAAATAAATTGCAAATCAAAGTTTATTTCATGTAATTTTTTTTTACATTCGGTGTGGTAAATGATATTCGTTCGCATTGGCTCTTTTCATGGCATTTTCCCATCACTACTTGAAGTGTGACCGGTGTAATTTGCACAATTTCTTCTCGAACATTGTCCCGAAAAATGCACCTCGTCGGTCATCATTAAATTTTCCCAAAAATTCTTCGTCATTCTTGGCGAGATTTAGGTTAACTCTCTAGTACTCCAAACGCAATGGCAGGTCACCAGGAGTGAGGAACTGGATTTTGTAGGGGTATAGGTGCAGATCTTTCTCCAAAAGCACGTTGAGTGTAAATTATTGACTGGCCGTTTTCCAAAAATAATGGAACCATTTTCGTACTGGTGTAGTAATTCTAGAATAATTCGCAGCAGCAGCAAAACGGAATAAATTAAAACAAACGTGTGTATTCGATTAATGACAGAAGAGAACTGAACTTAACTTTATTTCAATAATATAACAGGGTTCCACCTCTTACTACATAAATGTCATTAAGGCTAGTTTATACTTCCTACATTCCGCCTCAATTCCTATCGATAATAATCCAATTTCGATAGGCAATTGCAAATATCAAGTCGAGCTCACATAAATCAAGAATACAAATTAAACAAATTAAATCAATACAAAGAAAATAATTATTCCATCCGAATTAAGTTTAGTCGATTTCGCAAATATTCGTCGATTTCGCAAATATATTTGGCAGTCCGTTAGTCATGATGTCAGCTAGTTGTTCATTCGTTGAAATATATCTGACTTCGGTGATACCTTTGGCTATTAAATCACGTACAAAGTTAAACTTAACATCAATGTGCTTCGTACGCTGCATTTCTTTTTTCTGAGATGAGATCACAATCGCACCTTGATTGTCTTCGTGCAATATTATTGGTTCTTTGGGAGGTTCTCCAATTTCCCCCAATAATCCACGCAGCCACATAATTTCACATGTAGCTAAGAACAGTGAGACATATTCATCTTCGGTGGATGACAAAAAACACAAGTCTACTTACATGTCATCCAAGTCACAGTTGCGCCAAACACTTTCATCACATTGCCAGAAACCGATTTTCTATCATTGATATCGCCGGCCTAAGCAGCGTCTGCATACCCAGTTAACACGACCGAATTCTCATCGTTCCGATATTCCAATTTCAGGTCAATTGCTCCTCTGATTTATCGTAGTATTCTCTTCGCTGCCTTCCACTGCTCTTCAGTTGGACATGATTTAAATTGACTGAAGCAATTCACTGCCGCTGATAAGTTTGGACGAGTCGTACAAGCCGCGTACATCAAGCATCCGATTAATTCTCGGTACAGTTTAGTCGTCAGTTCAGCTTCAGCCTTCCTTTCTTATTTCAGTTGGCATTCCATTGGAGTCGAACTCGGTTTACAATCGGCTATTCCCAAACGTTGCAATATGTCTTCTAGATAGCCACGTTGGTTAATTCTCAAAATTCGCCGGCTTTGGTCACATTCGATATTGATTCTGAGAAAACTCTTCGTTTCGCCCATGTCACGCATTTCGAATTCCTTTGACACCAGGCTGTTTGATCTTGATGATTTCCTCGACGTTTTTGCTCAATATAATCAGATCGTCTACGTATAACAGCAGGTATACCATTTCGTCTCTATTGTTACGAGAATACATATAAGCAATTATCATATTCTGAGCAAACAAAACCGTTTTCGAGCATGAAACTATGGAATCGTTCATTCCACACACGTGACGCTTGCTTCAATCCGTAGAGTGACTTATTCAATTTACAAACAAAATAACCTTGCACGAATCTATGCGGCTCTTCCATATAAATGTCCTCTTCAAGTTTTCCGTTGAGGAATGCCGTCTTCATATCTATTTGATGTATTTCCATGTAACGCTTGACAGCAAGAGCCAGCATAACTCTTATTGTAATAAGCTTTTCTCACCGGAGAGTAGGTTTCGTGATAATCAAGTCCCTTACGCTGAGTAAATCCACGGGCTACCAGTCGCGCCTTGTACGACGCCAACATACCCACATCGTTTCGCTTCCGGAAAAACACCCACTTGCAGGTAACAACTGATCGATTCGGCGGACGTTCGACCAAAGTCCAAGTTTTATTTCGCTTGAGTGAATTAATTTCACAATGAACTGCTTCCACCCATTGAGCTGCATCATCTCGTTTTACTATTTTACCAAATGACTGAGGAACATTGTCAACGTACGCCACGGCACCAAGTACGAAGCCCAATGTGCTAGAATTCAATGCAAACGCCGAAAAATACTCCTCCCCGTTGTCCTAATGTATTTTGAGCTTTGTCGGATCGACAAAATCTTCATACCGCTTCGGTTGTTGACGCTTTCGCTGCGGTTGCGATGCCACGTTGAATGGTTGATCGTTGATTACATCTGCACCAGCAGATCGAGCATCATCTTGTTCTATATTCGTCGTATCGCTGTCCGCTGAACTCTCTGCCTCGTCAACACCGTTTGAATTCTCAACGTCTTCAACACCGTCTCGAAGAAAACTGAAGAAGAATTCGGTTACGACTCATTAAACACAACATCTCGTCGTGTAACAATCCCTTTCTTCGATGGTTCCCACAGGCGGTAACCATTCACAGCATAGCCGACCATTACCATTTTCGATGATTTCATATCCAATTTCTTGTGTAATTGGTCTGTTACATGCGCATACGCAGGCGATTCAAAAACATGAAGCCTTGACAGATTGGTTTTCTTGCCTGTCCAAAGCTCAACCGGTGTCGCATCCAAAATAATCGCACGTGACGGACTGTGATTCGCAATGTATGCCGCACAATACACGGCCTCGTGCCAAAAATCCTTGCTCATTTTCGAACCAGCGATCATATAACGTGCCTTCTCAAGCAATGTCCTGTTCATTCGCTCAACGGCGCCATTATGTTGAGGTGTGTATGGTTCGCTGTATTGAATCTGAATTCCGGCTTCATCACAAATGGCAGTGAATTTATTGGAAATATATTCGCCACCATTGTCGCATCGGATTCTTGAAAGTTTCTTCCCAGTGTGCGTCTCCGCCATCGATTTGTACCTCTGAAACATATCAAGAACGTTAGTCTTGTTCTTTATCAGATATAAAACAATGAAATGAGTGTAATAGTCGATGAATGTCGCCAAGAAACGCTGATCATCCCCACACACATCATATCATTGCAAACGTTATCGGCCGGTCCTTCAGATATTCCAAATGTGAATCCGCAACACGTCGAGTTATATGCACCTTGCACATGCGATCCTCCTTGTTGATTTTCTCGATGTCGGCACCGACTACAATTTTCGCTGCGGCGGCATCTTCTTCCAGCCATTTTTCGACACCCTTTTCCTCCAAAGTAATTTTCAGGCGGAAAAACCAGTTGTCGAACTCACGTCCTTCGAATTGTTTGAACGCAAATTTTTCTTCATCAGCCATCTCGATATTCTTATACACAGACAAATTCCTATCAAAATTGCTCAAATTGGCCCAACTAAACGTTTGTTTCGCACCAATTTACTCGCGATAGCCCATAACCTCTAGAATAATTCGCAGCAGCAGCAGCAAAACGGAATAAGTTAAAACAAACGTGTGTATTCGAATAATGACAGAACAGAACTGAACTTAACTTTATTTCACTAATATAACAGGGCTGCCACCTCTCACTACATAAATGTGATTAAGGCTAGTTTACACTTCCAACAGTAATGGTGTAATGTTTCCAGAGCTCCGGAGTGAAAGCAATATCGTTCCGGTTTCCAGTTCGGTTTTGAAATTTTTATCGTTTCGTTTTTTGTTACGGTTCAGTCAGAAAAGACTTGTTCTGGTTATGTTCCGGTTCGAAACCGGTTCAGAAAGCGGTTTTACATTGAATTCAAATAAAAACATTAAAATATTTTAATAATGGATTATTTGGACCTTCCAATTATATTTTTTTGATAAGCAGATACATTAACATTCAAAATTAAACAAAACATTTGGGAACTAAAAGTTATGTATTACTTACAACGTTTTAATTATATTTCAAACCAAAATCAATTGTTACATTTATTTATTCAGTAATATCACTTAATTTATCTAATCAGAATCACATTTTAATTCAATTGTAAATCACCATAAACAAAATATAGCAATGCATCTATGATTGCCGGTAAAACTCAACGACGAAATTTATGACGCCGTATCTTAAATTCTTTGTTTAATTTCACCAATAATAAGTTTTCTTTGTTAGTGTCAGATAGCGCAGGACGCTTATCTGTCAATATTAATTTCAAAGTTCCTCTCGACGCTTGTTTGAGTTGAAGGCACGGTCGGCTAGTTCCGGCGCATGTATACTTTTCTCGGTCCAATATTTAAAAATATTGCATTCATTATTTTCGCGTTCAGGTTTAAATGAATTGATTTGGAATAATAATTTGACACTTTCGTCATTCATTTTTGAGACAACATCTTTTTGTAATTCACATTCTTTTTCCTTTTCCTCAAGGTATAATGCCAAATCTGATACTCGTATGTTGTGCTTCGCTTTAGCATTTAAATTTTTATTAGAAGAGGATTCCATTGTGTTCTTTTTTTGTAGATTGCGATGAGAGCCTGTCCAGATAGTAACGCCCAACTTTAATCAAATGGTTCAGCGCAATGTCAAGCTGTTCATTGGATAATAAAATTTTATACCGAAGATCAAGTACAAAGCAGCTAAAACAAACTCTCTACATAATAATTTTTTCTCTCGATTAGCAATGGTAATTTCAATTCAAAGCTTCATTTCGATCCAGGTTACCGAAAAAATCACCTAACAGCAATTTTTCGCCTTGTAACTTAACTGTAGCAAACTTTATAGGTTCAAAAGCGGCCACAAATGCCTTCGTTAAAACAACCAGTCTTCATATATCAATTTGAAAACTGTGTAATTTTCTGACATTTCGTCACAAACACTTTGTAATTCTAATAATCGATTCAACATATCGAATCGTGTAAGGTAATCTAACTTGGGTTGCTTGAGTTTCATTGCTTTAATAATATGTTTGGTGTGCTACTACTAATGCTAATACTAATATGTTTGGTGTGCTTAATTGTTTACTAATCGCTAATCGTTTTTCAATAAGTTTATCCTTAAGTACGTCATTAACCACGAGCTGAATACTATGCGCTGTGCACCTCACTGATGTAATCAAAATTGTATCATCACTGAAGGTAATATTAATATTATCAGCATCATCGCTTCTCTTATTGTGCCTAGCTGTATTTTCATCCTCATTTTCAAAGAAGTCACAGTCTGTTTCACAATTGTCATCGTTCATCATCATTTCCATGTCCAAATACAACAATTTCATTGTTTTCAGCATATTTGCACCGTTGTCAGTAGTTACTGTGTAGATCTGATCTATTTTGAAGTCATTCAACAATAAAATCTTCAACAATCGATCTTTTAATTCAACCATTGCTAGCGTTCATAGTAAAATATTGTCATGTAAAAAATGTACTGAGCATTAACGCTCAATACAGATCTATCACATCTAGTCGCAATGTCCATTTTTATGCATATACTTAACTTCCTCTTTAATTTTATTTCGCATGTCCTTTGCATTTTCGTATACCCAGGATTTAACAATTTCAAGATTAATGAAAATTTTTGAATTTAATCCTTTAAAAATTGATTGTATAATTTTCTGAAACGTAAAACACTGAAATTATATGAACATCCATTATTGGTTATAATTATAATTTCAACGCATGACTCTTTTAAAATAGATTCGTTTATTCCCACGAACATATTTTTAGTTTTGAAATAATCATCAACCTTGTTAGTTTGTGTCACCCGCACGCCAACAACAGTTTCTTTCGTTAACTATTTTTGCATTATTGAAAATGATTTTAGGTTTAGCAAGATATCATGTTCTTTGGTATGGTACCGTGCAATATGATTGCCGTTCAAAATAGGAAGCATGATTTTCAGCTATGCGTTTGTTGCAATTATCTATAAGGCCGCTCCATTATGTGTTTACTTAAAATTACATTTTTATTTGTATCGATATCGACATCAAAAATGAAAATTGGATTATGTACCGTTAGATCTCAAGAAATTCTCTTTTCTAATGTATTTATTATTATTATATTTTTATTAACTTTTATATACTTAAAAGCCAGAATACATGTTCTGAATACGTTTTTCAAAAACTTAAATTTAACAGCGAAAACGAAAATGAACGAAGTTAGTACGAATTGAAGTTACAAAAGGGTTGTAAAAGATTTTTTAATTTTTTTGTAAAGTAAAAGATTTTTTCCCCAAGAACTAATAATAATTATGTTCCGGTTACGTTTTCAGTTTAATATTTTTCTAAACGTACGGTTTGAATTCAGTTCTGGTTCGAATAAAAATATCGGTTAATTACATTATTATGTTCCGGTTTGGCTCCGGTTTGAAGCTCTGAGTGTTCCATTTTAAAAAATGCCAAATTTAATGTCTGAAACAAACAAAAAAGACACAAAAAAATATTCAAAATTAAAAAGTTATTCATTTTTACTTTCTTTTACTCTAGTAAAATAAAGTACATATACATAGTAATCATGAAAATTTTGGACCTCGAGATTTTTAGAGATTTATTTGTTTTGAGGTCCCCGGAGTCCGAAAAAGTGGATTTCGAAATGGTGTCTGTCTGTCTGTCAGTCTGCCAGTCTGTCAGTCTGTCAGTCTGTCAGTCTGTCAGTCTGTCAGTCTGTCAGTCTGTCAGTCTGTCAGTCTGTCAGTCTGTCAGTCTGTCAGTCTGTCAGTCTGTCAGTCTGTCAGTCTGTCAGTCTGTCAGTCTGTCAGTCTGTCAGTCTGTCAGTCTGTCAGTCTGTCAGTCTGTCAGTCTGTCAGTCTGTCAGTCTGTCAGTCTGTCAGTCTGTCAGTCTGTCAGTCTGTCAGTCTGTCAGTCTGTCAGTCTGTCAGTCTGTCAGTCTGTCAGTCTGTCAGTCTGTCAGTCTGTCAGTCTGTCAGTCTGTCAGTCTGTCAGTCTGTCAGTCTGTCAGTCTGTCAGTCTGTCAGTCTGTCAGTCTGTCAGTCTGTCAGTCTGTCAGTCTGTCAGTCTGTCAGTCTGTCAGTCTGTCAGTCTGTCAGTCTGTCAGTCTGTCAGTCTGTCAGTCTGTCAGTCTGTCAATCTGTCAATCTGTCAGTCTGTCAGTCTGTCAGTCTCAGAACTGAAACTTCAGATTTAAGCTTTTTTGATAAATTGGGAGGTCCCAGTGAATTTTACTCCAAATCGGCTAACCGGAAGTGGCCACTCCCTTGGTCCAGAAAATTTATTTTGCAAATATCTTAAAAAGTATAGAGTTTACAAAAAACCACCTAATACAAAATGTTTCCAAAAATTAGAAACAAATAAAAATAAAAAATAAAAAATTTAAAAAAAAAATTAAAAAATTTTAAAAATTATAAAAAAAAAAATAAAATTTCTCAAAATTCTCTGTTCGTAAAAGAAAGTCGTGTGTTGGCCACACCTCCATTTTTTAAATAGGAAAGGGACTTTTGACCCACCCCGAATATGCAAACGTCAAACTGGTCAGTAATTTTTTATTCATAGAAAACATACTTTGATTTTATTCTAAAATGCGAGCTTGCGGTTAAAACCGAGTTTTGAGAAATAGTGTTTAGAAAATTCCGGTTTATTCCTTTTTCCGGTTAATTCCCTTTTAAAGTTAAAACAGGAAAATTACTAGTTTTGACTTCGCTTATCGCATATTCACTTTCATTTTGTAAACTGTTTGGCTATCATGACTCTGAACGATTTTAATTTGCAAGTATCAAGTTTTTCTTTATTAAATTAAAAAGGGTTTTGTGCCCGAAAGTTGTAAAAAGTGTAAGATATTTCTATTGGTCAAAAATAACCTTTATACGTTAGAAAAAATTCGAAGTATCATATAACGCAACCATAGAAAAAATTTGACCTAATTTGCGCTGCAAATGCTTAGTGCTGTAGGCAGCTGCTTTTGTCTATTAAAATTATTTCTATTAAATTGCCCTTAAATTGCCCCATTGAGTTTTGATCATGGAATATTAAAAAAATGCTCTTGAAACTTTGAGTAAATGTTGAACATGTTTAGTGACCGTTGATAAATCTGGTTACATAAAGCATTTAAATAAATTATTGTATCTAATTTGCGTTTTATTTCTCTTTTCAGGTATGTTCAGGAGTTTTTTTTTAAATAAGCATAATAATCATTATTAAATAAGTAAGTGCCAACAAATTGATAAGTATTCCACAAGGTATTTTGAGGAGAGGATTTACTCTAATTTTACCTTACTATTAACAGAAATACATTTTTTAGCCACCAATTGTTTTTTTATAGTATTTTTGATTATTTATTACTTTCTTTTACTCTAGTAAAATAAAGTATAGTAATCATGAAAATTTTGGACCTTGGGATTTTTAGAGATTTATTTGTTTTGAGGTCCCCTGAGTCCGAAAAAGTGGGTTCCGAAAAAGTGGGTGTCTGTCTGTCTGTCAGTCTGTCAGTCTGTCAGTCTGTCAGTCTGTCAGTCTGTCAGTCTGTCAGTCTGTCAGTCTGACAGTCTGTCAGTCTGTCAGTCTGTCAGTCTGTCTGTGTCCTCTCTACAGCCCAGATGGTTTAACCAATCGAACTGAAACTTCAGGTTTAAGCTTTTTTGATAAATTGGGAGGTCCCAGTGAATTTTACTCCAAATCGGCTAACCGGAAGTGGCCACTCCCTTGGTCCAGAAAATTTATTTTGCAAATATCTTAAAAAGTATAAGGTTTACAAAAAACTACTCAATACAAAATGTTTCCAAAAATTAAAAACAAATAAAAATAAAAAATAAAAATTAAAATAAAAATTAAAAAAAAAATTTAAAAATTTAAAAATTAAAAAAAAAAAATTTAAAAAAAAGTTATAAAAAAAAATAAAATTTCTCAAAATTCTCTGTTCGTAAAAGAAAGTCGTGTGTTGGCCACACCTCCATTTTTTTATTTAGTATTTAATTCGACAAGAATTTTAAATATTTACTGAATCATTTTTTTTCTGACTATTTCTTAGAAAGACAATTAGACGTTACGTCAGTTCAAACTTTCGAAATTAATTTTCCGATCAGTGTTTAATTTTTGTTTCACAGTCTTACACAATCATTTCAAATGAAAATAGTGTGCATAACAATTTTAAATAATGTGTCATTAAACTTGAAGCCTGTAAAATATATTTTCTCGCATACAGTATATAAATAAATTCTAAGAACTTCATATTGATGTAATTCAATGATTATCCATTCTCCTTGAACAAACAAACATAAAATTCTTAAAACAAAACAATAATTAATTTTTTTTTATTCAATTACAGTATAAAATAATATTTATTAAATATAAACATATTCAACTTTAGAGAAAATCTCGATAAAGCACTACTATTCGGTTAATTAAAAACCAAAATCTGGAATGTCTCCATATATACCAGTAAGCACTATATTTACGATTATCATTTTATAATTATTAACTGTAATGACATTTTATAAAACAACAAAACTAAATATAAAAACATGAAAAATTTCAATATTATAAAGTTATAAACAATATTGCAAACTACATACTTTGGAGCAGCTACTGGTTTTATGTGTATATATTTTGTAAATGTGAGGTCTTAGAAAGATTGTATTCAAGTATATTGAATTTATTAAAAAAAAAAAAAAAAAATAATGTGATGGTTACTAATTATTACCAATTGAATATTTTCTACAATCTCTGATAAGATATATCGTCTTCAATTAATTATCTTCTATACAAACTTTATTTATTTTACGATCTACTTACTCTAAAGTAAACTTTACGATGATAATAATAAACATTAGAAACATTGATTGGTTTATTGAAAAAAAAAACAAACCAAACAAAACATGGCTAAGATTTTAATGTGCGTGCAAAATAGACAATCACAATATTATATTTATTGGCAGTAAGTAGGCGGTTGACCGACCACTAAATATTTCTATTCTTTTATTATTTTGCAATTTTGCGTTTTATGTTTGTTGTTGTGTGGTGATTATTTAAAGAATAATAATCGCATCATCATTTCTCTCCAAACAAATTAATTAAAAATAATATTTAAACAAATTAAATAAATAAACTTTTAAAATTCATTCATTTCTTCTGCTTTAGGTAACCCTCGAAGCACGTCGTTTCATATACAAGTATGTTTACACCTTACCAATATGTATTTACATAATTCGGAATTTTATCAATCATCATATTTCAAATACGTTCCCATGGAGTCTTCATACAAAGATTGTCTGATTAGTCTTAATAGCCTAAGTGCTCTTACAAGCAGCCTAAAGCGCGAGTTGTGAGTAAACTTTTTTTTGTTTTGTTTTTGGAAAACGATATTTTAATAATTTTTTTTAATTGATGTTTTGAACAAATTATGTCCTAAAACATAATTGTAATGACCATGGGTTTTGGACCATCACCTTACGATTTGTTGATCGTACCCGCAAATGTTGGAATAATTGGATTGGCAAATCGCTGTCACTCAATAATCTGGATCAGCATAACAATACCCGAAGGAAGGTTTTAATTAACTTTTATCAAAGTTAATTTATCGAGATTTCCAATTTTTTAGGGTAGCAAGTCCAAGGGAATTTCCTAAAAATTTCGAGAGATAACGCTCAATCCTTAGCTAATAAACACACCATTGACACAAAGATAATCATTATGTGGTTTTCGGGCGGTTAAAAAATGTTAATTACAAATTTAATTTCATTTCTTGGCTTTGGTAATAAATCGAGATTTGCAGTTTTTAACGCAAAGGGTAGGAAAGAGAGAATTTGCTAAAATTTTGCAGAGATATTATAGCTTAATCGATAATCATTTGGATCTTAATAATAAATCGAAATTTTCAGCTTTTGTTACTAAGGGTAGAAAATGTCCAAGGGAATTTCTTAAAATTTTGAACAAATAATGCTTAATCCATAGCTTAACCGATCATCATCATTAGGGTTTGGCTTAAACAATTTTAATTAATAATTTAATTCTATATTTAGGCTAATAAATCGAAATTTTTAGTTTCTTAATTAAGGGTAGCAAAGTCCAAGAGAACTTGATACATTTTTTCAGATCCATAGCTGAATCCTTATTAAACCAAAAATCATTATGAGGTTTTGCGCCGGTTAAACAATTTTATTTAAAAATTTAATTTTATATTTGGGCTTAAGTAGCAAACACGATAATTCCCAAACATTTTGCAGAGGAATAGTTTAACCCATAAAATCCAATTAATAAATCGAAATTTTCACTATTTAGTTGTAGGAGTAGCAAAGCCCAAGACAATTTCCAAAAAACATGCAGTGATATACCTAAAACCTTAGATTTCTGATTTTTACTTTCTTATTCAAAGTATAAAGAAATTACAGAAATCAATAAAAATTTCACAACTTGAGATTTTAATGAAAATGGTCTTCTTAAGTAAAGAGAAGCCAAATTGATTATTTCTGGAAAATTTCTGAATGTATGTGTGTTATCTATGTAACTCAAAATCTAACATCTCTATTACCTAAATTTTGGATTTAGATGTTATTTTATGTGGAGATGTGATTTTATGGATTTTATGTGGATTATTTTGGTTTCGATCGGAATCTTGGGCTCCGATATCAATTTTTTAAAACGTACATAGAATTTCTTGAAAATTTGCAGAGAAATAAAATAGCTCAAAACGTAACTAATACCGTTTGATACCCAGCGATTTAATGAAACTGAATTATAGAATCACCACTTTAGTGGTGACTCTTAATCCGGTTCATTCTTTTGCTGAGTTTATTCTGCTCACATTAAAATTAATCCTCCCAGGCAACCACTTACTAAAAATCTGTCAGAACCTAGAACATTTTTATTTTTATGGAAAGAAATTAGAAGGAAGTAACGCGCCACACAATTTTTGGTGACTTACTCGTATAGTCGCCAAATGACTTTTAGGTGAGAGCCATAATAGGGCCATTGAAATACCTTCAACTTAATAACGTGCATCTTCTTCTCATTTGCGGTTGCCAGTTTTTTTGAAAGCAAAATCAGGATTGAAAAAACTAATATTTTAGTTCTATTCAACATTTAGTGAGGTTTTAGTAGCCGCTAACACCAACACATTATTTACCGTTGCTGGTTAAAATTGTATTAATACCAAAGAATAATAACAAATCAGTGAATAACCAATGTTTTTAAAGCCGTTTGGCAGTTTCATTTCAATGCATATCTTACCATATAAAAAATGATGAAATGCCAAAAAATTGGGTTGTTTTTATATTGTTAATTAGCCGCAAGTAAAAAGTCAAATGTTCCGCCAAAAGTTAACGTGGATGCGTGCTTAACATAGAAGACTTTTGTCAATAGTCATATATGACAAAACCTTGTTCCACTTTTTCGTGAAAAATCCGCCGACACCAAAAAACTATTTTAAATTGGTATCCAAGTGGGAAAGCTGGAAAAATTCGATTTTCCAAAAATAATTAGAAACTTTGTATAAAATTAGTTATTTAATAAAACTTTCTAATGATTTTTGAAAATTTAGTTCCCAACATAACAATCTAGATGGTTTTATACAAAGTTTCTAATGATTTTTGGAAAATCGAATTTTCCAGGATTCCTACTCGAAACTTGAACTCAATTTTTTTTTAGCGATATCTATTGATAAATCATCTCTAGATATAACTTTTATATTAAGGATCAGTCAGAATCGGGCCCATAATAATTTCATTTTGAAAGAGTGGCAATTAGGACCAAACCCCCGGAAAATTGCCTTACATTGTCCTGAAAACTCAGAGGAGGGACCAAAAAATAGTAATTTCGATACAATTTAAATATTTTAGATTTGATGAATTATTTTTAGAATCGGTTTAATATCTCAGATTGAAAGTTTCACAAACATACATCGACAAATATTTGTGTTCCATTTGGTGCTGGAGGCAGAAAAAATTGTCTGGATTGGTTGTGTATGGAACCAAAATTGGCAAATCTAATTTTTGATGTATAATATCGACCATATAATACCGTAATTAGTTCGAGTAGTGATCCAAAATCCTTGAGGCCAAGCAATAATAGGTTTTATACTAGTCACCATTTATAATACCTATAAAATATTTCAGACAAAAAATTTCACTAAAGTTCATCAACAAATGTGTCTATACCATGTAATGCTGGAGGCGAGAAGAGTCAGAATTGGCTCAGTATGTAAAAATAAATTTGACGAATATAATTTTTGATTTTTAATTAAGAAATCGGATCCCAGGTGATACAGCCGAAGGAATTCTGCAGAACCGGAATTTATTAATTTTATATTATGAACTACTTACTTACATCTCAAATCTCAGATGTACAACTTTATTAGAATCAATCCACAAACATGCTACATAGTTCCATTTTGAGCTGGAGACATAGTAATCTGCCTGATTTCTTGAATTTGGCTTTCATTTTATTTGAGAAATCCGACCCCAAATGATGTGATGAATAATTCGATTTTATATTACGGACTAAATCGCCTTAATATCTTAGATATAAAATTTCGCTAAAATATTTTGACGAACGTGCGTGTTCCATTTGATACTGGAAATGGAGAAAAGGTCTGGATTGTTTATTTATTTAAAAAACAAATTTCTTCCCAGAATATTTGTTGAATTCTCTCTATGTTAAAATTTTGTATCTAACCTAACCATGAAATTTGGTATTTTAAACAATATATTTCATAAATAAGATTTCATAACATAACAAATTTCGAGACTTAAATGAAATGTTCCACTTTTTCCAACTTCGTTAAGGTTTAGTCGTTTTTTGACAACTTCCGTTGCCTATCCTTTTTTGCAACCAATATCAATGCAAATATGCTTTTTAATTTGTTCTACGAAACAAACCAAACCAAGCTCGCACAATTTGCGATGGTTTCTCATGGCTGCTTGGTTTGAAATATTTCGGTATCTAAAAATTCGGTAAAATACGAGGTCTTCAAATTTTTTTCTTATTGGTGCACTTATCTCTGACGTATTTTGACATTTGTAGCCATTATCGGATGCTTAGTTTATTGTTGGCTGTCGAAAGTTACATATGGTTTGCTGAGGTCGGCGACTTTTTACTTGTGGAAAACGTGGAACAAACATTTTCCATTGAATTTTGCTTTAGGAATGGAATGAAGTGCAGAATTGTATAAGAATTGTTGAATTTGTACACAAAGTTTCCAATGAGTTTTGGAAAAATTTCCCAGATTTCCCAAAAAAACTTGTAATGCATTTTTTTCCAGGATAGCTGTTGACAAATCACATCAACGTAATCCATTTCCAAACAAAATACTCCAGACGCTGATTTTATAAAATGTTTTTTATGAGTTTTGAAAAATCGAATTTTTTCTAATTTCTCAAGTGAAACTTGAACTGAATTTTCCGATAGCCTATTTCCAATATCGACCGATAAATATTGAACAATCACATCAATACCATCCATCTCCAGACATAACACTATAGAGGACTACTTAGTGTGACGTTTTTGAATACTTTTTTGTTTGGGGCAAAAAATTGATGCGAGTATACTGTGAAGTTTTTGGTCAAATTGAGATTCTAGACAAAATTAAGTTTTTGGACATAAATTTATGCGCGTGTACATATTTTTATTTTTTATTTATTTACAATAATAATCTACAGGATTTGTTCCCTAATGACTATGAACATTTACAATTACAAATATATAATAAAATAAATATACGTTATATGACCAAACAAAAGGCTATAAAATATTTACAAAATAATAGAAATAAGTATCTTACAATTAAATGCATATCATTTAACTAATTTCTCAAATTATGTTTATACCTCTCCTTCGTCATTCCGAAATCAAAGATATCTTCGAAATGATTAAAGTTTACAATCATAAAATTAATTGACTCGTTAACTGAATAGTTAGAACGTCGGAAATCAGAAAACAATAAAGATCTAGTTCTAAGTTGTCTTACAGGGGCATACAGATTTAAACGCGAAAGTATAAAAGGGCTATCAATTCTAGCATTTAAAATATCAGCTGTAAATAAAGCTACAGCAAATTTTTTCTTGGAGAAAGACATAACCGCACATTTTTTAATATTCCAATCTAAATGATTCAGACAACACCAATTAAATAATGAATCAAGGTCGAATTGTAATTTAGCAGCATCAGAAGCATCAGAAATTTGACGGAATAGTTTAAGATCGTCGGCATACATAAGTCCTTTTGAGTAATGTAACATGTCCAGCACATCGTTTACAAATATAAAAAATAATTGAGGATCCAGGTATGAGCCTGAGGCACTCCCGAAAGAACGTTTCTTCAAATTAACATTTGGGTAATCCAAAATTATTTTGTTTTTTTAAGATGATTTGATGCTGAACTGAGTCAAACGATTTTGTAAAGTCAGTGTAGACTATAAGAATCAAATGCATCAATAGTTTCCCATTGAAACTCAACGAGATTAGTTGTAGTTGATCTGCCTTTGAAAAAACCATGCTGACTAATTGATAATCTATTCTTGATGTTAAAAAAAATGTATTTGGACAAAATCGCCTCAAAGAGCTTAGGAATTGCTGACAAACTTGAAATGCCTCTGTAATTGGCTACATTAGAACGATCACCTGATTTATAGATGGGAGTTATTGAGGATGTTTTCCATCTCACCGGAAAAACTAAAGAATTTAAAGATTTCTCAAATAATAATTTCAAAGGATAACAAAGTTCAAACTTAAATAATTTCAAAATTGAGGGAGATTTTTTCCGGACCACAGCCATTCTTGAAGGCATCCAGTTGATCCATAATATCAGTCTCGGAAACCTTCAAAACGTCTAATTGAACCGGAGAATTTACTAATTCTTCATTTAAACCTGAGCTAACGTTGCAATAATTTACGAATCTATATGTACTCTGAAAATTTTTTCTAAAATACTCAACAATTTCGTTGGGATCAGAACTGTTGTCTTGCCCAAAATACAGTGTCATCGGCAACTCAGACGAATTCCGTTTCGAATTAACAAATTTTCAAATTAATTTGGAATCCTTACTTATTTTAAATTCATTAACCCTCATAAACTCATTATAAGCCTCACTATTTTTATTCAAAAAAAGTTTCTGCGATTCCAATTTTTTAGTTTTATTATACAAAGAAGGATTTCTCATAAATTTTTCTCGACATTTATTTTTACGATTGCGTAACCTAATCAATTCTTTGGTGAAATGAGGTGGATAATTCGCCACTGACTTCATACTTTTTTTAGGAATAAATTCATTAAAACCTGCGAACAAAATTTCATAAAATTTATCAACATAATAATATTAACATCTACATCATTGAAAATCAAAGATTAATCCAGGTTTGCTAAGAATTCACTCAAACCGGAAACATTGCCATTTCTAAAATCATCAAACGAATATCAGAAACAGAATAACTTTTAAATGAAATCTCTATAGCTTTATGATCAACACTATTATCCAGAAATGGTATACAACATACAAAAATATTATCTTGAAAATTTCAAAAAACTAAATCCAGATACCTATTTCTATCATTTGTTACACCATTAATTTGATTTAATCAACAAATAGACACAGAGTTCACAAAATATTGATCAACCACTGAAGTTACGTTAGTTGGTAATAAAAAACCATACTCATCATCAGGAACCCAGTGAATATTTGGTAGATTAAAATTACCATTAATAATAAAGCAAATTCACTCATTAAATTAGAAATAAACTCAACAAAAAAACGTATAAACCTCCAGAGTAGCATACGGTGGTATATAAATTATTACGATCACAATAGTTTGGACGATCATATCCAACTGTACCGCAACACATTCTAAAGATGGTGGAGTTCGTAACATTTGGCTAGTAATCCTTTTATTAACTGCAATTAAAACGCCTCCTTCTGATGATTTTAGACTATTGACAGATGAACGGTCACAGCGATGCACAGTAAAATTTGAAGAAAAAAATTCAGTACCAATAATTGATTTATGAAAATTGGTTTCCGTAATTGTGTATATATCATATTCAGTACTAATAACATAATTAAAAAAATCTAGATGATTTAGATGATATGCCACCAACATTATGATAATAAATAGTTAGCGTTTTATCTCCTCGAGGTGTTGAAGTCGAGGTGGTGCAAGTAGTTAATCCCGAAATCGGGCTAGGTTTCGTTGACGAAAATTTCCGCGACGAAACTCATATTCCTTAACAACAATATTTAGTGGCCAGGATGACGGTAAAAGCAAACTATTCAATATAGAGGCGTCCACGGCTATTTTGTACGAAACATAATCTCTATCTTTATGTCTCGGTTCAATCCTTTGACAGTTGGAACCGGAGATTTGAAATTTCCGTTTTACAAAGTTTTTAAATTGTTCATCAGTAGTCGAAGATGAAATTAAGCAGATATAGTTTCTAAAGAATCAGGATCGGCAGCAGCAGTTCCAATTACAACTTCAGACTCAACGGATCCAGATAGCGGGCAATTGGAAGGTTCGGGTGGCGGATCTTGGCCATTATTAATTGTAACCGTTGAATCATTATAATTATAATTTGTTAATGTTGAATCCAAAGGTAACAGTATGTTTAACAAAAATAAAGTTATTCAAATAAAATAAAAGTCTCGACTAATTTCTAACATTTATTTCCAATTTTCCAATTCAGCGCCATTTTTATATTTTGATATGCGCCGTAGGCTCTTGGAAAATTTTTTGGAAAATTAATAAATCGGTGCATTTCGCTTGAAACAACTACGTTGTTCTTTATTATACCAAATCTCAGAGATTGGCTCGTACTCGTATATTGATATTCGAAAGTGGAACTCGTCGATTTGTTAATTTTGAAAAAATGTTTGCAAGAGCCTGTGGCTCATATCAAAATAGCAGTGAGTAATTTGAATTCCGAAATGTATACCCTTTACAACCTATATAGCCACTATATGAGCCAATCTCCGAGATTTGTGGTATTTGGTATAATAGAGAACAACGTTCTTGTTCCATGCGAGATTCGTCGATTTGTTAATTTTCTAAATTTTTTGTAAGAGCCCTAAGGCTTTTATCAAAATATCACTGAGCGATTTGAATTCCACAATGTATACCCTTTACGACCTACATAGTCACTATATGACCCCATCTCCGTGATTTGGGCTATTTGGTACAATAGAGAACAACGTAAAATTCGTTGATTTGTTCATTTTCAAATTTTTTTTCCAACAGCCCTACAGCTGTGATTTGAATTCCGCATTGTATACTATTTACAACCTATATAGACACTAAATGAGGCAATCTCCGAGATTGGTATTTGCTATAATAGAGAACAACGTAGAATTGGGGCATTGAGTGATTTAAATTTCGTAATATATACCCTTTACCTAAAAACTTAATTTTGTCTCAAATTTCAATTTTGTCAAAAAATTTCAAAATGTACACTTGCATACATTTTTGTCCAAACAAAGTGTACAGAAACTTCACACCGATCTCTAGAAAGAAGATTTTATACCAATTTTGCATATTTTTTGGATTCATCAGATTTTCCGATATTTTCCTCGATTGGGTAGGAGGCATGGTTCTTCTTTTATGACTATGAAGAAAGTTTTCAATGCAATTCTTGAACATTTAGAATATAAACAAAATATATTTAGTTCACGACTCATTGTTTAATTTTTGCGAAAAATTTAAAGTTTGACAGAATTTCAACATTTTTGAAAATTACAAAATTTTTAAATTTCAGCTCATAAAAAATTCAGCAAAAATTAAAATTTAGCACAAACTGGTAATTTTCAGAAATTTTCTTGAAAAATAAGACAAATTAATTATATTTCAAATTATATTTCGTTCTAAATTTTGTTTGTTGCAAAACCTAAATATATCAGCAAAGTCGAGACGAAGAATAATGACGAGGTTCGCAAATATTTTTTTTTTTTTTAATATAAAATGTTTGTTTGCTAAACAATAGAGTATCTGCCCCGTTATTTGAAATTCTGGTTTTAACAGTTTATGAAAATTTACCATAATATGGTTCGTCTTTCAAAATTCTTATTTAAAATTTCAACATTTTTTAAAAAAGATCTTTCTAATTCTGTTCTACTCTTCTAACTATCAGGGACTCTGCTTTTAAATCTGACTTATTCCTCAGCCTACTGTGCTCATGACTTTAAATACTGTTGTATCATGTAGTTTTGTCGCTAAATGAAAAGACTCATGTGTCTTAGAAATGTATGTTCAAATGGTAAAAACTACAAAATATTGCTCATTAGATCAAAACGATTTCATCGCCTAGTATTAATTATTAGGTCAAAAGGTCGATTCATTAATATATGTATGTAATTCTTTATAATTAACCGAAAAGATGTTTATATATAGAATTGACTGATTTTCAACCATATCCGCGACCTTGTCATATTTAGCTCGTAACAACGATGACTATGCAAATTTTACCGAAACGCATACATCGCCATGAATCATACCTTGCATGTTCAGATGAATTTTCTTTACCTATATAAAAATACATAAAATATCTCCCTATTTCGCCCATAAAAACATACACAAAAAAAAAAACATAAACATTACCTACAATGTGAATCATTACAACTTTCCTCTGTATATACTCGTATATACTGAGTGTGTGTGTTTGTACACTATTATGTATAATATGTAAACAGTATATATATTACGTGTATTTGCACCTGTAAGTAATTTTGTTGATTTTAAGGGTATTTCTACTTTATCATCATCATTAATTTTATTACGAATTTCAACAAAAAATAAAATAAAATCATTATTATAGAATTCTAATATCACAGCATGTGTTTCTTTAATTCTCTAAAAAAGAAACAAAAAATAAGATTATAATCTAAATAAATTCATTAAAGATCAATTTATTGGTTAATCTAAACACCTTTTTTTTAAATTTCATTCTTCGTTTGTATTTATACGTGAACAAAAATTACGATCTATTTGAATGTAAATGATCATAATTTAATTTATAATGTTCAAAAACAGATGTCGGTACTATACATATATATGTGCATAAGATATTGGTGTATGTGTGTGTACGAGAGATCATCACAATTTATCATTATCCTATCAAAAATTTTAATTATATATTATGCATGCATCATAACTTTTATATCTGTATATAATTACAAATTCACGATCGCGACCAGTAAGTGAAGATTTATTAATATTTTGACTAAATATATATCTATATAGATGCGATCGCTTAAATAAAAATCCTTAGATTATAATAATTATGTTTTTTATACTCTTTATTGATTTATTATTCGTTAAAAGGTAATCATTTTTTAAATCATGCGTATAAATAAGTTTTTGGTTTTTATTCAATAGCACGTTTTTAACTTACTAACTTTATGTATATATAAGACCCAATATATTAAATATTGGATGGAAGGGAATTTTTCATGTTTTATCCAACACTTAAATATAGCTATATACATTTTATAAATTAAAACGCGATCATGTATTTCTAATAATTTTTATTACTTATACATTACAACATTTTTTTTTTTCGTTTGCAAACCAGAAATTAATTTCTTTGGTGATTTGGCATCAAGATCGCGTAGAACAATATATTAAAGTAAAACGTGAGAACGAACCACTTTCATTTATTAATTGTGTATACATATCGTTGTTCGATCGAACGGAGTTAAAATTAATTAATTGGAACAATGGATGTCCTATTTTTACCCAGAACAAACTTAATACATAAAATAATATCGCGCGATCATGATTACGATTCGATTACATATATTATTTATCGCGCGAAGGTCACAGCTACGATCATATTACCGGTTCTCTTTTATATAGACATCATAGAAATATGATGTAGATTAGAGAGTGATGACATTTAAAAAAAAAAGGTTTAATCACAAAGAAATACGACAATGGCGGCACACTTTATTATTATTATTTTTCAATTGTTCTTTATCAATAAAATTTGATCATGTGAAAACATGACATTTTTGTTTGTCAAACTATGTCACGTGCCTAAGCCAGCAAAAAAAAAAAAAAACAAAAACCGAAAACAAATAATATTTTTAAGTCGATTGTAATCTCGGTAATCCGATCTTATTTTTTTTATGTCATCTTTTAAATTAACATCATACTAACTTATATTGTTGTCGGAGAAGGTGGTGGTAGCACACTGGTTAGTAGTTTATTGGTTGTTACTTTACAAATCCAAAATATTTTAATTTCCGGATGATCTTTTCGATTGATCGTTTTTTGTTTTTTTTTTTTTTTTTTGTTTTGTAGTTTTACTTTGTTATTTCATTTTTTATTGATCATCACGATGAAAGGTAATAATTACAGTGATTCAAATTTTTAGTTTATTAGTTTTTGTTTTTTATGTTTTTGTTTATTAAAGGGGGATAGATAAGAAGATATATTACCGTAAATGATAGGGCATCGTGTCTATATAATTTTGATGGTTATTCAACATTTAATTATAGTTATTAGAGCTATTTTGAGAATTTTAAGTTTTTTTAGTGGGGGCTTGAATTGTGTTGCCGTAAATTTGGATGATTCAATATTTAAAATTGCGCGTTAAATTGAATCATATTTAATGTGTTTGTATTTGGGTGGTAACTTCAACTATCGGGGGAAATTTTATTATGTTTCAAGTTAATCAGGAATTATCTAATAATCTTAAGATAATTATTTACGAGTATACATATACTACTTATTAGTGATCATCACCAGATCCACTAATTATTTTTATTTCTACGCATAACAAAAACATACAAAAAATATGCAAGACTTCATAAATCGTACATTTTAATTCATTAATTTTAAAATGATCTTAACCAGAGAGTGAATATAATTATTTTTCTTACGAAAAAAACAAAAAAAAAAAAAAAAATTAATTTTCAATTATCAATAACAGTTAATTTTCTTATTTCACATTTCTTAATATAATTTTTTTCGTATTGTTGTTGTTATTATTATTCTTATTTATTACTATATATTGTATTTAATTTATTTACTTAAGAACAAAATAAATAAACAAATAATTAAATATAAGATTTTTATCAATTATTTATTTCAGTATTACTTAAAAAAAAAAAAAAAAAAAATTTTTTTTGTACTGGGTGGTCTTATTGTGGTTAAATAAATTGCATTCCAGATATAATGTCATAATGTTACAAAAAAAAAAAAAAATAAAAAACAAAATCCAAAAACAACATCCACATGAAACAAGTAATTGATCTACTTTGCAAAATAAAATGTATATATAGGTACTTTAGGTTTAAAGAAGGTGAAAAATCACATGAAATATAAAATGATTGATAATGGCGATGACGATGGTTCGCTTATGTGAATGATGGTGGTCGATTTATGAGTTTTGACTGTCAAAATATGTAGTTTGTTTATATAAGTGGTCAATCAATATTTGGCTTAAAGGAATTAGGGTTACCGATGATGAATCGATTTATCGGTTTTCAGAATGATACATTTTGATAATTTATGTACACATCTCATTTAGCAATTTCCCCAACTCTGATAATTGTGGACTAAATGTTTAATAAAGAATTTCAAATATTTCATGGCTTAACCAAGATTTCATACTATGAGTTTAATTTCGGAAAAGGATATTGTTGAACAATCGTTTCTTACATCTTTATCTTTTTTACGTCCTCTACAACACTGTTTTCATAAAATTTTCTCCACTTCATTACGAAAAAAATAAAAAAAATAATTTACATTTAAATATAATTTTACAACTTGACTGACATTTCTACAAAGGTTTATAGATCAATGGATGAAACTGACAAATAAAATTAATATTTTTAGAGTGCTTGTGTCACCTATGATTATGAAATTCGACATAATATGCCAGGGCGATTAAAATTTAAAAGGAAGATAAACCCTTGAAATTTTGAAATTTTAGACGGCTATGAAGTTTCCGACAAAATCAGAAAAATAACAAAATTGGTCGAAATAACAAAATATTGTTATTGTTAATGTTACCGATAATATTACCGGTAACACGGGTAAAATAGGTAACAAACTTTTTATTCAATATTTTAATTCCAATCTGTACCAAAGAACACTACTTAGTAATATTTTGACGTCTGGACAAAGGTAGTAAGATTTTTAAATAAAACGCATACGCCTTATTATTCTTTCAAATATATTTCATCCTCTTCAAAGTAATCTCCTTCGGATAGAATACCCTTATGCCAACGTTTTTTCCAGTCTTCGAAACAGTTGTTAAAGTCTATTTCCGGAAAGGCCTGCAAAACTTTCTTCGATTCCGCTTGAATCTCTTCAATCGTGTCAAAACGATGTCCCCGGAGCGGTTTTTTGAGATTCAGGAATAGTCAGAAGTCAAGCGGAGCTAAATCAGGCGAAGGGCAGTTGCGAAACAATATGGATCGAATTTTTTGCCAAATAGTCATGTACAACCAATGCAGCGTGAGAGGGCGCATTTTCATGATGCAAAAACCAAGACTTTTCTGCCCAAAACTTTAGTGATGTCAACAAGATCTCTTTGATGTGGCCAGGTCGTCGTCAACGCTTACAGTAATTAACAAATTTTACATAAATATGAGTTTATGATCAATTAAACACTTTAATCAATGTATCAACATCATCCATAACCGAATTATTCTTACTTTCCTCCAAGTCATTATGCAGCTTGTATTTGATTCAGCAGGCAAATACTTAATCTTCATTATCCACACTTCCTACTTTTGATCTCGACAGGTTTAAGCATTTTCCAAGCAAGTTTATTTAATATTAACAAAACAGTACACCACTTTAGACAAAACAGAAAACTCTCAAAAAACTGTGAACAATTTCGAATAGGAGATCGTAGATGTCTTCATAACTTACTTCACTTCGTTTTCGATAGCCAGCGCCTTCAGGGCATACCTGATGTACAAGAAATGTTGATCGAATGTAGTATGAAAAATGTGTGAGTTTTTTATTTTCTTAACCATCTGTACGATTGACTGAAAATTTCAAACTGTTGATAAACTGAATCGTAGAGATATCGACAATGAGCAAGTTAAGTCCATGGCAGATACACCCATACTCGGTAATATAGGGATATTTTTTTTTATTTTTTTATATTTATTTTTATTTATTTATTTATAGTATTTTATAAATAATTTAGTATTAAAAGGGGAAGCACACATGGAAACAAAGCAATCGAACCAAAAAACAAAATAATGAAGTTGCTGCCGTTAGGCATAAAAACCTCTTAAATTTTTTCAAACACTTTCCCCCTCTTGCTTACACATTCTATTTTGAGCAGTAGCTCATTTACAATAAAATGTACAGCACGTATTTATTGTTCGTTCCATTGTCAGTAATAAATACAATAAATTTATAAATCTCGACATCTTTTAACACCGCTTCAACTTTCTCGAACAGCAACTTTAAAAGCCAAATGTCGATTTTCCTTAGTGAGTAGATTTATAGAAAAAGTCTTTGGGTGTATTGATGACATAATTTGTTATGGAGTCCCTACATATGTTCGACTAAACATTACTCTGCAGCGTCAGATGCGCCGGCAATTTTTGGTAAGACACACCCTTCGACGCGATGGTACTCAAGGCCCAACAATTGATTGGAAAATTGGTATCTCGAAGGAAGTTTATAGAACGGTCGGAATTTCTTGAACAAATCAATACAAGCCGACTTTGTGGTTGAGCCTAATGGAGCACTAGAAACGAAAATTGCTCGAGTAATAGCTCATCGATCATCTGGTGCTACTTTGGTCTCATGTTGGCAACGAAGTTCCAGCATACTAGAGCTTTTCATCGACTAAGACGTTGCAGTCAATTTTCTAGTTAAAATAGTGATTGGTGTCAGATTCCAGCTCTATTACGTATTTGCCAAATGAATATGTCAATGAAACAGAAAAAAGGTGTAGATTATTATATTTTAAAGCAAAAATTTTGTGTAGCAGATTAATAGTACATAAGGAAGTATAATGCAGTGGTGCCACAACTCTTTTTGCATTTAGACTAGTTGAGTTATTTGGAAAAAACATTTTTAATTTATGTTACCGATATTACCACGGTAACTCCACTTTGGGTAATATTACCCAAAATTACTTATTTTACCGGTAATATTACCATCGAGAATATTACCGTTTACATCACCATGGTCATGTATTGGTAAAACAGTTGTCAAAACCAATGTAAGGTATATTTAAAAGTTTCGTTAAGACAATAATAAAAATCAATAATAAAAGGGGAGAAATTGGTCAGAGTCTGCAATTCAGTTTCGATCTACGAGCATTGAGGAAAATAAATCACTTTTCAATCATCGCATAAGGTTTTGACTATATAGCGACTGAACTGTTAACAAATTACCCTGATTTTTTCCTATATATAGGAATCAACCATGCACTTGTAGTATTAGCGAATTTTATAAGTCCTATTTAAAAACTTTTAACAATTTCAATTTTTATTATATTTAACGCATTTAGGTACTAATTCAAACATTAAGTTGTTCTGGTATATTCCAGAAATATTTGTTAAAAGTTTTTAAATATGAATTGTAAAATTCGCTAAAGTACAAGTGCATGGTTGATTCCTATATATAGGGCAAAATCAGGTAATAAGTTAGCAGTTCAGTCGCTATAGCCTGTTTGTTATGTTATTTTTAACAATTTCTTCTCTTTGTAAAATATTTATATATCTAGAATATACCAAACTAACTTAATGTTTGAAATAATTTCTAACTGAAGAGTTAATCAGCGAAAACGTATTTAACGTTTACATTATTAAGAATACAAAGATGTTTCAGAAATGAGGCCATATATGAGTAATTATGGGTGTCTTTAAAATAAAATTACCCTAAATTGAGTACGATGATCGAGACCCATTTGTTATTGATAATGAAACGTAAGTTTTGCTTATTTGAAATTTTGACGTTCACTTTATTAAGAATTGATCGGTTTATAAAGATGTCTCTAGAATGTGACCTATACGGGTAGTTAGCTTATGATAAAGGGTTTTAAATAAAATTACCCTAATTTAAATTTGATGACCGAGACCCATTTGTCATTGATGATAAAACGTACGTTTTGGAAATAATCAGAAAATTGTTTAATTAGTGGGTTACTTAAAGTTAGACAGCCGAATAACTCAAAAATGAGCAACTTTATGAAAAAATGTTCTAAATAATGCTGATTTTTAGTCAAGGTTAATTCAAGGCTATTTTGTTTTATATGGAATCTTGTTTTTTATTACAGAACCTTGTTCTGCTTGATAAATGGTGAAAAGAATAAAAACAAATTTTAGCCATACAACAAGAGGATGAGAACTGTTAAACAGTTGAATTCGACAACTCTCGCGTTCTCTTTACTTTCATAGAAGCCAATGTGCCCTACATTAGATGTAAATTGCCAATAACGAATAATTAGTCTGTCAAAGAGACTTTGATGTATGAAAAGTTGTAGTTTAATTTAGTTTAGTATTTAGAATTGCAGTCACAGTTTACTATTGTCATCCTTGAATGACATCCATTAACCAAACATTAGTTAAAAAATCGATGTCATGCACGATACAATAAAATGGTACATAGTTACAGACAATTGCAAACCCAGCCAATTGCTTAATACATTGTAAAGAAGGTAATTCACATCTTACATTGTTTTTATTCGCTATGAAAGAAAATCATCACCACAACGCAATTTTGAATCCAAGGGAAGTTTCAGGCGTATTTAAGCCGCTATTGTAATGTGACAAAATTTTTTGTTAGGAAGATAAAAGTGATGCATTTAATTTTTTGAGTATAAAAGTTATGGTTTTTGCCGCCAATAAAAATATTGTTGAGGAAGACCAAAATATTTTTCATATCGAACTAAATATTTATAATACTATTGATTGTTGTTCTTGAGATAAGCTATTGATAAAACTTTAGTTTGGACAAACTGTTAAAATCGAACATTACATTTTTATCATTAAATGAAAATATTCTTAGCAAGAAGCAAGGTTTTCTGGCTGCCACCCAGCCGGCAATAGAATATTACATCTATAATCTGCCAAATATTCACTAGAATCGCGATGGAGGTTATGACCGCTCTCAGTGACATGGTTGTACCGGTGATTATTCACCGGTGATATTGTGAGAAGCAATTTTTTTCTCTCAAATTCGGTTATGCAGTTTCACCTCACCATCCATATAAAAATTCGCCACGGTGAGGTGAAAATCATTTTTTTTTTCAATCAAATGTAACTGTGCTGTGTATCGTTGTAAAAGTTTTGAAGAAGAATGCAACAATTTTATTTCTGGCACTTTAAGTTGCCTGATATACATATATGTTTGGTTACTTTCAGATATTATAGACTTGGAAATGGTACCGTTGGGAGCCCTTATTCTAGAGACGCAATAAAATCCTAAAACTATTTATTTTTTCAATGTTGTTAAGACGCTACAGGGGTCGGAAAACCCTAAGATTTCGTTATGTTATTGGAAAAAAATTCCAAATTTTTTTGATTACGTTATAACGTTATTTAACCTTAAATCATGTGAAACGTTAAGTTACGTAACGTTACTTAGCATTAATTAATGATTTTAACGTTATAGAACAAATAGCGTTATCTAAAGTTAAATAAATTATTAACCTTTGCTTTAGTAAGGTTTTGACACTAGAACTACCGACCAATCAAAATGAGGATTCAAGAATGAGGAAAAAAGTGAATTCAATAAATGTGCAATCCGTCATTTGACCGGTAGTTCTAGTGTTAAATAAAGTTAACAGGAACAAAAACATTTTTTATAAGGTTATTTTATTTGGTTATATTTAAATTTTATAAAGTTATCGGTTACGGTTACGTTATAACATAACCTAATAGGTTTGGTTACGTTTTCTTGAAAAATTTCGCAACTTTAGCGTTTTTTAACGTTATTCGGGTAAAGTTATATAACGTTATCCGTCCCTGACGCTAATGACATTTTTACTAAAAATCTTCAGATGTCATCGTGATTTGGAAAAGTGCTATTGGCAAGGTGTTGGATAGTCATAAACGTTTATCACCACTCATATAAGGAGTGGTCCTCACTATGGTGAGAAAAACAGTTTGTTTCAGTTGTAATAACTGTACATCAAATTATAACGGTAGATTTATTGTTTGGTCATTTTTAAAAGTCGTAGAGCACGGTGCTCTGGAGTCAGTTTAAAAAAAAAGTGCGGTGTCTCCGAAATTCTTTCGCCCAACATTTGGACACCTAAAAAGGAGTATATTCAGCCGCTACAGAAAAAAATCGGTTCGGCGCTTTTTTTTTAGGACGAATATACGAAAAATAATATGCCTGAAGAAGATAACACCCTTTCATGTGTGTGATGATTCTGGATATATATACAGGGTGTCATATACATTCGCATTGGTTCATACAGTATAATGGTAGATATAGGGTGTTCAAGAAGTGTACGGCAAGTGTTGTCACTCATAAAAGCATTATTTATTATTATTATTAAAAGCTTAAAAACACAACACATTTAGTATTCCGGTAGGCACTGACGAGTAAACAATAATCTGAATTCGCTGATTTTTCTATTTTCGATATGTTTTATCCGGATTATAAAAAGCGTCGAAATCACGAAGAAAACAGTTTCAAAATATGTGTGTTGTGAAAAAAAATCAAAAAAAAATGGTGATCATTCAAGGAAAGGTGAAATCCAACTTGTTGGAAGTAATCTCGGGTTTTGATGAATGTGATACAAGAGTGCCAGTTGTACTGTGCCCAGCTTGTAATTTACGTTAGGAAAGGAGACCAGTACTAATGTTATCTGTGTGTGTTAGTTACCGGCCCTGTGGTACCAAATTTCTTGCGCAATCTGACACCAGTGGTCGTAAATAAAAATCGCCAGGAGAGAAAAAAGACAAAATGCGGAAAGGCATCTAAGGTTCCTGAATTTAAAAAAAACCAGTTATCAAACGTTGTGGTAAATGTTTAGGATTATTGGCCAGAGGAATTAATTACGTGTGCAATAGCACGAACTTGATAAATAACATGCAAAAATTAGGGCTCAATTCGAAACAAAAAGAGCATATATCAACTCGCTTATTGAAAGATAAGATAGCTATAAATTCGTTTGGAGGAGGAGGCTCATACTCGCGTTACTGGGTTAATATCCCAGAAAGTTAATGCTTTCTGGGTTAATATCCCTCTCGTGGCATCACGGGAAACCATTGACCGTGAATATTTTTGAAGGAACAAGGAATTCGCAGGTACCATCGATTTCGGCAAATTCCTTGCGGCAAATGCAAACTGATAAGGATTTAAGTACCAGAAAAGTGTTGAGAATTGCTGCTTTCATCCGTGCAGAAACCAACACACCAGGAATGATAGAACCCAATTATCAAAAAAAAAAATATCACAAAGTAATCATCGGTTTGACGAGTATTTTGAGCCCCGAGTATTTGCATTTGTCACAACTAAAGGTGAAAAATCTGTCAATTCTCCAGAGTTTGTCGTCATTTGCAAGAATCTGTGAAGTTTCATTCAAAATGTAATAGAGCAACGACAAGTTTCCAATGTACAACTCAAATTCGGAACTGACGGTGGGGGTGGTTTTTTAAAATTTTCTCTTTCCATCCAGTCATCGAACGATGAACCGCCCATGGCACCTCAAGGAAAGCTTCCAAGTACAAGATATGCTGAAAAATTCCTCGAATCTGGGGTGAAACGTTTATTTATTCTTTGTTTAGCCCCTAACACTCAGGAAAATTACCGTAATGTCTCGCTTATATGGTTAGCATTACATATAAATTCCTTTCTTAGAACAGTTGCAACGGATTTGAAGCTGGCCAATATTATTTCGGGTCTTATTAGTAACTCAAGTGCACATCCTTGTACATGGTGCGATGCTCCCTAAAAAAACTTAATCAACTCGGGCAATTACAGAACGATCAATGATTGTCGCGCCAAATGCGAAAAGTGGCCTTCAGAAAGAGGACTTAGAAAGTCAGCCAAGTTATTTGATAATTGCATACATCCACCTCTCTTCAATGCAGAAGAAAATAAGCGGATCATCGACATAAGCCCACCTCCAGAATTGTATTTACTGTTGGGAGCAGTAAATACCCTGTTCCACATGGAGAACGAAGAAATCAGCCTAAAATGGGCCCGGGAGTGCCACGTGGACCGGAAGTGTACCTATGGTAGTCCAACATTTGAAGGAAATGCGTGTAAGGTCTTGCTCGATAAGGTGGATATTTTAGATGCCATGAAATGCCTTGGCTGTGTCAAGAATGTGGAGACATTTAGAAAATTGAAGAAAGTTGTCGATTCTTGCTTTTCATTGAAACTAGACCCCAATTTCAAAAGATATATTAAAGATTTCAAGGTTAGTTATCAAGCACTCGAGATACCTATGACACCAAAAATTCATGGCATACTATACCATGTAGTAGATTTTTGTTCCGAAACCAAAAGAGGACTAGCGTTTTATAGCGAACAAGCTGTCGAATCGACCCATGCAAGTACTAAAAAATCATCCTGATTATTCATTCAAATTATTGCGAGCTGTACGCGTATAATAGTTTTCATTTATGATATGTGTGCTATTGGTTTTTGTTTCTTTCTTGTCTAGACAAGGCCCTCGAGGGGGCCGTAAACGGATCTTACAAACCTCTCTAAATTTTCATTTTTTCATTTTGGTTGTGTTTTTATGCTTTTAATAATAATAATAAATAATGCTTTTATAAGTGACAACACTTGCCGTACACTTTTTGAACACCCTATATCTACCATTATACTGTGTATGAACCAATGCGAATGTATATGACACCCTGTATATATATCCAGAATCATCATCACACATGAAAGGGCGTTATCTTCTCCAGGCATATTATTTTTCGTATTTTCGTCCTAGAAAAAAGGCTGAAAGTACTCCTTTGTAGGTGTCCAAACGTTGGGCGAAAGAATTTCGGAGACACCGCACTTTTTTTTTAAACCGAATCCAGAGCACCGTGAGAGGCTTGGTACTGGTACTGTTTGAAAGGCCATCAGCGGTTTTATAATAATTAAAATATTATTGTATATTACTTGCGATCGCGTTCCATGGTAATGGTTTTGGTATATCCAGAAAAGGAGGTTGACAATGTGGCCGACACTTAAGACTTAGAAAGGCTGAACACCACCAGTCGTGGTATTGGGCTGCAAAACGACCAGGGCAGAGGACCTTGTTAAGTATAAAAGTTGGATCATTTAAAATTTGGTGTACTTGTAATGAAGGCGCAAGGTTAGGGCCAGGCTTAACCCTCACTGCCTCGTTATCTTGAAATTTGTCTGTCGGCCAAATTAAACTACGTATTAAATTCAGAAATACGTATTGTTTTGTGTATGGCTGAAAACATTTCACACAAAGCCCAACGTTGCATTTGACGCATGTAGTCGCTAGCGCAACGTTTTTTTTCGTCATGGGTAACTAAGTGGTTAATTGTGTCGTAACATATTATTGTTTCTACAGAGTTTTCATTAACTTTACCTCTCAAAATAATGTTGACGATAGTATTTGAAGATTTGTCTTCTGAACTCGAGCTGCGACATTTTTGATTGACCCAAACGACATAGTTGCCCTGCATTCTGTACAAAAACATCTATCACCTAGGTATAAATAGAGCTCCACCACTTTTTGCCTTTGTAGCAATGCAATAAAGAGCAACATTTTGATCTTAACCGGTCGACCCCGTACATATATTTGTTCTATTCCGTCACAACACAATGGCGAGTAGCGAAACGCGTTAGAATATGCACCGTACCATTCACCAGAATTTGTACCCAAACCGAAATGGCTTTCCTTGAATAAATTGCTTACATCCGGTCTTCCAAAGTAGCCATCATACTTTCATCATATGACAAATTTGGCACTGGATGAAAATGTAACAACATTTTGGATTTTAAGCGGTCCGTAATTGCACAAAGCTTCCACATTTTGTCCGAGTTCGGGTTTTCACTTGAGCCAAAGTGATTGCAAAATTTTGTTGAATCGGGTTTTTCGCATATTCCGCACATTTCGCAAATCATCATCGTTGCTCCAGATACTCCGAAAACTGGTGTGATAATTATAACCACTGATCAGAAGAATTCCAATGAATGTTCCTAGTTCAGTAATAGTAATTTGAGGATTGACAAGGATTTCCTCTTCCTACACGGCTGTTCGATTGAAGCAGAAGTCGATTATTCGTTTTATGGTGGAGAATTAGGCTCGTGTACAACAGCAAATAATGCGGCACACGGTGCATTTTAAACGTCCAATTCAAAGTTGGAATCATTTTCATCGTCCAAAGTTCTAATTCGGCGACCACTACTCAATAATATTGAGCATTTGGCAATTAGCCAAAATTACTGCCAAACTCATCTAAAGTCGCAATGAATATGCGCATTTTGAGAAAATGGGGAAAAATCTCTACGAATTCCCCCGTATTGCCGTAAGAGGAACAGGTACAAAAACAGGTAAAAAAAATCCTTAACATAATTTTTTTTACCTTATACAGGAAATTAAAACTAAAATCTAACTTACTTATCCATTTAAATTTTTTTAAATATTTTTTTTTTTAGCTTAATTTTACAACCTCCTTCCAGTAAGAGCCAACGGACATCTGTAATAATTTTTCTAGCCAAGCAACTGTTGGTCCTTTACAAAATAAAACTAACGGCAAAACGTTTTTAACTTTGTTGATTCTCTTTCTATGTCGACACAAAATGAGATATGTATGTATAATTTTTGTTGTCATATGGCAACACCACGAGGCAATTCGAAATTCAAAACCACTTTTCTCGACGTTTTGAATGCCCTTAAGTTCGAAAAAGCAAAAAAAAAATTCTTTCCGTTTGTCTGGATGACGATTTAAATCTTTTGACGTTAATGGGGGGGGGGGGGGGGGGGTTGGATCGAGAGTTGAATTAGAGTTAACATGAGATAATTTGACTTGAGTTCATGTACGCATTTAGTTTTTCAGATCACGCTGATTTGAGAGTTGAGTTTGGGGTTGAATTGAAGTTGAGTTGTGATTTAGTTTGGCTTGAGTTGAGATTGTGTCAACGGTTCAGTTGGGAATTTGTGTGGGGCTGTGTTGAGGGTTGAGTTAGAGTCTATAGTTCGAGTTATTTTGAGTTGAGTTCGTGTACTCATGTATTTTTATGGATCGTGTTGCTTTGAGGATTGGGTTGAGCGTTGAGTATGGTGTTGAGTTTAGGATTGAGTTAAGATTGAGTAGTAGTGTTGAATTGGGATTGATCAAGGGATTCAGTTGGGGATTTGTTTGGGCGTTATGTTGAGCGTTGCGTTAGAGGTTAGATTAAGTTGAGTTCACGTATGCAAATAGAGTTGTGCATTGAGCTTGCAGTTGAATTGAGAGTTGAGTTGGGATTAAGTTGTTGTTGTGGTTATGGTTGGGTTGAAGGTTGAGTTGGGGTCAAATTGAGGTTGTGTAAGAGAAGAGCTCAACTTGAGTTGGGTGTCGATTTGAGGGTATAGCTTGAGGCTAGATTGGGTTGATTTTGATTAACTTGATATATACTTGTAGTATTTCGAATCGATTTGATTTTGAGATTAAGCTTACCATGATTTTCAACAGATCTTTGGAGCGGTTTATCTTCCTAAATTTTGAAAGTTCACCCTACATGTTTCTGTGAATGTCTGGATACAAAAGTAGGAATATATAGATTTAATTGTTAATTAAAGACCTGTTAATTGACCTTCATCCGTCCCGCGCATCATTTTTGACCAAATATCTTAATAAATTTAAGCATCACAAATGTTTCACTTAGTGACTTAAATTAATAAATAACATTTGAAATACTACTAAAAATTAGAATCTTGCGATAGAATCTTGTTTTATTGATGTAAATTCATTGTTCCCATTTTTGACCAAATTAACTTTAGTGTTCCTTATTTTAAGGGTCGGATGAAGGTTAAACTGTTTCAATCTATGATTCGCAATTTCATCTTTAGTGAGCTACGTAAATTTTTAATTCCTGAACCACAAGGATTTTTCCCTGAGAAATCTACTGTTACAATTTCGAATATTTTTTTTTTTGACTTTTTTTGCGTGGGCAAGTGGATGTGTAATTTACAATTGTGGATTAAATCCTATTTATTTATTTGAGTTTAAATTGTTTTATTTGGTGTTTGTGTTTCGCTGTCATACCATGTTGTGCTGAAATGTCTTCTTTCAGAATCTGAAAGAAAGTTGCAGTATAATATCAAATACCGTTTTGTTAAATATAAACTTAAAGCTCAACATTTTGAAATTGTTTGCTGAAAGATAATTTTACCGTCCCATTTAACACGTTCAAGAGGATATATTGTATTAACAAAGAAATTTTGTAAAATACTGTTCAGATTCATTTTTAGTGAAAATACAATTTAATCAACACTAACTGAGAATTAAGATTCCTCCGACCGTATATGTGTAATATAAAATTATAAACTATGTATATAGGCATAAATAAAAAAATAAAGTTCGAAATTTTCGTAAACAGTGGCATAAAATTGTTAAATTTACTGGATTTCCTTATTTTCTTGATTTTTTATGTCGCAATAATTAGATTTTGTTCTTGATTTTTGTTTCACATTTCGTCGTTTTGGGTTAATAAAAACAAAATTGAAATATAAACACATGAAAATAAATTTTCTAATTTTATGTGAAAATCATAAACAAATTTGTATAATACAGGCTATATACATACATACAAAAAAGAGAGATCGAGGAACCAACCATATTTTCTTATGCTTCAATATTATATTAATAATATTTTCCCGGTTGTATGGCGACATTTTAATTATTTTTGTCTGATAAGATTTTTTCTTCTTCATTATTATATACTTACGTATATACATATATATATATATATATATATGTATATACTTGTGTACATACATAAAAAAGATATATATTTAAGATAAGGATTATGTGAGAATGATATTTGAAAAATCAAGTAGTGTTTCGTATATGCAGCGCGAAACCATCTGGTTATTTTGTATTTACCTCATTTTCACTTACTTAAATTTTCATGTTTTAATTTAAATAATTTTCCAACATTCTTCTTGTTTTTATTTTTCATTTTTTTTTTTTTTTTTTTTTTCTAATTCAAAGACCTCATTAAAAAGAAAATCATCATAACAGACAATGTGAAAAACTTTACACAATACAATATGATAATGATAATAATCGTAAAAAATAAAACGAAGAAAATGAAGAAAACTAAGAAGAAATAATTTTTTCACCAGACTGAATGTCTTTTTATTTACAATTTTTTAGTGAATGAATTTTTTCTTTTTTAATGAATTCTTTTAAAGTCAATATTCTTATGTAAGTACCTATTCGATGATGTGTGCGCGCGGTTTTGATTTTTGTGTAAAATTATATTATTATGAATAAAATATGGTGATCCCTGGACCCGGTACAACACATTTCATTGATGTGCCGAGCGCTTATATACAGACAATTTTGTAATCATATAGACAACATAGTTTGCGCGCACACGGAAGTAATAATATAGTTTTTCTTTTTAATTAACTGTTTCTGTTTATTAATGAGAAGAAGATGAATCAAACAACAAAAAAAAGCAAAAAAAAAAAAAAAAATTGTATCGAACATTTTTTTTTTTATCTCCTGTGAGATTATGAAATCAAAAGAAATTAAAAATTTTCATTTTAATTTTTCTCGGAATAAACTCTGAACACTCGCGCCTGTTTATTTGTTTAAAAAAGAAATGAAAAAGAAAATTAAATTATAAAAATTAAAAATAAAAATTGTATACAAATTATTTATTTGATCTACTACAAAAAATTCAACTTGTCGATTACATTTTCATTTCTCATTTCATTGTCGAAAGACGCGCGCGATCGAATATTTTAATCATGAATTGAATATTTATCTTTAGTGTGTTGAAAATGTACAAGAATTGTTTGGCGCAAAATTTAATTACCATTAAATGTCGATGTATTTTGAAAAAATGTTTAAAGGTGTGATACAAATCTGCAGTATTTTGACCAAATCAATTTAGTTCAGATCATCTGGTTTAAAGAAAATTTCGGTAAACAATTTTAGTTTTATTAGAGTGAGTCGGTTATCCAATAATTACAAAAAATACAAAAAATCGCCTTGGATTCTTTTCTTTAAAGAAATTTTCTTAAATTGAAAGAAACACTAAAATGTATGTAACTAGGGATACCTATATATCCTAGTTTCAAGATGTTAAATTTGCTCTAAAGGAATTTTATCCTAATATTCGGTTGATTCCTTTATTTTGCCAACAACATTATAAATGCTACCTGTTTTAGATAATACATTATTATCTAACATTCACCAAGGCGGATAAGCAATTAGTGTCTCACCATACCATCAACAAGTAAAGTCATGACGATCCAGGAAGCGCAAGGTTTAACATCACCAAATATTATTTGTATAAGAACAAATCCTAATCCTCGTGAACTATTTGGTAGCGTGCTTCATACTATAGTTACTATTTTTGAAACTCCTCCTCTTCAGTGGCTAGAGCAATCGAATTTGGTAACTAACTTTACTTCCCTGGGCGGTGAATGATTTAGAATGGATACGGATTTCAGAAGCAATCCAGCGCATCATCCCAGGAGAGAGAATTTGAGGTGTTTGCTTCTCAGGGTTGAATAACCCGAAAAGCGGCTTGTGATTTGTCACTATGGTGAAATTCCGACCATATAGGAAATGGTGAGTTTTTTTGACACCATCACCCAAATATAATCGAGGTTGGTGATCAAGATATTTTATGTTATATTCTGTTTTATTTACATTCAATGCATTTGTAGCACTGTACAATAATAGTATTGTAAGGCAAATCGAATACATAGATTTTTTTGTGTTTCAGTAATTTTCCGTTGAGAGGGAATTTTCCCGAGCTCGTTGTCATCTGTGCTGTGCTCAGTACAGTGTGTTGGTATTGAACTGACCTTAGCAATTCACTTTTTGAATATTCCCTTTTCTGTTTTCAAAGTGACGACTCTGGTTAATTGGTCATGTCCTGGATGGTCTTCTACTACACTTTCTAACTTCCACTTGGTGTGTGGTAAGTTTTCACCTCTTACAAGGAGACTAGTTGGTTTTCCTTTATATTTGGTTGTTGTTTTGTCCACGTCGTGCGGTGTTACATATTATGTATAGATACGTTTGGCTCCACATTTTCAGAAATCTACATGCATTCTTTCGATTAGTTGCCACCTGGATAATAGGTTTCGTTTTGATTGAAGTGACCCATCGACCCATCACCTTTTAAAAAATGTCCAGGTGTTAGACATTCAAATTCGTGCGGGTCCGACAGTGGGCACAGCGGTCTGGACTTTAATGATGCTTCAATCTTACACAATAAAGTGGTTAAGTCCTCGAACGTTCGTAATACGGATGTTGTAGTTTTCTTCAAATGTTAGTTTACTAATTTTACTCCTGCTGTTGTTACTTTATACCCTAGACACACTGCGATTTAATAAAACCGATTTAGGGAATTTTTCGAGATTAGCCGCACTGTGTCAACCTCGATTTTAGCTAATCCCTTTGTTTTTCCATAGAATACTTAAACTAGTGTAGCTGGGATATTACAATAAACAGCTAGAGTGTACGCTAATTACGACGAGTCACAAAATCCATGTATAGTTCTAAATTATCGCACTTCTGCAGATCTGCAGCTCTCTTCTTACTTGTTTTTCTCCAAAGTACCTTTTGTAAATTTTGTTGTGGTTTGGTCACCAGGATCTGCCTGTATATTTCTTTAATGTTTGCAATAAATGCATATTGGTGTTTTATTCACCTTGCTGTTATATTGATGGACCTACTAGTTAAATTTCGTTATAGCTTAGGCCATTTGATGTCGACATTGATACATCAAATACCACCCTCCCTTGTTGCACTTGATTGGTGCTTGCTGTGGTAAATAACATATATCAGCCTTGGTAAATTCTGAATTTATTGGGCCACACTGTATGTCCCAGTTCTATGTAATGGTTCATGAAGTTATGTATTCTTGTTTTAATTGTGGGTTCCGTTTTAACCTTTTTTCCACGTGGCGCAGTCTTGCTAACGCACGTTTCTTAGAATCTCTTAAATAACTCTCTCTCAATAACTCAGTTTTCTGAGGTACTGGTTGATACGGTGATTTTTTAATCACTCCGTCTAATGAAATGTTGCTAAATATTTTTGTACCTAGAATCATATCGACAGAGGCAGGAATGTCCTAGTCTGGATCTGCGAATACCAGCTCCTTTCTTGAATTGTCATTAGAGCGTTTTAGTGGTACGGTTGGTAGATGGTCTGTTAATTTCGGCAAGATGAAAGATTCCACCACCTGTTTGAATGTTGAATTACAAAATATGGAGATATCGTTATGTATACCTTGTATTTAATATTATTGGTTTTTATTCCTCTAATTCTGGTTACTTGTAAATCTACTCGGTATTTTGGTAGATTGAGTAGCTCAGCTGCTTGCGAAATTAATGGTGACTGTGACCCCTGATCTATCAATGTTCGTAATTGTACCGGATACCCAATACGACTTGTTGCTTTTATCACAGCCGTAGCTAGTAAGGGTATTCTGTTGTGTTCGTTGTTGTTATCGGCTGAGTGAAGAATTGCAGTCCTCGAAGATGTTGTTATCACTGCCTCTGTGTGTAATAATGTATTATGTTTTTTCAAGCATACTAAACAGGTCTCCTTGCGTTGGCATGTAAAACTGTTGTGCGTGGAGATTAAACAAAGTCTGCATATGTTGTTTACTTCTATGAGTTTGAATCCTTTAAGAACTGGCATGGTTTTTGAAGTAAGGCAAGCTATTATTTCATGAAACGCCTCACAAATAGTGCACACTATTTTAATTCCAGCGAAACTTTTTCGTGGGTTTTCACATTAATCGCGTTCGGCTCTGTGATCGTGACTCTGCTTTGTTGAGCCCTTTGTTGTGTTCGATGCTTCAAGAGACTGGAAACGACTTTCTAGAAACCCAAGGAATTCCCTTAATGATTGGATTTCGAGAGTTACTTCAAATAAACGATGCATCTCCTTGTCCAGCTTTTTCAATACTATATAGTGGAGTTAGTATTACTTTCCAAGTTGCCGTACCGATGCCATGTTTATAGAAAATAAATTAACTCGAAATTGCGAGTTGAAAAATTCGACAGCGTACACGATTGATGACAAGTAATCTCCTGTTGTTAAACCGATTTACTATTATTTGCCACGCATCCGAATAGTTGACCCCAGTTGTTGTTATATAGCTTAATAGTTTAGCTGCATTTCCTTTAATGTAAGTTTTAAGGCAGCTGATTTTATGAGAATCAGTAAGAGTTTTGTTATCGTGCACAAACCTACGGAATCTATCATAAAATGCTGTCCATTCCTTGTATTGTCCGTTGAAATATGGTATTTCGATTTTTTGGCAATTTTATTTTAGGTTGGTAAATGGTTTCAGTAAAATTGAATCCTTCCGCATTACATTTTATACCGATAGAAACTCCAAGTACAAGCTCTCTTTCAATTCCTTTCAGAAAATGGATTCTTCTATTGTACGTGCAAAATTCGTTCAAATATGATAATTTTTTAACTGTACAACCAATATAAAACACTTCGACATATTATTTTGGTTTTCTAATAACGACAAAAATCAGGTGCCTAGCTTCGGCTGGCCGGGCGCCACATAAAACGTCGTCGAGCCTAAGTAAAAAATAGTTTACTGTAATATTTTTTGAAGGAGTTTGAAAAGAGCGTTCATCTGATTTTTATTTGAAATTTCTTTGTGCTCCTGAACCACGAGTTATTTTAATCCACATTTCTGAAAATCTCATATAATTCCGCCGCATCATGAGTTAGAGTATATCAAACATATATTTCTGATAAGGAACTATCTTGAATACTTTTTTTAAATTATTGTTCTAGCCCCCGGCGGTTCAAAAGATATTTAAATTTTAAAATAGGGGATTTTTTCTACCACACTAGGGCTGGTTTAAGGTGAATTATGAACAATGCCTATAGATTTATCACAAATTTATTCCGTATTTGCCACAATTGCATCGCTGCTGCAGATATAATCTAGTATATTGATACTGTATTGGTATTCAGTTAAACAAGACACATTCCTCACCGTAAACCAATCAAATCTGGAATTTTACTATAAGTGTTGTTTCTGATTTTTATCACAATCTGAGCTTTAATAAAGTAATTTCAAAGTTTGATTAAAATTCTGAAATGCAGGATTGAAATGTTTATTTTGGTTTTCCGAGGCTTAAATTCTCATATTTGACTAAACAACGGATAAATAATAAGAACAAACGGTTTAAAGTTGTCGTTTCTTGGTTATTATTATAAAACTGATTTAAATGGTTAGAAACCACGATAATACTTAGCCTTTTTATTTAAAATCATCACCACTTCAAGGCGGTGTTGAGGAGTTATTCCAGGCTTGTATCGCAAGAACATTTAAAATGACTTCTGACAACATGCGAGTAAAAAATCTCTCCGATATTTTTTGACACCGTTTTTTAAGGTAGTTAAAAAATTACATGATGTAATCCACCAAAAATCGTCCGCTGTAAAAGTGTCGATTGCAAATTAAAAAATGGAGGTGTGGCCAACACACGACTTTCTTTTACGAACAGAGAAATTTGAGAAATTTTATTTTTTATTTTTTTTTTTTTTAATTTTTTTTTTTTTGATTTTTAAATTTTTTTTTTTATATTTTATTTTTATTTGTTTTTAATTTTTGGAAACATTTTGTTTTTGGTAGTTTTTTGTAAACCTTATACTTTTTCAGATATTTGCAAAATAAATTTTCTGGACCAAGGGAGTGGCCACTTCCGGTTAGCCGATTTGGAGTAAAATTCACTGGGACCTCCCAATTTATCAAAAAACCTTAAATCTGAAGTTTCAGTTCGATTGGTTAAACCATCTGGGCTGTAGAGCGGACACAGACAGACTGACAGACTGACAGACAGACAGACAGACACCATTTCGAAACCCACTTTTTTGGACTCAGGCGACCTCAAAACAAATAAATATCAAAAAATCTCAAGGTCCAAAATTTTCATGATTACTATACTTTATTTTACTAGAGTAAAAGAAAGTAAAAACCCCTAATCCATACGAATCGTTCGTTTAGTAAAAGTTCTGCAAAATTATTTTTTGGAAATCGCACTCAACTCCCAAGGGCCAATATCGGCCATTGCCAACAATGAAGACAAAGGTTTCGCTAGCACATAGAATAGGTCCCTTAATTACCTAGTTAGAAAACCCTAATCCATACGAATCGTTCGTTTAACAAAAGTTCTGCAAAATTATTTTTTGGAAATCGCACTCAACTCCCAAGGGCCAATATCGGCTATTGCCAACAATGATGACAAAGGTTTGGCTAGCACATAAAATAGGTCCCTCAAATACCTAGTTAAAAAACCCTAATCCATACGAATCGTTCGTTTAGTAAAAGTTCTGCAAAATTATTTTTTGGAAATTGCACTCAACTCCCAGGGGCCAATATCGGCCATTGCCAACAATGATGACAAAGGTTTGGATAGCACATGGAATAGGTCTCTTAATTACCTATAGTTAGAAAACCCTAATCCATACGAATCGTTCGTTTAATAAAAGTTCTGCAAAATTATTTTTTGGAAATCGCACTCAACTCCCAATGGCCAATATTGGCCATTGCCAACAATGATGACAAAAGTTTGGCTAGCACATAGAATAGGTCCCTCAATTACCTAGTTAGAAAACCCTAATCCATACGGATCGTTCGTTTAATAAAAGTTCTACGAAATTATTTTTTGGAAAACGCACTCAACTCCCAAGGGCCAATATCGGCTATTGCCAACAATGATGACAAAGGTTTCGCTAGCACATGGAATAGGTCCCTTAATTACCTAGTTAAAAAACCCTAATCCATACGAATCGTTCGTTTAGTAAAAGTTCTGCAAAATTATTTTTTGGAAATCGCACTCAACTCCCAAGGGCCAATATCGGCCATTGCCAACAATGATGACAACGGTTTGGCTAGCACATGGAATAGGTCTCTTAATTACCTATAGTTAGAAAACCCTAATCCATACGAATCGTTCGTTTAATAAAAGTTCTGCAAAATTATTTTTTTGAAATCGCACTCAACTCCCAATGGCCAATATTGGCCATTGCCAACAATGATGACAAAAGTTTGGTTAGCACATAGAATAGGTCCCTCAATTACCTAGTTAGAAAACCCTAATACATACGGATCGTTCGTTTAATAAAAGTTCTACGAAATTATTTTTTGAAATCGCACTCAACTCCCAAGGGCCAATATCGGCTATTGCCAACAATGATGACAAAGGTTTCGCTAGCACATGGAATAGGTCCCTTAATTACCTAGTTAAAAAACCCTAATCCATACGAATCGTTCGTTTAGTAAAAGTTCTGCAAAATTATTTTTTGGAAATCGCACTCAACTCCCAAGGGCCAATATCGGCCATTGCCAACAATGATGACAACGGTTTGGCTAGCACATGGAATAGGTTGCTCAATTACCTAGTTAGAAAACCCTAATCCATACGAATCGTTCGTTTAATAAAAGTTCTACGAAATTATTTTTTTGGAAATCGCACTCAACAATGATGATAAAGATTTCGCTAGCACATGGAATAGGTCCCTTAATTTCCTAGTTAAAATTGAGGTGTGGCCAACACACGACTTTCTTTTACGATCAGAGAATTTTTAGAAATTTTATTTTTTTTTAAATTTTTTTTTTAATTTTTCTTTTTTTATTTTTATTTGTTTTTAAATTTTGGAAACAATTTGTCTTAAGTAGTTTTTTGTAAACCTTATACTTTTTAAGATATTTGCAAAACAAATTTTCTGGACCAAGGGAGTGGCCACTTCCGGTTAGCCGATTTGGAGTAAAATTCACTGGGATCTTCCAATTTATCAAAAAAGCTTAAATCTGAAGATTTAGTTCGATTGGTTAAACCATATGGGCTATATAGAGGACACAGACAGACTGACAGACTGACAGACTGACAGACTGACAGACTGACAGACTGACAGACTGACAGACTGACAGACTGACAGACTGACAGACTGACAGACTGACAGACTGACAGACTGACAGACTGACAGACTGACAGACAGACAGACAGACACCATTTCGAAACCCACTTTTTCGGACTCAGGGGACCTCAAAACAAATAAATCTCTAAAAATCTCAAGGTCCAAAATTTTCATGATTACTATACTTTATTTTACTAGAGTAAAAGAAAGTAAAAAGGAAGGTCACGCTTCGGTGCCAATTCTGAAATTCTCCTGTTATCTCGGTCAGATGAAATGTTTCCTTTTTTTTGTCCTTTTTTTGCAATCTATAATGACATATATTTATACATTTAAGCGGCGGAAATTCTAACGAACATAGGTACTCCTTCCTTTCTCGAAAGTTTTTTTCCTTTGTTCGTGAAGGTTGACTTTTAGCTTGGGTTGGGATTTTCATGTAGACTACAAGGTTTTAGCCAACGTCATAGCAAAGTTGTCAACTTATAGCGAGAGGATTTTGGGTGGTTTCCGCCTAACGACCGATCAATCTTTTACACTGATGATGGTGCTGGAGAAGTGCTATAAAAAAGACACCCTTTCTGTCTATTTCTAGACTATCAACAAGAGGGATACGTTATAAAACGTCGTGTCCCAACTAGGCATATTGTCAAAATTGGTTTCTGTGTGCCAGCTTTTAATGGATGGCTCAATATGCAAGGTGCTAAAGGAAGGCAACACTTGGGATACCGTCGAGATAACATTTGGAGTGCGGGAAGGAGACGCAATAGCTCAAACACCCTTCAACGTCATCAGCATACGCTGACGATATTTGCAAATTTCTCTTACTGAGCGTAAGATCATCAGAATAATTCTCTAAAAGAAGGAGTCACTTACAAAATGTGAATAAATCACGATATCAGAAATGATCTCGATGAAATTGACATCATCGGATGCAGAAAATCGTCAAGGCCAAGATGATTTGGCCACGTCATTCGTTCACAAAATCTGACCACTAAACAAGTTTGGAGTCGACACCAACGAAAGTAGGACCTCATGGGAGACCCCTATCCGATGGATGAACGACCTAAACACTCTGGGTCAATGTGTCTGGCGTTCTCTTGCGGCGGATCCAACTATTTCGAGGAATATCGTTGAGGCGGCCAAGGAAGAAAAGGAAACATGTTTTACAATTAGTCGAGCGATAGCTGTCGATGTTATTAACTATAACAGTTTGTGATTTTTAAATCAACGTGTGTAAAACAAAGTCTGGGAGAGATTTTTATTCCCGTTTTGTCTGAAGTAATTTTAAATTTTCCTGGGAAAATTCCTGGGAAAGTCTGGAAAAATTGGAAGACGGTAAATCTGCTGATTAATACCAGTTTACACAAAATTGAATTTAAATGCTGTAAAGCTATTAGAATTTGAAAAATGGTTTAGTTTTTCAGTGCAACATTTGAATGCACTCGTAACAACAAGTATAATGCCATTAATTTTTGAAAACCTCTAGAAAATATTTTTTTAAATCTAACGAAATTTTTTTAATTGTAGTTGAACTCGATGGAGAGCAATTATTTACGTATATTGAAATATCTTGGGTAAATTCAAAAAATTATTGAAAGGAATATAAATGAGTTACACATGTTCAAGTTAAGAATTACAGGTAGGCGAGCAGTGTGATACCGCTTTTAAATCTCAATTAAAAGAAAACTCCGAAAAATTTAAAAAAATTTAAACTTCTGATTGTCACAAATTAGGGGTTTGCATGTTTGTACGTTTAGCTTCCTTATTTGAACATTTCCTTAAAATTAATTAAAAAGCTATCATGACTTTCAAGATTAAAGAGGCGTATTTTTCATCAATTTTTTAAAAATGTTGATTTAAAAAACGTGCACTCAGACACCAATACATTGCATATTCCTACTCATCAGTGATCGGATGACTACTAAAGTTTATTTTTAAACACACAATTTTTCACAGAGCATTCACAATGAAAAAACTTTTTACTTTTTACTTACAGGTTTATATCAATTTCCAACTTAACGAACAAAAATTTTTGCTCATTATGTTGAAAATTCACACAAACCTGTAAGTCAAAAGTAAAAAGTTTTTTCATTGTAAATGCTCTGTTATTCCTTCCATAGCCATTCCATCGTAAATTCAACCATCTCTCATTCTTATTTTGTTTCAGAGATCGGACAAGATAATCAGAGAGTAACATTGCATTCACAATGAAACAACTTTTTACTTTTGACTTACAGGTTTGTATGAATTTCCAACATAGCGAGCAAAAATTTTTGTTCATTAAGTTGGAAATTCATACAAAACTGTAAATAAAAGGTAAAAGGTTTTTGCATTGTGAATGGTCTGTAAATTTGATCAAAGAATGGATTTTGCTTTGCTGGTTTTAAGTAAATTAGGGTATTATTTAGGGTTTCACTGTATGGCTCGAAAAATAATTTCTACACCCAAATAGGATTTTTCTTCACCCATCATATTTGAATTTTAGTTTATACGACATGGGAACTCTCTATGTAAATCTATGATAGATTTTGGTGTAGATATCTTATCTCCATGATTGATTTTGATTTTCTAATACAAATCTTTATACAATTTAAATTATACTTTAGTTCTAGTTGTATTCTTCCCAAAATTGTATAATTTTTAAATAATATTTAGAAAAGCCGACTTCAAGTCTTTCATGTATCTTAATGGTGAAAAGCCCGAAAAATGCTTCTGTTGTAACAAATTGTCTTAATTTAAATGGTTTAAAGATCTTACTCTTAATTATATACGGACAAACATTGTAACAGTCTATGCATACCATAAAGTGTTGCGGTTTAATATTTAATGCAGTGCACGAATGCTATTTTCCACATGACCGCACCAGTTATTGAACTCAAAAAATCGTAATATACATATTTATATCCTGTTTCAGATATATGTTACATTATTAATCATTTCCTGATCTACTCCGATCACTGCATACAGCCAAAATAAACTATGGATATACATGCATCTAACACCCCTTATCTTATCCACATAACTAGAAAAATAAACCACTTAACAATAAAAAAAAACATGAGAGATATGAATAGTAATGAGTTTGAACCCTCTTGTTTCCGAATACCGTGTACTATACTATTTTCGGGAATCTAAACAATAAGTCACGTGTTATTCCATCTCCTCTTTATTATTACAGTACACATCTATTTCCTTATTTAGTATTAAGGCTATAATTTAATTATTGAATTAAATGTAATTATATATAAATTTATATAAGCAATACACACAAAAAAGGGTTATTTGATACTTTATTCCCATTAAATGGGCGAACTGAATATTCATCCGTATGTATATACGTATAACGAGTTAATTAACATATTTTTGTCATATAGCATGTCATCTGACATTTTATCACTTGTTGACTTACAATAATACATGTGTAATGTAAACAAAAACAAACCCTACTGGAATAAACCTATAATAAATAAGGGACGTTTATATATTACATTTGTATACAGCGTGGTAAGTTATGTGGACACAAAAAAGGGGATTGAATATAATTTTCTGCGGTGCAGCCTGTAGTAGACCCAGTAAATATGATTTACTTTTCACAAATTATGATAAATGATTGAATTTTTTTTTTGTTCGAATGTCTGCGTCTTATTGCATTTTAATTAATTTTGTGGGTATGGGTGTACACAATTGTAGGAAGGCAGGTGAAATATAAATGTACAACAATTGTGTAGTGAATGATGGGTGGCCACTTATTATTGTAAGCTATATGGGGGACGGGTTAAAAAAAAAATATTAATCAATGAAAAAATAAAAGATTGAAATGCCCTGAACTGAAGCCAACCTAAATTTGTCATATTACAATGAAGATCAAAACAACAACATACCGCATATATTATACAACCCCGATGCACATTTTCTAAAGCAATAATTTTCCCCTAAATTTCATTCCGCATTTTCATTTTTATTTCCCAATTTATTTATTTTTTTTGTCTTTGCGGATAACGACCGATATCGCAGCAAGTCATAGTAATAACTGTAAATATTATCACCAAACCAACCAAATAAAGTTTATAGAAAAATCTATAAAAAAAAAAAATTTGTCATTTAATAGATAAAATAAAATAAAGCTCAGCTGCTTCTCAACCAAGGGAATTTACCTTCTCTTTGTACCAATGTATAACAATCTTCCCGTTCACAGAGACTTAACAATTTTTTATTTTTTTAAATATACTCGGTATATACTTACTAGCTATAAACACATTTTTTTTGTTTCTACATCACTGAACATTTCCCAATCCCATAAAAAATATATATTTTGACATTTATCATGTATTATGATTTTGTATATGTGTTAAGTCCTTTAAAAAAAAATAAATAAATAAATAAAATTAAATCCTTTTTGATGTAAAGGAATTATTATTACGTTTTTTTTTTATAGACTTGAACAAAATGGCGCCAAATCGAATTTTAATAATGCGACATCGCCAATAAAAACGAGAAAATGGCCGTTAAAGAAAGCGTCCATCAATCAAAATGACATCAAAATTATGAGTTTCATAACCTCAAAAATTGTTTGTATTTTATTCTTGATACTTAAGTCAAATGCAATATAAAATAGAAACAAAAATATTTTTGATGTTCGTCGAAAGCAATAAATCCTTATACATTTTTATTCGTTTTCGGGTATTTCATTGTTCGTTTGCAAATATATACACAATAATATATCCCTTTTCATCCAGGAAATTTAATAAAACAAAAATTTGTGTTTTAGTTAGGGAGAAAAAGTATTTTATAGACGTTTATATATGTGTAAGCCATTTGTTATAATATGGTTGTTTGTATAAACAATACGTAAGTAGATGTACAACATATTTGTATAACAAGAGCATATGCAGGTAATATGCCGACAACAAAATTATCTTTGCATTACTGGTGAAACCGCATAAAGATATTTATATGAAGTCAGATTATTATCATGTTCTATTATTTTCCTTCCGATCCTATTACAAATTAATTGTTTCTTGTGGCGTATTTGAATCATATGAACCAAATACATTGACATTTGAGTTTTTTTTTTTTTCTTGAAAACATCAATCAACACGTTAAGTGATTATATCGTAATATGTGAATGAAAAAAAAAAAAAAAAAAATCATTTGATTTATCATAGATATTTTTGTTAGTTAGACATATGTGTGTTATTTGTCAGTTTTCAATTCAACAATCAAATTTGTCACAATTAACAGTCGTTTTGATGATAATATTGACTTAATAGTTAAAACATTTTTGTTTAAGCGGTAACAAATTAACATAAAGAAACGTAAAGATCATGTTCACACGTATTTTAACATAATAAATCATACATCACCATATCGAATTGTATCACTAAAGTGGATTTAACGTAAATCATTCTTTTGGCAAATTTTCGGTTATCGTTTATATTTCCCAAGTATACTATAAACCGACAAATCGTTTAATATTATTTTGTGTGTGTATGACAAATTGAATATTTGTAATTATTTTTAATAACCCTTTCGAAAGGGTAGTGCACATTATAATATATATTTCGTATCGACTACACCAGCTACATGGGTTAAAAAGCTAAAAAAAAAATTTTTTTTTTTTCTCAACCAAACCGGATTCCATTGAGTAACAACAAATAATCAACCTCCTTGCGCTTTTTGTATGTGAACTTCATATACAACTACTTCTTCGTCATATTCTTCTTATATAAAAGGCATACGAAAACAACAATAAATTGAATTCCAATAATATTTTCACACAATTTATTAACTCATACCATCCATTTCTCTCTCTGTGTGCCGGGTATAAATTGTGTATTATCCCATTCTTAAAGAAATGTCATTATTAATATTATTATATATTGTATATATGCTATAAAGAAAGATATCGGTAATTTTGCCAACATTTTTCTTCGCTCTTCAATAACAACAAATCAAAGGATTAATTTAAAAGGTAAGAAGAACAAGTCGTTGAGATACAAAGTAAGGAAGATTTTTTTTTTAAATTGACTAAATGTCGACAATAATGAATGGACTGGACATAATAAGAAATTTGCAATATTAAGATAACAGGTACAAGGTGGACCAAATAAATAGTGTTGACATATGCCAAAATAAGTATAGGATATATGGTGAGAATGTGGTCACCTCAATATAAAGTAAAAGTATTTTTTTTTTTTTTTTTTGTGAAAATGAGAAATTGAAAATAAAATAAAAAACACTCAACTCGAATTTGCAATATATATAAAATTACGATTACATAAAATTAAAATTAATTAAGAAATACATTTATGTATTTATTGTTGCATTTTTTTAAGTTCATTTTTAAATTGTTTTCGATTTCTACAACCGTATAAAATATTATAAAATGAGTAAATGAAATCCCATGTTTTCAAATTATCGCTAATTTAGTGATAAAAACCAAATTCGAAGATAAGGAAACTTTGATGGGTGTTTCCTCACAATTCATAAATATACCTAAACCTTAGAAGCCGAAATCGACCCCCACCGCGTTTCTAGTGAGACATGATTTTACATACAATCAACGAATTTACATACAATCGCTTTTATAATTTTTGCTCGAGACCGTAGCGCATGGTAAGCCTCTTAATCACTGTTCCACATGTGACGATGGTTTTATATAAATTATTATAATAAAGAAATATATGAAGGTTAATCAATATATCTTTCGATGTGGAGTTTATTAACAAAATATTCACGGTATGGCTTTTCCAATTTTTATTAAACAAATTATATGCAGTTATGTTCAAAATTAAGCTCCAGGAAATAACCACCAAGTGAAATAATTCCCAACTAAGATATTTTAATACGGAGTTAGTATGAAAATAATCCCCATGAGGCTATATGTTGTCTAAACAGAATGAACTTTATTAAATTTCTTTATTAAGGCTTTTCAAACGGTTAAAATTCCGAGATCACATTTTGTTGAAGCAACAGCTGACGTAGATGTCTATGCCTAGAATAAATTAAAATAAATTTATTTTCTTGACACCAGAGTAAAATTTGTATTTAAAACTTATTTGTAATATTTCAATAGTTATCATTTGTTATACACTGCAATCATATATTTAAGCGTTATTGTAGCATTCTGAAAGACAATTTTAGTAATTAATAGTATTCAAATCAATTTACATAAATATTGTAATCTATTTTAGCTTACCTGTGATTTGTTTATATTCTGTAATGACCATGGGCGAATTTACTAACAGGCAAACATAGGCAACTGCCTAAGGGCGCCAACAAAAATAGGGCGCTTCAAAATTTCATTAAACCTAATTTTGTTTTTACCATAATTTGAATTTCTTTCTATCAACACGATGTCGCTGCTGAAAATAAGTGTAAAGATGGTGAGTAAAGATGGTGTGCCCGAGGAACATTTTTTGATTTTTTTGGAAAGTGTTGGGCATAAAGCTGAAGATATGGAGAAGGAAATAATACAATATTTAAATGCAAATAAAATTGAAATCAAAAATATGAGAGGCCAATCATATGACAACGCTAGAAACATGTCTGGCATTTATACAGGACTTCAAGCACGAATTAAGAACCTTAATGAACTAGCACATTTTGTACCTTGTGCAGCACATTCCATGAACTTGGTTGGAAAATTTGCAGCAGATTGTTGCCGAGATGCAGCAACATTTTTTAATTTTTTGCAAGAATTGTTCAACTTTTTTTCTTCCTCAACTTGTCGTTGGTTGGTGTTAACTACTGCTTTAAATGGACGATCAATTAAAAATCTTTCTGATACTAGCTGGTCATGTCGTTATGACGCATGCAAAGCTTTGTACGAAAACTGGGCGGAAATATTGAAAGCACTGAAACAAATATCAGACAATGATACCGTGTCATCTCAAGTTAGAAGCCAAGCGCAAAATATTACCAATCAAATGAATCGTCTCGAATGCGCTTTTATGATGGTAATTTGGAAATCTATTTTGGAGCGGTTTAATGCTACTAATTTAAAGTTACAATCCATCAAAATTGATTTGTCGGTTGTTGTTGAACAATACAAAGCTTTGATTGAATTTGTTAATTCAATGTCAAATTTATATGAATACTATGAAACAAAAGCCAGAGAAATTTCATTTGTTAAAGAATTTGAAAGAAAACGGGGAAGGAAAAGAAAAATGTTTCATGGTGAAATGATTGATGAATCTGAATTACACACCAATCAGAATTTTAAAACCAAAACATTTATTGTTATTCTTTCATGGCTTAGTGATGAACTCAAAAAGAGAGTTGAAGCATATGAATTAATTTACAAAAACTTTGAATTTTTAAATAATTTAACTAAATACTCAACTACAAAAATATTGGAAAATGCGCAAACAAAATACCAGATGTACAAGACCGATTTAGATGAATGTTTTATGGAAGAATGTATTCACTTTGGTTCATATTTAAAATCTATGATATCTCTGAAAGTTCTATATTAGATCTCAGTAAATTAATACATAGAAAAAAATTAGAAACGGTGTTTCCAAATATAAACATAATTCTAAGAATATTTTTATGCACCCATGTAACTAACTGCTCTGCAGAAAGAAGTTTCTCATTGTTGAAAAGACTGAAAACATATTTGAGATCAACTATAAAAGAACAACGTTTAAACGCATTAGCTATATTGTCAATAGAAACAGAATTTACAATGAATATTGATTATACTGAAATAATTGATGCTTTCGCTGATAAAAAAGCTAGAAGAAAATTTTAATAAATATGTTAATATGTACTATTTTTGTTGGTTATTAAATAAATAAATTAACAATAACAGCAAATATGTAATTAGTTTTCATTATAGTGTACCGCTAAATATTTTTGTAACTTTTTTTAAAATTATAGGGCGCTTCAGTATGCTTTGCCTAAGGGCGTCAAAGGTACAAATGCGGCACTGGTAATGACAGCTGACCGTATTATTAATTATTATGTCAATTTGTATTGGTTGCATTCAGTAGTTAATATTTTGGTTAAATTCAGTTTGCTTTAAGGAAAAGCCATCTAACATAATTTTTATGTACTACCAATATTAATTTTGTAAGAAAAATAAAAATAAGACTCAGTCGCCATCACTCTATCAACAGATTCGAACCACCATTTTCATAAATAAAATTTACTGTAGAAGAGTAGTAAATAAAGCCGTGCTGACATATTTTTCGGGAAACGTGTTTTCTATAATTGTTTTGAATATTATTTATGGTCCTTCGAGCCGGATCCCGAAGTTGAGTGCATTAACATTATAGTGAAGTTATTAAATGCAAAATTTAGTGACTTATAAAGTGTACAAAGTTCGTGAGTAAAACCACCACGCGGTTTTCAAGAAAACGCTGCCTTAGTGGACGCAGAAACATACAGTTAGCGGCTTAAAATCCAACATTATCAGATGATTTATCGAGCGCAGATTAATATATATATATATATATATATATATATATATATATATATATATTAATATATATATAAATATATAATTGTAGAGTGCTTATATATATATATATATATATATATATATATATATATATATATATATATATATATAAGCACTCTACAATTTAGTTGAAGTTCATTATCATCCGCTGTTTCATTACGCCGCAATAGTTAAGGCTAATAAGCACGCTATAATTTATTGAACGTTCAACGGTACTGAAAAAATTCGCTCTTGCAATAAGTGCGGACACCACATGTTGCGATATTGAAGTGAGAATAAATAAACTTGACGAGCTCTGTCGTGAATTTCAAGAACATGAAACTCAAGTGGCTATCATTCTTGCAAATAATCCTACTAAAAATGTCGAATTAAAGCAAGAAGAGTTCGAAGAAAAGTTTTTAAAACAAAATAATACTACTGGAATCATTTCGGAAAAAGCAACCACCTACAAATCCACAGACAGGCCGGAAATAATAATTCATTCGATCAACTCTTGGATCAACAAAGGATATTTTTGGAGAATCTCGCGGATCGTACTCAAGCCATCAATGAGCGATCAATTATTCAATCGTCGGAGAACGTTAAATTACCACATGGAACGATCGACAAATTTTCCGGCGAATACGAAGCCTGGCCATCCTTTTACGATTTATATACTTCCTCGGTGCATAATGTCAACAACATATCACAAGTGCACAAATTCCAAATTCTAAGAGGCTTGCTCAATGGTCCACCGCTCAATATAATTAGAAACTTTTTAGTCACAGAAGCAAACTACACCGAAGCTTGGGACAAATTGATGCAGCGATATCACAAAAAACGACCAATATTAAATTCATTAATTGATCGATTTTTTGATCTGCCATCCGCAAACACTGGTTCTCCTCAAACACTATGTCAAATAAGCGATTCTTCGGATGAAATATTCAGAGGCATAAAATCATTGGGTCCTCAAGCCGAAACTAGAGATCCCTGGCTTATTCGCATTTTGTTGTCGAAAGTAGATGACGAAACCCGTATCGCATGGGCCAACCAAACTCTAGAACAAGAATTTCCGACGGCCGAAGAATTCCTTGAATTCTTAAACAACCGATGTTATTCCAAGGAAAGTGATTTCTGTGATACCAAGAAAAAGGAAACCAAATCGTCAACAGTAACAGTGAGTTCTACGGAGTATTCATGCCGTCGCTGTAACGAGAAGCATAGCACATTGCTTCATCTCGAAGCAGGATCTGTCACACCAAAATCATCGGTACCAATCAGTTCAGTTGCCCAAACGGAGAGTCATTTAATTTATACCTATTCACGGAACTACGATGATCGATATGTCGCCAGGCTGCCGTTCCGAACTGATTCTGGGGAATTAGGATATTCGAAATCGGCAGCAATCAATTGGTTGATTTCAATGGAGCGGAAGTTTTTACGGTTTCCAAACCTTCAGCAACAATACCACGACTTCATGGGCAAATATTTGACTCTAGGGCACATGCATGAGATACCATCTACCGATCCACCATGCCAAGAAACAGAGTGTTTTTATTTACCTCACCACGCCGTTATTAAAAATGATAGTACCTACTACGACAAAACTCCGTGTCGTATTTTACGGTTCATGCGATTGCTTGTTGGACCCCCCATTCAGAATTATTTTTTGTCCATTATAACATCATTTAGAAAGTATGACATTGTCTTTTCCTCAGACGCCGAGAAAATGTACAGGCAGGTTGAAGTAAGCCAGGAGGATCAAAACTACCAACGAATCGTTTGGAGAAATTCGGTCGATGAACCAATGAGAACTTTTCGATTAAATACAGTCACGTACGGAACGTCTTGTGCCCCTTTTTTGGCAGTTCGTACATTACATCAAATCGCAGAAGATTACAAGTTAACGCACCCAGTAGGATCCCAGATTGCAAAACGTGACTTTTATGTAGATGATTGTCTATCTGGGACTGATTCAATCGTCGACGCAAAATTTGCTATACAGGACCTATCATCTATGTTAACTAAGGGTGGATTTAACCTCCGCAAGTGGAACTCTAATTCAGCAGAAGTATTGAACACAATTGCATCCGAGTTCAGAGAGAAAACCAGCCTTTGTATTGATGATAGTCCAGCGACAGTAAAAACGTTGGCACTCCAATGGAACCCAACAAATGACACATTCTCATATAAAATCAACCTTGGAGACAACAATGTGGTATCCAAGCGTGAAATGTTGTCTAAGATTTCTCGCATTTTTGATCCGCTAGGTTGGGTTGCACCCGCGGTAATTACATTCAAAATAGTTCTCCAGAAACTTTGCTGAGAAAACTAGATTGGGACGATCCACTTCCCGAAGATATCAAGCAACAATGGATGGCGAATCAAACTTCACTGCAGGGATTGGTGAGCATAGAAGTTCCTCGATTTTAATGACAACTAAATCGGCAACGAACCTTCAAAGCCACGGATTTTGTGATGCGTCGGAGCATGCTTATGCAGCGGTAGTTTATCTCTGTTCAACACACAGCAATGGAACTTTAAACACCAGAATCATAGTGGCAAAAACGAAAGTTGCACCGTTGAAACAATTGTCACTTCCAAGACTAGAGCTTTGTGGAGCGGTTTTGTTAAGCAGACTTATCAACCATACCAAACGTGTACTGGAAATAGACAATGTAGATTGTTTCGCGTGGACCGACTCAAAAATAGTTATATCATGGTTATCTGATGTTCCCAGACGTTGGAAGAGTTTCATTGGCAATAGAACCGCACAAATCTTGGAAAATACTCCCCGAGTCAAATGGAGTTATGTTGCTTCAAGAGACAACCCTGCGGATATTGCTTCCAGAGGCGCTAGTCCGATGCAATTCTTGGAATGTAATCAATGGTGGAATGGGCCAGGATGGTTACAAGTCCAGAAGATGAATGGCCCAGTCAGGTAAAAATCGATAAAACTAATCTGGAAGAACGACAGGTTTCATTGATGTCCCAGTCAGACGTTAAACCAAAACACCTGCTGGAGAATTTATTCGTGAGAGTCGACTCATATATGAAGATCAAACGAATTCTGGCGAGGGTATTACGATCATGAAAGGCGTATAGAAATCTGGACGTGGTAGACATCTTGAAGAAGGTCGAAAAATTGTGTGTGATGTGGGCCCAATCTGAAGAATTCAAGGAAGAACTCCAATCGTTGAAACAAAACAAAGAAATTGGCTCAAAAAGTAAACTGATATCGTTATCTCCATTCATCGACAGCGAAGGCATCCCCAGAATTGGAGGACGATTAGATAATTTAGGCGCATCATTCAACGCTAGACATCCTATGTTGCTACCAGGAAAAAAATCATCAACGATACGCATATTCGGTACCTGCACCCAGGACCAACTCTACAGACCAGTATCATTCATCAAAAATACTGGGTGATTAATTGCAGAAATATCGTGCGACACTTCATTCACAAATGTTTAGAATACCGAAGACAGAGAGCTGTTACGTCGCAACAACTTATGGGTAAGTTGCCTACAACCAGAATCACACTCAGCCGCCCCTTTCTACATACTGGTGTAGACTACACCGGGCCGCTATATATTACATCGAAAACCGGTAGAGGTCGAAGTCCAATCATTAAGGGGTACCATATGCATTTTTGTCTGCTTTGCCACGAAGGCCGTTCATATCGGGTTGTGCCACATTATGACAGCTGAAGCATACATTGCTGCTCTGCGCCGATTTATATCTCGGAGAGGTATTCCATTATACATCATGTCCGACAATGGAAACAATTTCGTTGGAGCTAAGAGAAAAATCGGAGAACTACATGAATTATATCAACTAAATAATGAAAGCCAACTAAATTCGAACTTTATTTCACAGAACGAAATTAAATTTATTCTAAATCCAGCGAATGCCCCACACTTTGGAGGTCTGTGGGAATCTCGGGTAAAATCAATCAAACATCATTTGAAGCGAGTGACCAGAAACACCATGATGACATCTGATGAAATGCAAATATATTTTGCATTGTATATGTAATTTGACAGATCGTAATTGACGTTTATACTTTCGAATTTTTGAAAATAGCTCTTCCACTCTTTTAGCCATCGAAATCGAGGTAAAAATCCGAGCTAATAGATTCAGGTTTGATTCAGTAGATTTATCTTCGTTTAAAAATTCGAAACAGAGGATAAATTGGGCGATTTATTTTCGTTTCAAAATAAGGCCCTTTAATATTTAACGGAAATAACGAATATTAGTAGAAAGTCACCGGTGGCTTTTTTCGATTGAATAATAGACGGTTAAAAACGTGAATCATAAAATTAACGTTATTTCCTATTGTGACTGTAAAACTAATATAATTTGGTTACTGTTAAGTATTAGGGGTTATTAAATAAACTATTAAAAATGTATTAGACAGACAGGGAAATAAAAGGCGCACGGCAATGACAAACAAACAACGAGATAGAGCAAATGCTGGGATGATTTGAAATAAGTAAACAAATAATGATAATGTCTCATTACCAAACAATTTATTTCAATTTTTCTGTTAGATTTTACAAAAAAAAAACACATAAAAAATTCGAGCCCGGTTTGGTCAATTGGACATAAATTGTTCACCGCGTTTTGCCCTTATAAACGGTGATACGTATGGCTGGTACATTGATAAGTACTCAACGCTGCCGACCGACGATTGTTAGCTCTCGATGGCGAAAAGTCCGATGTGTATTTAAAATAAAATGTTTATGTTAATTCAATAAAACCGTCACAATTGTCTGACACAATTTTAAATTAATAAATAATTGATTTGATGGCTTCCCTGCGTTAATGACTACATATTCTCGAACAGACTAAAATCGTTGTCAATATGACGATTTTTCAATGTCACGATTTTTTACTTTTTTCAGAATACAGCTGCTGCCGTCTCGATATTCGTATTTAGTGATTTTAATTTATACTATTTTCATATAAAGTTTAATCTTATACATTAGAATTGCCTTAGCATAGGATAGGAATTATTCGAGATTAATCGAAATTGTCGAATTTTGACGTTGGGCCGCGACATATTTTTAATTTGTAGGAACTTACAGGTATTTCAATCGTTTAGTTTAACGCCCTCCCGTATTTTTAAACAAGGATAAATCAACGAATTAATCCGCACAGTTTTCCAAAAATTCACTGATTTAGCCGAGATTACTTTTGGAAATTTTAAATGTGGATAAATGTGGGTGAATTTTTTTGTTGGTTTTTCCTCACAATATTTTTTGTTTTTGTTTGTCTTTTAAGTCAATATCCAGATTTGAGACATTTCTGGGCAAGAATAAAATAGTCTTGGAGAGTGTTGGTTTCTTGGAGACTTCTTTGAGAGCACCAACACGAGTTTTTACTGGGTAGATATTTCTGAGATAATTAAGTAAAGCTTTTAATTTTTAAATTACTTTGCAAGTTCTTACTGCAAGTTTCTTAGACTTCTGGTTTTTCTAATAAAAAACATGTAATATTAATTTACTTTGTATTTTACAAGCAATTGGGAAATCGACAGGTTTTGAAAGTTACAGAATGGAATAGATTCATTTTGAAACACGCTCTAATAGAATAGGTAGGTTTTGAAATTTTGGTGTTTTTCATTTTGAACAGACTTTTATTTTGGTTTTAATTAAAATTTAATGTAAATCAACATAAATAAAGCTATTATTTCAAAAGTAAAATAAAATCTTCAATTCTACAAAAATCATACTTAAATTCTAAGAATACTTAATTCATCATGACTACTTAGGCCAGTTAATGACCGCATTTTCCGCATCTAAGTAAAGTTGATTACGATCTATCATATTTTTATAAAAATTTAATTCATCAATTTCTCGCAATTCGGTTCCAAAATGTTTTTTTAAAGTCAACATCTGCCTCAGTATCAACGTCTTGTATTTTAGCTTCTTTTATTGTCACACCATTGTTCAGTCTTATTAGGCTTAAAGTTCTAAGATTTTCCTCAGATTTTCATGTTTAACATTTGGTTTTGAGACGCCTATATCAGATTTGGAAAAAGGTTCTCGCCTTGAACTTGAACATTTTGGCAGTTCTGTTTTTATTTAGAATGAAGCGTTTATTTTCATTGGACTTGCGGTAGTCTCATCACTTCCCAAGTTAATAGTTGTTCCATTTTCCTTATAAATATCAAGATATTGATGTCAATTATGTATTTTCGGACTCTTTTCTCAATTTGAGCAAAAAGGCTATATGGTGGAATGTACGAATGACCTATGGCACTGGAATATCCAACTCAATTTTTAACATGTTTCATAGTGCTAAAATATAGTTTTTGTTTTGTCCGCCACATCTATTGGCCACTAAACGAACTGTATGTATTTTGTTTAACTCTGTGTGGCATATTCTGTAATACACCGAAGATGCTATTTCGTTTGCCTGGCAATTCTCCGTTCAATAATATAAAAATACATTATTCGGGTTCACAATGAGTGCCCTTTTTCAACAACAATTCTAAATAAATATAAGTAACGCTGACGACTATAATATGCAGAAAAAAAAAATTTAATAGCCCGTCGGCCTCGTCGTTGAGAAGTGCAGAGAAAGCTGTACTCCTGAGCTTTTAACCCAAATTAAAATTATTATTAAAAATAAATCTAAAATAATCCCTTCCACGTTTTGTTAATGGAAATCTCTCCAGATAAATACAGTGGATGTGCAACCTGACTGCGGTAGTAATGCGTCTCAACAGTTATCCATTTTAATAAAATTAATAACGGTCTGTTTTTTATCTTCAACGTTTTTCTATCCCCTCCTGGACGCTCTGACGGAATTTTACCCGTATCAAAATATTGCATATTTTTCATATACATAGTGCATATACGACTTTTTGTGACACAAAAAATACCTACATACGTATTTTGACAAACTTTTATTAATTTTCTAGGACGGGTACCAATCCGAATGTAGTAGTTGACTGAAAAAGCCTTGCGAGGTTCCTTTTTTAGATTGCGGATGGTTGCCCAAAGCTTTACAATTTTGCAGTACTTTAGTAAAAAAGCCTCTTGGCAATATTCGCTTGGATTTATCCGAATAATAGTTATTGGAAAGCTCTAGATTGTACTTAAACTCACTGTGTTTACATTTTGGCATTTCTGGTAAACATTTCCTTTTAAAAAGTGGAATAGATCGATTTTAATTCTAATAGACACCTGTTGTCTGCATCATACCTAAATGTTCACATATGCAATACGTAAAGATTCATCTGGTGGTCCTTCACGTCACCTAGAACCAAGACTTTTTTAAATCTTTATTACTGGCGTCGTCCACTGCTTTTATTAGGCTTAATTAAAGGACAGTGGATAATTTCAGTATCCTCACACGTTAAAGTTTTTTTACGTTACCTACGTCAGTTCTTGTCATTCTATCGGATTCATGCTTATATAGAATTGAAAGCATTCAAAAGATGTTTTCACATCAAAAATTACTCCTAACTAAAAGAAATGAAAAAACGTGCAAAAATTAACGATGATTTCAAATATGTGCTTTCCAAATATAGCCTTCTATTTAAAATTATTACTGATTCGCTGAAATGGTACACATAATTTTGGGGCGCAAATACTAATTAATTATAGAAACGCGTCGTGACTGTATTGCATAATTTGGTCTTCCTAAATGATTAAAATTGAATATACCATTTAGTCATATGACAAAATATGGTTTACACATGATTAAACTATAATACAATCTTTATAGAACACATTTACCGCACACTATTCCGCCGTTGCAAACTCATATTTTTCCCTTCTTTTGTAGAATTTCCTGAAAAATTATGTATATCCTCATCCCACTTCAAAAGCAAAAAACCAACCGCAAACATACCCACGTTTAAATTATCTTGTTTTTTTTTTTTTTTTTTGTTACCCAATGATGGTGAAAATTATTGAAAATGTCTTATAATTTATCCCACCCAATTTACACAAATATTTTTGTTTTTTAATCATTCAATTTATTATGTTTGGTTGAATTAGCAGCCTCCTCAAAATAAAACTTCCATGTGATACCATCGCTTTAAATTGAATTATGAGTTATGAGGGTATATATCGATTTGAAAGTGGTGTGATGTATTCGTTTATTTAGGTGTATATAGTGGATTATTTTATGTCTAGTTGATAGCGTATGGAATTTGGAAAATAAAAGTTGAATTTGCGTTCTGATAATTGATAATAGGTTGATCAACAGGTAGGCTATTTAAATTTTGAATTAACCGCCAAATAAAATCTTTTTCGCTTTATTCGGAGTGATACTGGGTTTTATTTACAAAAATGATAACCACTCAGGTATTTTTGTTATGTACTTCAAATAGCCTAAACAATAAAATGTAATTTAATTTAATAATACCACCAATTTATATACAAATTATTACGCTCCAACAAATATTGAGAATAATATCTACCAACCGTTTACGTGTACAGTGTATGATTTTCCATTCCAATTTGTGTATTATACATAATATTTGTTTCTCTATTGTTGTTCTGTTATTATTATCCTTGCTGTTCTCGTAAATATCCAACTTCTGTATATAAAAAAAAAAAAAATTCTTGTCTTTACATTTTCTGTATTTTTTAAACAATACGGCAGGATATTTTTTTGGATTTTTTATTTTCATTTTAAAAGCGAAACGGATTTACGAAAAAAACAAAAACAAATCTTACAGCAACCATACTTATAAACACAATTCAATTTAAAAACCCATGAATGTTTTGTGTATGTATTCTGATTTTGGACTTTTCAATTAGCTAATGGAGAAAATGGACTCGGTGTGTAGATGTGGAAAAATCAAAACAACCATACTCATATGTATGTAAGGTATAAAACGGATTGGTTTAAGAGAATGCGATATAAAAAACGTATAATTTTCCATTGAATAAAAAAAATGTAAATATCGATAAAAAAAATTGATTTCCATTGTAAAAATAAAATTGGAACCTCTTTAAGCTAATATAAAATGATTATGCTCCTTTGATTTCTAAGGGAAGGAGATCTCTAAAAGTTAGAGTTGGTTGATAAATAATTTGGTCACTTAAACCTACATCACTAATAAGAGTATTATGATTTGTATGTTTAACCTTATAGAATCTGTTTTTTTTGTCAAATCAATAACAACTCCGACTTGGTCAAAAGGCCGATAAGGACAAGAGGTCGGCCAGTACAAAAGGCCGACATGGACACAATGCCTTAACAGAAGGCCGACAAAAGGAATGTATGACAAATAGCCTACTTGGAATCGTATCAAGAGAAAAAAAAAATCAAAAAAAGAAACCCAATTGCCAAAGTGTGGTCCGAGCTAAAATTAAAATTTAAAAAATGTCTTTTTTCCATAAGAGGTCTTAATATTTATGACATAGATTAAAGGTATTACCATAATCAAATAATAAAACTACATCTCAAAACACAGATGTAACTTTCAAAAAATAAAAAAATTCTATAGATAACTGCTTCTACTTCATTCGGCCATTTCTGACTCTGCAATCGACTCGGTTTCCACATACAATGGTTTCATGTTAAATGGAGCACAAACACCATGATAGGAAATGTTGCATAGTTTCTGTGCCAGTATGTCTTCTACAACATATCTTTCATTCCGTAAAACCCGTGGTTTTGATTCGCACCTACTTCCGTGATTTTTTTTTTTACGAAAACAGACGAAAGTGTTCTAAGTTTCGTGGTTCATTATTCAGCATGTCAATAAACCGTAACATGTTGTCGTTTTCTTTAATTTGATTTACACATCGTTCGAATCGAAAGATTTAAATAATTGTTAAAAGCAGACTCACAACCTTTGAGAACTTTATCCCTTTCCTTATTAGGATCAATATATCTTCGCTAGCATAGGAAGGATGGTCCTATTCTGTCGCTCGATTTGTCCATTAGATTGAGCGGAATCCGTGGCGGTCAGAATTTAATTAATATCATGAGAACTAACAAAATGCTTAAATTCTCTGGATCAAAAATATGATTCTCAATCGGCAACTAATCTAATTCGTTGGATACAAATTCGTAAATTTAGTAAAACTCTTCAACTACCAAAATATATCTACCTATCTTTTGGTTGAAAATATAAGCACTTTAAACATTTTTTAATAAAACACTCGACATTCTCCTTCATTTTCGGAAACCAAACCAATATGATCTACGTAGAAAACAAATTGTTCAACTCACTCCACAATGATCATATTCGTGGTTTTGACGGATAAAACAATTGTTAAAAATTTGCGGAACATGCAACAATAATTGACGATTATATTTACGGTATACATAAAAGACTATCGCGTATGGTATAAAACTCGTTGTCTTTATTATCGCTTAAAGATTCCTTAACTGATCGGACCATTTCATCAGCCATTTGAAATGAAACCTACGTTTCCAGCACATATCCCGGCATCACAACTATGAGCGCATCAACGTGCCTCATCTTTGATCCCTCACCGTTCGTTGCACGATAGTGTATTTGTAATTTTCTAAACATATTGCCCATCTCATAACTTGACTTCTTAAATCTTTTTTCGTCAACGTCCTTTTAAATGATAAGCAATCGGCCATTAATCCATGTAAATATACGTGAAATCTTTTCCGAGCGAGTTGACGTCACTTCCGTATGGTTCAGCTGAAGATAGGTTTGCATGAGCTCTCGATACTCATCAATCGAGAGTGAACTAATTGGAGATGGCTTTCATACATGTTGTCAATATGGCTGTAGTTCTCGATGATCGCCGGCAAACCCAAAGGAAGAGTGATGGTCCTAGTTTGGTTTCGTTTGCCAATGGAAAACAGTTCCGAGGACACCAGCACCAAGAAATATTTCGATTTTGTTAGGGTGATTGTGAAGAAGATCTCCGAGCTGTAGCTTCTCTAAAGTGAGAAATGGTGTGACTCGATCGATGTATCGTGATGGCAACATGCCATTAATCTAGTAAAAGTCTAGCGCTGTGATGGAGCTAATAAAACATTCGTCAATACGTGATTTCACAATAAATTCTACGGTCGGCTAAAATTCGGCTGCTTTCGGGGCATCAATTTCATTGATTGAGACCGAGGCTGGATGCCTTGGTATACTAATTCGAGTTTTTTCCCTTTCCGAGGTTAAAACTAATTTGGAACCCTGAGTCTAACAATCCTCGATAGATGAATTATTATCCCACAATCCCAACTGCTAAGGCGAGTAAGACATCCGCCATTCGACTTGTTTTGAAATAGTGTGAAATCCCATCGAAATTGAAATTCGGTAGGTCGAAATACGATAGATTGGTATTCGATAGATTGGTGAAATTCGAGAAATCCTCCGACAGATTGACATGTTATAGATTGAAATTCGATACATTGAAATCAATAGATTGACATTTAATATATTGTGACGATTATGGCCATTATACAGCAGTCCCACATTGTGAACAGCGATACCTCAGACCGTTGGCGCGTAGTGTAAACAGGAAGGTCGATGGGTCGAAGATCGTCGTAGGCAATATTTTTATTATGGTTATTTGTTGTGGACATCGAAACATGTTTATACACCAACACACAAATTCATAATGATGTGGTAAAAACAAGAACGTTCGAGATGTAGCGTACAAAGGAAGGCGTACTTTAGTGATTCAAGAATAAATGAACAACGACACAAATACATTTACAACACCGCCCGCCAACGATGATGAATGATGATGATTATGACAAGCCACAAACGATATTTCCAGATGATTTTGTGTCATAAACAGAATACCCAAGAATGAAGATGATCTATGATACGAAAACTGATATATAAACACGCCCGATGACAAGCAGAGGACAGTTTTTGGTTTACTTTAAATCGTGAAACAAGTGAAATAAATCTGTTGTCATAGCTCCCACCAGTGGCAAGCGGACAGACTTAAATAGTAAAATAAAAACAGATATTTAAGTGTATAAAAGTAGAGTGAAATAAATCAAGTCAAGTAAAATAAAAGTACACAGTGTTTTTAATTGCAAAATCCAGACGAACTCAGGAGCCCAGTTCGTAACAATAACAACGTCAACAGACGACAATTCAACAGTTGCAAATTCAATAGATTGAAATCTCCCGATAGACTGAAATTTGACAAATTAAAATTCGAAAAATTAAAACTCGATAGGTTGAAATTTGGTAAAAATTGAAATTTGCTGCATTACTTATACTGATTCCGCTGGTGGCAATTGGCTGAATTGTACGCCTCATTTAAACTAATTCTCTTTTATTACGATAGAATAAATTGCGAAAAATCAGAAATCCGATAGATTGAAATTCCATTGAAATTGAAAATTGACAGTATACGTATTGAAATTTGATATATTTTCCAAATTCCATACATTGAAATCGACATTTTGTATATTGATAAAATTCGAAAAATCAAAATTCTATGGATTGGTAAGAAGAATGAAATTTGAGATTGAAATTCATTAGATTGCAATTTGATATATTGGTGAAATTTGATAGATGGAAAGTCGGTCGATAGACTGAAATCCAATAGTTGGAAATTCAATAGATTGATATTCGAAGTACACTCCTGGACAAAATTAACGCATATTTTTTTTTGTAATAAAAAAAAATCCCGCTGCACTGAAAAAAATCCTGCATCAATGTAGACAAAAACTACATTAATAGTAGGAAAAATTCGTCAAAACTGAGCCGATACGACCCTTCGTTAATAGAACGAAAATCATACGTTAATATAGTGAAACAGATAAAATTTTTTATTTTAATCTTGACTACTTACGTTGTAGTATTTATGATTCGATTCATATAACATACGAAAAACGTTATAATTTGAATGGAGCTAATAGTATTTGTGGATGAATAGGTTCTTATTATTAACATAAGAAATAGAAGATAAGATGAAATTTTTCATAATATTAATGAAATGGTAAATCACATTAAATAATAAATTCATACATTTAAGTTAGAAATTCATTATTCATATGTAGGAAGAATGGAGTGCACAGGGGGTTATGAATAATTCACAAATATGATGATTATTTTCATAAATATATTGAAAATAATTCATAAAATGCAGGAACGGGTTCATAATTGATAATCAAAATTACATAATATTTATATATAGTGATTCATAAATAACTACTGACTAAATTCGTAAAATCTGTACAGCACAGTTGTAAAGAAATAAAAAACTTAAAATTTCGATTTGTAATTCCTTTATTTTTTTGGTTTCTTCTATTTGTTCTTAAAATGCAGCCAATTTAATTTCATAAAAATAAACTTTAATTTTAAAATAAATATAATTAATAATTTATAATAGGATTAATAAATGCCATGTTGACAGGTTACATTCGAAATTGTTGATTTCTCCCATTTTCCTTTTGAAATTCGATAGTAATTTGCTATTCTATAAAATCAATAAATTAAATTACAATCACATGTCGGTACTTTTATTTGCTTATGTTTGTTACCGGATATGATCCAAATAGGTACTCCAAAAGCGAGTTTAATTCATGATTTTCTCCAAGTGTTGCTGAAATATCTTGATTTGCAGGATCGGCAAAATTTGGAATAGTAAACATTTTCTTACAGGCGCACCATAATAAAGCAGAGGTATTACTAATACAATAATAAATCACATAAATTATAAATTTACACATTACAATGAATTTTAGGGGTTTTCACACAAAAGTGTTTTCGTTTTAATTTCACGCAATAAGAATTAATCATCGATCACAAAAGCGATGATTTTATATTTAAGTTCTTATTAAAACGAAAACACGGACATAAAATACCATATTTACCTGATTTTCAACACACAAAAATTATTTTAATTTCTCACGATTTTTAAAACTATGTAAATGGTCCTTTCAAGCCGCCCGATATTAGTTAATAATAAAGCGTATGCAATTTATTTACTATCGTTGTCCCAATCATGATTCAACTTTATGTAATTTTCGTAGATGTCAGAATAGATTCATCCAATCATTAATAATACGAACAAATTCATATACATTATGCAATTATGAAATTTGATATATTCGGACAAATAAAAATGTAATGTAATCGTTACGCATATGAATTTATTCGTAATATTCATGTACTAAAGAGCCACTTTCGTTAATATGATGAACAATAAGTATTTAAAATAAATTTTCTTATTCATAAATATTATGAACTGTTCATAATTATGTTTTTAAATAAAATCATGCAAGTTTCACTAATACGCAAACAACATGTGAATGTGTTATAAGTATAGTACAATAAATTAAACCATTTTTTAGTTTATCAACTGTGATTCGTACTATTAACGCACAAGTTTTCATGAATTTTTCTAAATTTTTTTTTTTTTTACGTAAATATAGTAATTTTTACTTTAATAGTACGAATTATCGTAAATAAAATGCATTATATTTTTTTCAGTGTGGTCAATTTCAGTGGAATTGGTATCAAATGATCCCAAATTTATATTTTGCTCAAAAGAGGCACAAATGTGGCGTTATGGAATTATAGCGGCTATTTTTCATTGCAAAATGTTAAAATGTGTCGAACTATTTTTTTTTTTTAATTTTCAAAAGCGGTTTATAAACATTGAAATTAGCTTTATTACAATTTAGTTTGATTAATTTAGTAATGAGTATTTGCCCCCCCCCCCATGCACTTATTACAGCTTCCTTCCTTCTGGGCATACTAAGCAGAAGGCTTTGTATCATTTCTTGTGGGATGAGATTCCACTCTTCTTCCGCTGCAACTTTCAGCTGTGCTAACGAATCTGGTGCGGGATTTCTAGCTCTAATGCGGCGTTTTAGAATGCCCCATCGGGACTCATTGGTGGCCACTTAATATCGATATCTTGGAGATATTGTCGTACCGTTGTAGCTACGTGGACTGAAGCGTTATCATGCATTAACACAAAACTGTCATAACCTATGAAGCCCACATATGGCAAAACGTGATCGTCAAGAATGTTCCGAACATACCAGTCTGCATTCATCCTCAAACCAATCTCCACCAGCTCCGTACGGCCCTCCCAACTGATTCCACCCCAAAATATTATTGAACCTCCATCAAAGCTTACTGTTTGCACCATGTTACATGGTGCGTAGCGTTCTCCAGGTCTTCTGTATACAAGGTTACGTCCATCTGGTTTCCATAATTGGATTGTGGTCTCATTTAAAAAAAGAACAGTGGCCTATTGATCAGTCCCCCAATTTGCATGAGTATGAGCAAATTCTAAACGGCTGGATTTGTGGCGGGGGAAGAAGCCGTCGAACTTTTACGGGCCGTTTTGGAGTTAGGTTCGCTTCTTTTATTCTTCGTTTAATTGTTCTGGCACTAACATTCACTTGGCGCGCACTAAGTAACTTATTTTTTAGTCGAGTAGAAGTACGCTTTCAATCACGTAAACGAATTAATTTTTAAAAATCGGTCGTCATGCTCGGTTGTGCACTTTTTACATCCTTGTCCGGGCTTTCTTTTATACTCTCCGGTCTCACGATATCGCTTAAGTATTCGTGAAACCGAAGACTGGTTCACTCCTAATTTTCGTGTGATTTGTACTTGAGTATAATCTTCCTGATACATAACATGACGGCTTTAACCGCCTCCAGCTCACGAAAGGATGCCATATTGCAATGGATCTTATTTTAGGTGTTTGCTTTAGAACACATTTACAAAAACTAGATAAGCAATGGAACAAAATCCTATCGTTGCGTTGGATTTCAAACATAATACACTTTTGATGAAGCATCAAAGCCGAATTGGTCGAAGATCCAAATGGGTCGAATGGCCGAATTGGTCGAAGGGCCGAATGGGTCAAATGGCCGTATGGTTCGAAGGGCCGGAAGTGATTCACAGACATTGTATATTGTTTTAAAATATGAAACTTTCAAATAACTGGAAATAATCGCCGATTTGACCGGAAGTTCGAGGGGGTGATCTACATTTCGTGTGCTGCAGCCTTCTTGTCCTTAAGCCACCTCCTCCATTTAGTCAAATATAGCTTAGAAAATTTGATATTTTTTGCTATCTGGAACCTGAAGCGCCATATATTGAGTCAGAAAATTAAATAAAATGTCACACAAAGGCAAAATGTAATTAAGGGTTTGTGACATTTGTTGACATTTCCTTTCGACTGCATATTACAATTATTTGCTTCATGATGGCCTGAATTGAGCTTTCGAATGTCTAGGCTACTACAGGGTTTCGCTGAGATTGAACGATAATTACAATAATACATACCATTGCACACTGGTGGGTCACCCCGATTGTCCTAGAATATATTGGTGCAGTCACCAATCGAATAATTTTTGATTTATTGAAAATTATAAGCTGAATACTTCGACAATTTTAATCCGTCTCCCGCCTTCCATTTTGCTTAAGTCATAACAAATCAGATTTTAACACAATTCAACCCTCCTCATATATTATATACGAATATTTCGATTAGCAATCAAATTCCAAAACCAAATGGATTTTTATGTCGGCTTTATGCTTGGGCAATCATAAAAGGTCGATTTATTTATTTATTTCTTTTAATTAAAAAATAACTCCAAAACGTTCACAAAATGATCTGTCGATGTAGTAATAAAATGTGTTGGTTTAATTTTAATCTGCAAATAAAAACTGTTTAGTCAAAATAGAAATTAAATATTTATGTCATCGTTACTCTCTCGAACATTCTACTATTATATGTAGCTGCTAGCTACCTACTACACAGAAACTTTTTGTAAACATAGCAGTTATAACACACATCATATTAATGTTAGATTCATCTTCCGTTTCGGCTTTCCAAACTCGGGTAGATGTATGGTACAAAATATGTGTAAGAGGATGGTATTGGAATTGGATGTTGGAGAAATTTTCTAATAAACAGGATATATAATTTATTTTTATTTCCATTTGATAATATAAAATATTTTATTACCGGGTAAATGATAAATGGGTCCAGTATGTGTTGCAAAAGATTATCTAAATATTTGCTCGTGCTATATCTAAATCCTAATCCTTAAATACATACAGTTTTTAACTTGTCTTTCTGCAAAAGTATCTAAGTTGAAATAATTTTTTCTTTCTCTTTACAGGTATGTACACAGCAACAGTCATAATAATTTTCTTCTTAACGCTTTGCGCCAACGGTGTATAGTGCGTTATCGTATAGTGGATGGAGGTAAGGATACAGGTCAATGGGTCTTACATTCAAAACAAAATCAAATATATTCATAATATGCACAATATTCAAATTTCTAATTCATGCACATGTCTGCAAGTTAATCCAATTTTGGGCTGATTTCAACCCTTTTTTGTATATTTTGGTTAAACATATGATGTAAATTATATGTACTCGTCGTAATATTATGAAATAGAAAACAAAAATAACAACATAAAGTTAAATAACCCCATTTAAAATTCATTACCGCAATCACAGAGTAGATTTTTGTTGATTGTTGCTGTTAACTAAGAGAATCTCCCTTATTTTAGCCGCTTGATGAAATCAATAAAAATCGAAGATATGCACAAAAAATGAACTAAAGAAGGTCAAAAAATTGTTATGAACCTCGTGTACCTATATACAATATGATAAATATAAAAACAAGACAAATATAAAGGGGTAGAAATACAATACAGGGGATGGAAATATTTTTTTTTGTTGCCTACATTTCCTCTTTCATATGACATTAAAATACAACTTTAAAATGAAAACTCATGAAAAGCCAATCAACTCAAGTTGAAAGACTAATTAGAATTTATTTTTTCTACGACATAATGGTTGATTGGATGAAAGACTAAAAGCATGGCGAAAAATATTTTTCATTGACTTTATTTATTAACTCCGATGCGTGCGGTATAATTGGGTGATTTTAATACGTTTTAAAAGCACAACATCTCTTTAATTTAATTTAATCACCTGGTAACCTTGTAAACATAGACCAAGTTATTATTATAAATACAAATTTTATAACGAAATTCCAATTTAATCCAAGCAAATTACTTTTCGCACGTAAACTGTAAACAACTATACAATGGAAAAATATAAGACAAAATCACACACGAAAGCTCATCTATTATTCATATATAGTCTCCACATGTGTACTCCATCCAATGGATAATACTACAGATTATTTTCCCATGTTGTTAATCCCATCTTTTATTAACTCTTTAATACGTAAACATAATCTTTACCAAATATACAGTTTATTCTAACTTGTCACACAAAATCACTTTGTCTTAATCAATACAAACACATACATACATATATGTATAGAAACTGTGTCTTTATGGGTATATTGAGCTTTAATAGTAATCACCCAATAAAACAGTGAAATTTATTTTAATATTTTATTAGATTGCTCTTCAATAAACACCAAGTTATAAAAGAAACGAAAAAAATTTGCTGGAGAAATGAAAATTCATGACGAAACAGCAAAAAAAAAAAAATGAAAATATTGCCTCCATATGTGACCACAAATAAAATTTATTGAGCCCCATACAAATGGTGTGATGTTAGAAAATATCTTATATATGGATTTCACACTAGTATACATATTTAGAAATTTATATTAATACCAGTTTCGAATCCGATCACCTCTCAAATTCACATAAAAAGTGTGTCTAGGTCTACATACAACGTGTTAGCAATTAACTTTAAGAGTAAATAACATAATTAAGGTTTAATCTCACAAAAAAAACATAAGATGAAGAATTACCTACAGTCCGCTATAATTATGTCATATGCCTTCTTAAGTAGTTGTTTACTCTACCTTGATACTGCCACAATATTTCTAACTAATGGAGAAAAACAACTTAAACGAAAAGAAATTTTGAAAATTTAACTCTCCCTAACCTTCTTCACAAAGATTAAATTAAATCTGGAACACATTAATCCATATACTATTCCGTTTTTGTCTCTCAAAAATATGACCGAAGAATCCCAGGATTTCCCGGTCTTCGATTTTTTATTTTTTGTGTTTACTATTTTAATTCTGTAACGGCATAGGAATGATTTATATTACAGTAGAACCTCGGTTTAAGAGACTTGGATCCGAATGTAGAAAATTTGAATATCTGGTCCATCAATAATATTGTCAAGTCTAATTCAGGCCAATAAGGAGGAACTTGGTTATTTATAATCGATTATGATGAAATTCGATTTGTACGATGGATATGGGATTCTAAAATGATATTTAGAAGTAGTATTGAAATATGGTCAATTAGGAAGGAACTTGTCCGTTTTTTAACCGTTTCTATTGAAATTCAGGAAGGAGCTTGGCTATTTCTTAACCGATTATGATGAAATTCGGCGTGTACGACCGAAATGGTATTCTAATATGATTTTTACAAGTAATTTTGGAATGCGGCCAATTAGGAAGGTACTCGGTTGTTTCTGTGCCGACTTTATGTCGTGTTTATCGAATTTTATCACAATCGGTTTAGAAATAACCTAGTTTCGTCCTAATTGACCATATATTCCAGAACTTTTTATACATATCATTTTGAATCCCATTCCTATCGTATAAATTGAGTTTCATCATAATCGGTTAATAAACGGCCAAGTTTCTTCCTAACTGACAATTCTCGCACGTATTCTAAATTTAATTTTGGAATCCCAATGCATCCTGAATGAATTTTATCATTATAGGTTGAGAAACAGCCAAATTCCTTCCTAATTGGCCCTATTTCAGAACTAAATTTATCTAAACATAATGTTAGAATACCATTTCCATCGTGCATGCCCATTTCACTTTCACCATATAACCGATAATTGTGCAAGTGACATAGCAAAGTCTTCCTAAGTGGCCCCTAGTTTCACTCACAATTCAGTCATTATTCACTCAATATTTACTGATCATTTATTGATTCTATTTACCCACAATTCTTCATTATTCACCATTCTCTTTGTTCATAAACAAATGACGAATGATGATTTTATTTATTATTCACACTTAATCACTCAGTATTCTCTCGCTATTCTTTCATTATTATCTGAGCAAATAAACAGTGAATAATGTGAAATTATTGAATGAATAAAATTAATAATCAGTGAATAACGAATATTTAGTGATAAAATACTGTGTGAATAATGGACGAAAAATGGTTGAAACCATCATTCATTATTCATTTAGGAATAAAGAGAATTATCTGTGAATATTATGTGAACAGTGACTGAATGATGGCTGAATAATGAGTGATTAATCAGAGAATATCTTTGAGTAAATATTGAGCGGAAAATTAAAGAATTCTGAGTATTCTTCAGAATTCAGCAATAGAGAACTGGTTTCAGATCTGACGATTAGTGATGGGCTAAAATCGCGAACATAAACAAAAAAGATCGGTTTAGCAAATCACTACTGACGTAAGGATATTTATTGATACGATATCATGTTACCACCCGTTGATCTAGGCAGTACAGTAGACATATTCTTTTCTTTCTTTTCGAATAAACTTAATATGAATAACTTCTCAAAGCTTACTTGGTGATGCTGATTATTTGCAATTTCTACTTTCGGGCAAACAATTTTTAGGTAACAATAAACAATTTCTATGCTATTGGTGCATTGAAACTGTTCAGCAATTTATTTAATAATTGAATAAACTAATAAAACTATCAATTAAAGATCAAAGTTGAAGACATATTTTCATAAAATTAAAATAATTTACGATAGTTATTATTGTGGACCCCATATGACAGATCACGGTCGCAGAATTCATGAGAAAGTCGGATCACTGAAAAGTGACACTGATACACTACTAAACTGAAATTTTCTATTAATCGTTATCTGATATTAAAAAAACAGGCAAAATAGTAAAAGGACGATGGGATTTCCAAGTGAAGGAACCCATGACGTCAGAATATTTTTACTTAAACAGTGTTATATTAAACGACACGGAAATCCATACAAATAACCGTTGCCTCCCACCCCGATTTTGGTGGGATTATTAATGGAAGGGAATTGGTAGTTTAAGATTTTACAGATTACTCGAGCTTTTCCATTTTTGAGAAACAATGCAACAAGTTTTGCTTCGTACAAAAGCAAGCTTTGAGTTCTTCACTGTAACTATTATTATTTGAAGGCCCTCACCTAAATTTTTTTTATGAGTCATAGTACAGTTTTCACGAAAACATTTTTGGGACAAAAATCATCGAAACCCAAACAAGATCTCTACAATTCCTTGACTTTAGCAGTCAAAAACTAAACAGTCTCGAATAATTTAAAAACAAATCGAAAAATCTTGATAATTTCTCAGCAAACTAAACAAATATTATTGTGAAATACTACAAAAATCTTCAAACTTGAGGATTATTGCCAAGTGACATATTCGGGAGATTTTCAACAGAGTAAGAAAAATTAATTTATGTAATTGTAGATACGCGACGATATTATAAAATTATGTCGCGTTTAGGGAACGATGAAGATGCTTAGTAACCTGGTGTCCCTTAATTTATAAATTCAAATATTTTAAATCTAAATTCCTATTTTAATCTGGTATTTTGTGATAAATTTGTGATTAGTTCTCATTTATGGTTAAATTCTGAAGTTCCTAAATATCTTAAAAAACCTTTTAATCTTTAAAAATGTTCAAACTGTTGCGATTGGTGGATGATCAAATCAGTAAACAAATTCGCCTGAAGTTTTTCTCTGAACCTATCCTAAAATTACGAAACCGAAATTAAGAACACATTTCACGCGTCTGCGCAAACGAGGGCAGCTTATCTTAATCTCAAATAAATTTCAATGCATTAGTGAGATTATTACAATATATGTATGTAATTCCAATAAAACGATAAAATATTTAAGCTACTCAATTTAATCGGACCTGCAGAATAGGTGAATATAAGAAAAATTGTCAATCTGGTTCAAATATTGCATCCGCAAGTGAACTCGTATTTGGTTATATTTTGGGAAGATATTATATTTTTTGGTTAGGGAAATCCCTCAATATAGCTACCCATTAAAATACGTGTCCACCTAGGTAAGATATTTGGTTCAGAATAACGAATTTTGTAATTTTATAATTCTCAAAAGCATACATTCAGGGGAATTTATAAAACAAACTATTGTGACGGTGACACCTAGCGTGTGATAGAATAAGTTAAATTAATAGCTCAATGTTAAACTGTACTAAAATGGAATTTTCCATGATAAAATTGTTCTACACTATTTTAATGCCGCGGCTACACGAATGGAAAATGTAGACCCACGTTGGAGATTTGTCCAAAAAACCAATCGTGTAGACAGAAAAAAAATAACAAATACAAATGAAGGTTATATTGGTCCAACATTGGTAACCATTCGCTCAATAGGCGGTTTTTATAAAAAGATCAAAGGAAACAACCAACGTTGGAGTGTATATTGGTACTCCGTCTAAATGATTGGTGAGAAAAAATGTATTTTTGAATACTTAACGGCAGATGTCACTAAATACAACTGTAGATTTCATTATATTTTATTATTTATAAACAAATAAATCAAAAATGGAATCTGACTGGTCGGCTAAGTTTGTGCTAGAACTTATAAATTTATATCAAAATTATCCCGAAATTTGGGATTTAAAACACTGTAAACATAAAAATAAGCTCGAAGTGCATTTAAAGCAATATGTTTGCATTGGCTTCCATCTTCTGGGAGATATTGTAATTAGTGTATGATTAGTAGTGACAACTAGTGATAAATATCAAAATATAAACCACCAAAATTGGTTATACATTGGTAGCCATTCGAAAAATGAACATTGGGCAAATCGTGTAGACAGTCAAATTTTATTTCACCAACATTTGTCCAACATTTGACAAATCACATTGGGCCAATGTTGGTCGACATTTTCCATTCGTGTAGCCGCGGCTTAACTGGAAAAGTCATGAACTTTCGAGAAGTTTGGTTTGTGTTTATAAAAAGGCGAAGGAGATCGAATTGGATTATTCGAATTTGGAACGCGATAGTGTAAACGTGTAAGAAGATTATTAGTAGTATTTGGAAAGCGACAGTGTAAAGATTAAAAAGGAATTAAAGTGATTTAAAAAGGGTTGCAGTGCGAAATAAAAATTATTAGTGTACAGTAAAATTTGAGAATAATTTATATAAAGTGAATTTGTGAATTATAATTAATAAATTGTGTTGTTGTAATTTTTGTGCTAAATAAATAAATTCGTTGGTGATAAACTGAATTGAGTTTGTATTTTTCACAATCCAGTGATACGAACCTTGATTGACAAGGCAAAAACGTAACTCTATTAATCTATTTGGGGTTTCACAAAGCCAATCCTATTAATGGAGAGTGTTTGATAATTTAAAAATTAAATCTTATCCATGTCTAAGAAAATCGACATATACAATTTTTATTTTCATTGGCCAAGATCTGACCTTGTTTTTCTATGAGTGTACTTTAATCATCTTCTGTCGCTAAAATTTGATAGTGAGTTTACCTATTGAAATATCGATTATTCAAATACTTGACAAATTTGATCTTATGCATATCTAAGAAAATCGATATCTCAAAACTTTCTTCTATCGTCAAACATCTCACTATGATTATGTACTTTAGTCATGCTCATTCGTCTGTACTATATGTATGTCTGTACTTTAGTCATGCTCATTCACTAAAATTTTTCAAGAAAGAATCCAATTTTCCAAGTTTTCGGATAATTGATATTTCAATAGGTAAGCTCAATATTGTTACGTTTTTGCCTTGTCACTCAAGGTTCGTATCACTGGATTGTGAATAATACAAAATCAATTTAATTTACCCCAACGAATTTATTTATTTCACAAAATTTATTACAACAAAGTTTATCAATAAAAATTCACAAAATCACTTTATATAAATTATTCTCAAATTTTACTGATCACTTTTACTTTTTATTTCGCACAAAAACACTTTTTAAATCACTTTTTAATTGATTTTAATCTTTACACTATCGCTTACCAAATATTAATAATAATCTTATAAGTTTACTCTATCACGTTCCAAATTCTAATAATCCAATTCGATCTTGTTCGCCTTTTTATATACACAAACCAAACTTCTCGAAAGTTCATAACTTTTCTAGTTAGAATAGCGTAGAAACATTAGGTAACAATTTTATCAAGGAAAATTCCATTTTAGTACAGTTAAACATTGAGCTATTCATTTAACTTCTTGTATTACACACTAGGTGTCACCGTCACACTACCCCCCACCTAAGCCTGTTCGTCCCGAACAGCACCCAAATGATTTCCTCTGTATAGGGCCAGCCTCTCCAAATGCATTACCTTTGGTTTACCTCGATGCCCCTTCCTTATCCGATAAACCACGTCGTTCATCCTTTTGATGACAGTGTAAGGTCCTTCCCATGCTGGTTGCAACTTCGGTGATAATCCCTTTTTCCGTTGCGGGTTGTGAAGCCATACTAATTGCCCTTTCTGGAAGCCCTGATTATTTGCTCGTATGTCAGTCATATCGAGCCTTCATCCGGTTACTTGACATCTGTATTTTTCCCCGTACAAATTGATGAATCTCATTAAGTTCCTCTTTCATCCTGTCTACGTAATCCTGTCCACATAAAGCCGCTGATGGTACAGCCCCAAACTTTAGATCTCCAGGTAATCGTAGGTTATCCTCAAATAACGTTTTAGCTGGTGTCATTACGGTTGTGTCATGTATTGCAGATCGATAGGCCATCATAAACATCGGAATATGCTGATCCCAGTTGCGTTGGTTTTTCTCAATGACCTTTGCTAGATATTTCTCCAATGTACCATTGAATCTTTCCACCATACCATCAGACTGTGGATGCAAAGGCGTTGTTCTCGTTTTATTTATACCGAGCATCTGGCATATTTCTTGAAATACCACCGATTCAAAATTCCTGCCTTGATCGGTATGAATCTCCATCGGCACTCCAAATCTGCTAATGCAGTTGTTTACCACGGCATCAGATATTGTTGTCGTCTCCTGATTGGGAATGGGGTACACCTCCGGCCATTTGCTGAAATAATCCATGATTACTAGCACATATTTGTTGCCGCTCTCAGTGGTGGGAAATGGTCCCGCTACACCTATTGCAATTCTTTCGAATGGTGCTCCAACGTTATATTGTTTCATGATTCCACGACTTTTGCGTGCGGGTCCCTTCACCACCGCACATTGGTCACATTTTTGGCACCATTCTATGACAGACTGCCTACATCCTGCCCAGTAGAATCGTTGACGTATCTTTGCTAGTGTTTTATTAATTCCTAGGTGGCCCCCACTTGCTCCTCCATGATACTCATTTAGGATTTCCGTAATCTGGCACTTTGGTATCACCAGCAACAATTACTTCATTTTGCCATCCGTGCTATCCCTTTGAGCCCAATAAGCCTTGACAATGGGAGTTTTGTCCGCGATCTCGCTCCAAGTTGGCCGGTGTTCCTTTTCCTTCCATTTTATTATAACTGATAAATCCGTATCATCCAATTGCTCTTTACTGATCATTTCGTCGGTCCACTCCTCATCAGGCAGCACTTGCGTAAGCCTAACGTCGATGATGCCTTCCTTTGCTTCAACATGGCCACAATGTTTACATTTTACTGGACACGACCGTCTTGATAATGCGTCGGCATTTCTGTGTGCACTTTCCTTCCGATGTTCAATTTGGAAATCGTAGCTTTGAAGACGTTCGATTCAGCGTGCTACTTGTCCCTCTGGATTCTTGAATTGTAACAGCCACCGTAAAGCGCCGTGATCTGTCCGTAAATGGAATTTTCGGCCATAAAGATACTTATGGAAATGCTTGACACATTCCACTATAGCCAACAATTCTTTCCGTGTTACGCAGTAATTACGCTCCGGTTTTGATAATGTTTTGGAGAAGTACGCAATATCTCGTTCCTGGCCTATGGTTTCCTGTGATAACACACCTTCTGTACCGTCATTACTTGCATCGGTGTCCAAAATAAATTTCACGTTGGGTATAGGGTACGCGAGTATTGGCGCGACACATAACCGTCTCCTTAGTTCCATGAATGCTTCCTCCTGGTCATTCTTCCATTCGAATGCCTTGTTCTTCCTGGTCAACTCGTGTAAACTCTTGACGATGTTGGCGAATCCTGGCACGAAGCGTCTATAATAGGTGCACAATCCCAGAAAGCTTCGTAATTTGTGTAAATTTTTAGGTCTTGGCCAGTTCTTTACCGCTGCGATCTTTTCTTCGTCGGTGTGAATTCCATTAGTCGTTACGAGATGACCCCAATATTTCACTTCAGTTCTGAACAACTTACACTTCTTTGGACTTAATTTCAATCCGGCTGCCTGTACTCGATCCAAAACTTTCGCCAAGTTCCTTAGATGCTCGTCAAAATCCTTCCCCATAACGATGATGTCGTCCGGATATATTAGGCACATCTTCCAATGTAATCCCCTTAACACGCGCTCCATTAATCGTTCAAAAGTCGCAGGAGCATTACATAATCCGAACGGCATAACATTAAATTGCCAAAGTCCGTTACCCACACTGAAATCCGTTTTCTCGCGATTACCTGCCAATAGCCGCTTTGTATATCTAATGTAGAAAATATTCAAGCACCCGATAATGTGTCTAATGTATCGTCGATCCTTGGCAATGGGTAGCTATCTTTTTTAGTTATAGCATTGAGTTTTCGGTAATCAACGCAGAATCTCATGCTACCGTCCTTCTTCTCGACCAATACTACCAGTGAGCTCCATGGGCTGTTAGATGATTCGATTACTCTTGCTGCCTGCATATCTGTTACCATTCGATTGACTTCTTCTTGTTTTGCCAAAGGTAGCCTCCTGGGTGGTTGACGAATCGGCATCTCCGTTCCCGTATCAATCCGATGCTTTACCATTGTGGTCCTTCCGTTATTATCCGATGTACTGCAGAATATGGACGTATACTGTTTGAGTAGTTGATGTGCAGAATCTTTCTGTGCCTCAGTAAGATCTTCGGTCCATTTCTGCATGAGTTGTTCTACCATTTCTTCCTGCCCTTGCATGTCGGCTTTTTCAATCGAACTTTTCTGTTCACACTTTACTATAGTTGAAACCTCGTTACATTTGCCGATGACTGTCCCTTTCTTGATGGTTTTCGTCTTATCCGAGAGATTTAGAGTCCTAATTGGTACTCTATAGTCGTTGTCTGGATTAACTAGGGCTTTTCCGATTATAATTTCCTTGGCTCCGTTCTCCTTTTTGTTAGCTTCCACAACCAACAACCTGGGTGACCGAAAACCTCCCTCTAATTTTGCCCACACGATCGTCTCCGAGTTCGGTGGCAGCTTCTCCCGATGATCAATAACAATTCGCCTGGTACCTGCTCCTGCACTGCTACATTGAAGCGGCCACTCGATGTTATCGTAAATTAAAACTTCTCGTCCAACATCCACCACGAAGCCATTTGCTCTCATGAAGCCCATCCCCAAAATGACTTCATCCACAATATCTGCAATCAGCACTTTGTGTTGGAAAAGAGTTCTCCCGATCTTTATTTTCACGATCTTTTTGCCTTTTATTATTGAACTACCTCCAGTTGCTGTTTGTAACTTCAATCCATTAGCTGGTCGTATACCGCATCGATCAGATCTTTACGGACAATCGTGCGATTTGCTCCCGTATCCAGGGTGATGATGCAGTCCGTGCCATCAATGTCGCCTTTGATTGTTAAGCTGTCACCGCCTCTTGCTACTTTCGAAACGCGGATACAGGCTATGGGGCAATCGGTTATGGGAGTCAGCTTCTGCCCCTTTAAGCTGACTCGTTCAAGTTTAACGACTCTGTCGTCATTTGGCCTTCTTGCCTGGCCACTGCCTGCTCTCCGCTTGGTCGTCGCTGCATAGGAGATGGTGATCTTCCCCTTTTTCTTCTTAATTGCCAGCAGTCCCGTGAGATGTGACCGATTTTATCACATGCCCAACATTTGATTTTGCCGCTTCCGTCTCGGTATCTTGGTGTTGACCGTTCTGTGTTTATGCTGGTGTCGATTTCCACTCGGCGTATTTTCATTGACGGTTTGGTGATGGCTTGTGAAGTTTCATTTGTTAACGCACAAGCGATGGTTTCCGAAAAGGTTGCTTTAGGTGACAACATCACCGCCCTGCGCGTCTCTGGATCTCGAATGCCGGCAATGAATGCGTCAATTTTTAGCCTTTCCATATAATCGGCCGATGTACTGGTATGTGCTAGATGTACTAATCGCTCGATTGCCAATGAAAATTCCTGAAGTGATTCTCCTCCCTTTTGGTAGCGGCTTTTCAATTCCATTCGATAGATTTCCCGCTTGTGGTCACTGCCGTACTTCCTATCCAACGCCTTCATAATTTTGAGATAGCTGCTTCACTTTTGTTCCGGGATGGTTTGTAAAGCCTCTGCTGCTTCGCCTTTGAGTGCCACTATTAATGCCGCGACACGATGTTCGTCGTTCCAATGATTTTGATTGGCTGCCGTTTCAAATTGAAATTTTAAAATGACGAAAGATGTTGTCCCGTCGAATGGTGGTGGCTTTAACTAGATTGATTGGACGGTTTGTACCATTTGGGTCGTTGATCCACTTGCCTTGACATCAGTTAATTCTTTCTCGAGACGTTGAAATTTTTCCACAACTTGTTGAACCTTCGTTTCTAATTTTCCTTCAACCTGTTGAACCTCCGTTTTGACAATTTGGACTTCCGTTTCTAATTTTTGGTCAACCTGTTGAATCTCCATTTGCAGCTTCTCCACTTCGCCGTGTATGTTAGTAGATAATTCGAGAAGTTTCTCGTCCATTTTCTTTTGACCATCTATAATTTGGTCTTTAATTTCCTATCCTTGTTGTTTCATTTCTTGATTCGACTGCTTTCCTTGTTGCGCTATTTGATTTTTAATTTCTTGGTTTGACTGATTTTGTTGTTCCATTTGTCGTTCGTTTTGTTGTTTCATTAGACTCATCTGTCCCGCCATCTGGTTCATAGCAGCTATTAACTGCGACAAATCCAAACTTCCAAAATGTTCTTGTGTCTTTTCGACCAACGGTTGTTTATCTTCTGCTTTCTGCTCTACGGTTGCCGCATCCGTTACTTTCTCTCCAAAATCATGATGTTTCGCGTCCAGCCCTTCGTTCTGCATGGCCTCACGTAGTCGCCCTTGTAAAGCTGCTTTAGTACCATCAGTGGCCACACCGCTGTCACCAAATTGTTACGTTTTTGCCTTGTCAATTAAGGTTCGTATCACTGGATTGTGAATAATACAACATCAATTTAATTTATCCCCAACGAATTTATTTATTTCACAAAATTTATTACAACAAAGTTTATCAATAAAAATTCACAAAATCACTTTATATAAATTATTCTCAAATTTTACTGATCACTTTTACTTTTTATTTCTCACAAAAACACTTTTTAAATCACTTTTTAATTTATTTTAATCTTTACACTATCGCTTACCAAATATTAATAATAATCTTATAAGTTTACTCTATCGCGTTCCAAATTCTAATAATCCAATTCGATCTTGTTCGCCTTTTTATATTTATACACAAACCAAACTTGTCGAAAGTTCATGACTTTTCTAGTTAGAATAGCGTAGAAACATTAGGTAACAATTTTATCAAGGAAAATTCCATTTTAGTACAGTTAAACATTGAGCTATTCATTTAACTTCTTGTATTACACACTAGATGTCACCGTCATAATATGAAATTTTAGGGTTGAACATGATTAAAGTACACTAATAGAAAAAAAGATCAAGGTCAGCTGTTGGTCAATGAAAGAAAATTTGTATATGTCGATTTTCTTGATTTTCTTAGATATGGATAAGAAAAACTTTTTAAATTGTGAAACAGTGTCGATTAGTAGGAGGAATTGGCTTTGTGGACGCCCAAATAGTTTAAATCTTGATAAATTTTATATGGTTGGATTTTTTTTGGTTGACAAATTTCAAATTTCATAAAACTTACAAATCGGAAAGGTACACATCGCCGTAGGTCACGATTTTGGGAAATTATTATAATTTATGGTTAGAGCGGCTTCCCGTCTATTTATAAAAATCACATTCTGTACAAATGTTTCAAATTCATATTTCCTATGGACTTACATATAGAGACGGACCACACCTACCCTTAGTTACTTGCAATAATTTTTTTAAAATTAACGTATAAAACCGGAAAACAGCTGTCCTAAGTCACGTGCCATATAGATTTTGGGAAGTGGTTTCTTCGCAGAATATAATAAAATTAATATTTATTAAAGTGTTTTTTGTAAATTTAAATTAGACACTAGTCAAATTTACGTAGTTGATTCTTTCCTGCAGAATATTTTTTTTTTTAAATTCATAATAACGAGAGATTTATTCGTTTCATTAATCACTAATACATTCACAGGTAGAAACATTTTTAGGGCAAACTGTATAATTCTAGGACTTGTAAACAGAACATAGGAATTAGGAAAATAATGTTTGAACAATTCGACAACATTTTCTCAAATGCAAAACGTTTTCATGTTTAACTTTGAAGTCTTTGAAATACAAATTCCGGTTTCCTATTTTAATTAATTTAAAAACAAAAATTGGCGAATTAATTTTAAGGTATCTATATAGCTAGCTTCTTGTATTTATGACAGTATCATTTGCCTTACTGAATACCTCAACATCCGCCTTGCCAGGCACAATTTTACAAATACGGCACTGTTCAGATACAGAAATATTGTAAAAAAAAATCTTCCTCGTAAGATGTGTGCTGTATTTACATTTCTTCTATAAAATGTTAATTAATCGCGAATTTTTTTTATTTTTTATTATGTACTCGCGTATTTTTAATGTTTACATAATTTTAATTCGTTAACAAAATTAATAGGCAAATATTTAATTATGAATTTTAACCAAAAAAAAAAAATCTTAAATAATTAATCAATTTCAGATAAAATATCGCATGTAAAAATATTAAAATATCGGCTGAGTGAATTTCAAAGTGCGCGTATTTTTTTTTTTTTTTTTTGGTTTGTAAGGTGGTGGAATGAGTGAGAATTTTTCATTTAATTTTTTATTCTTTGGATGAACATCGATTGTCTTTAATATACAACATACATATGATTGAAGTGCGCTTATAATTTTTTTTATCGTTACGTTTATTTTATATTATTTATCCTAAAAATCCAGTCAAAACAAATCGCAAGAGTAAAATGTGGGGAAGAGTAACAACTCCCCGAAAGGATTAAAAAAAAAAGATGTGTTGTTTGTATTGTTGTGAGTTCCTTGTTTACTGTTTTTGTTTAAGACAACCGAATAAGGAATGGGTAACATTTATTTTCATTGTTTGTCAAATAGATTAAAAGTATAGTGGTACATACTATATTTAAACAACGTGTATTTTTGCTAAAATTGATGATATCTAATAACTTACCGGATAATTGCACAAACCATTTGAATCCATGCAGATGCACATATCATTCCTAAACTAGAGATACAGAGAACGATGTGATGCAATAATATTAAAATGATTCCATTTTATTTAATCCAAATTTAATGATATGGCCATCAATCATTTGATTATATCGCACACACAGATAATATAGTACGTGAGAGAGATCTATGCCATAACTTTTGACTGGTTGCTGTCTGTCCGTATTGTATACGTATTTGTTGTGTGTAGGCTAATTTTTGTTTAGATTTTTTGGTTATAAATCATAAAAAATAATTATTTAACATTTTTTATGATTTTTACATTAAATAAGAATAAAATACAACAACAACCATAAAGAATTAAACATTTTCATTGAAATAAATCATATGGGATTGAAAGTGTTTGGGTTAAAGTTTTATTTTTTCATCTTAATAATATTTTATTATGATTATTATTCATTATTGTGTTTGTTCGCTCTTTTTACTCGCAAAAAAAAAAAAACAAAAAATAAAAATAAAACACAATTGACGTAGGTAATCATCATCTTTACATCATGCAAATATTTTTTGTATTTTTTTTTTTTTTTTGTAAAAAAATTTTCAAACTATCTCGAATTTCGTTTGTTCTTTTTCAATTGTTGTCATAAATTTTATGATGAGTTGTGAATTGAATGCAGACTGACGAACGGTCAAGACTGACAAATTGTTATTGGTTGTAAAGATATAACATTTGTTATTTAGTCGTAGTACAAGTGAGATGTTGTAATTTTTTCTTTTTTTTGTAAAAAACAAAAATCGTTAAGATTTTTTTTTGAAACACTTGTAGATTTATCTAAATATAATTTGCGAGAGATAAATAATATTTTTTCAATGTCTTCACTTTAACTAATCAAGGTCTTGATATATCGTGTATTGAGTGGATATCGGAATTACCTATCATATCGAGAGCTACAGGTCGTGTTCGTTCGTATTCACACGATTACTAAATCGTTAATATTGGTGTTACCCACAAAGTTCAACCTTGTCACCTATATCCTTTTCTTGACCTTCATTTTGTCAATATCAAGTTGACCCTTTTGTGCTGATAATGTACAGAGCTTGCTGCTACTATTTAGCTTAAACGGGAAGACGAAGCCAATTTCAACTAAATTCTTTAATTGGGTAGATTTAATCGAGTTTCTTTCTTATTAAAGGACTTCCTATCTCATAGAATGAAACATTTCAAGTTAATTTTCCTCGGATGAGCCGCTGAAATAGAACAGCGTGACTAAAAGTAGTTTTGTTTGTTTTGTTCTGAGAGTATGTGGTTCAATAAATGGTTCTATTTAAATATTCAGCAAGAAAAGACGAATTGTAGAGATCTGATTTACGTCTTCGAGACCGTCACTTTCACTGGATTGAAACTGCTCGTTGATAAACTATAGTGAACATTTAATCATCTTATGATGATGAAGCCAGTATTTTTTCTAAACGCCAATTATACGCTGCCGTTAGAAAGGTTAAAATCGATTAAGGGTAAAAATACTTTTGGATCCGAAATTCAAAAAAAATTGTTGAGGAAGGTAGATGTAGATGGAGACCTCGAAATTTTATATAAATCTTTAGTTTTTAATGTCTATAATTCAAATATTTGAAGAAGTCAGTTAAATATAGTTCATCTTCATCAAATTCTTCTTCAACAATTATAACTTTTATTACATATTTCTTGATGGATCATCAAAATATTAGAAGTCTACTTAAAAATAATGTTTAGTGTGCAAGCAAATTTGACTTGCACAATTTCGATCCGCCCACTGAGATTGAAGCATGTCATCTAAATAATCGTTATGTTTTGTGGATGGTTGTAATTGTTCTGTAAACATTTTGGTAATAAATTTCAAAATTTCTTCTGAACTTGTTTGGGTCATCTTTATTTTAATTTCTACTTTGTTGATGATTTTAATAAAGAATTTCATAATGTCAGGTTTGTGTTGATTTAATATGTCTATAGCTGTCGCTGGAAAAAAAAATTCAGTTCAAATCCATGCGAAAACTGGGAAAATTCGATTTTTAAAATTTTTTTTAGTATTTTTTCGGATAAAATTAGCTTCTAGTTCTAGAAGTCTAGTGTATTATGTCTGGAGATAATAAACTTGTGAGAAATCTGGGAAACTTTATTCATTTTTTGTTGAATTTTTCAATTCAATCCAGTTTCGAACTGATGAGCTTACGAATATGAAAAAATCAATCTTCTCATTAGGCCGCGGCGACTGGACTGATTATACCACAATTTACATTGTGGATACTTACATTGTGTACTTCTGGATTAAATTCTCTTACAATCTACGGAACGTATTAAAATCATATAAATTGATAAAAAAAATTAAATAATTAGAATTCGGTCTATTAGTCAATTTCGTTGAATGATTGTTCGTAAATACTAATGTACTTCTCGTGTTAATGAAAACACATTTAAAATGGTCTAATCAACGGTAGCTTATTAGAAATTACATGAATTAATTAACATTCAACAAAAAATTAATAAAGTAAAATTAGCGTACACAGAAATAGAGCTGTGTGAATGTCGTGAAGATGAAAAAAATTGTAAGAGAATTTATCTGTATTGGTATGATTCGCTAGTACATGACGCACAGTACATTCTGTATATATAGAATGTAAATTGTGGTATAATCAGTCCAGTCGCGGCCTGATGAGAAGATTGATTTTTTCATAATCATAAGCTCACCAGTTCGAAACTGGATTGAATTCTCTTACAATCTTCGGAACGTATTAAAATCATATAAATTAAAAAAAAATCTGGGAAGCTTCGATTTTACAAAATCATTAGAAACTTTATTTAAAATCAACCTCTAGTCTAGAGTGTCATGTCTGGAGATGGATTGCATTGTTGTGATTTGTCAATAGCTATCGCTTGTAAATGGCGAGGAATTCCAAAAGAAAAATCACAAATAAAATTCGGAAAAATATGTTCTGATTTTAACACACTTTATTTGAACAGACTTGTTCTTGGTATCGCCAAAATCAAATTAACTACGGCTGTTTCCTAAATTTCCTATGGCATCTATGTGTACTTTTCAAATTCTTATAATTGGTTAATTATATTTTTAGGTTTTTATTAATTTGAAATGCACTAAGATACTTTATTTATTTCAATTAACAGACAAGTTAAAAGTAAAATACGTTCGTTTATTCCAACCATAATTTCCAATTTTTGTATCTTACGTCTGAAGTCAACGAAAGTGCAGTGAGTAAATTTGTCTTTTCTTCGGTTGCGTTCGGTAATTTGTTTCGAGGTTTCGGACTACTTGATTGAATGAAACCCGATGGAACGAAAAGGTGATATATAATTTGGCGACGCGGATTAATTAACCTTTCGCCAACGTATATCAAAATGGAGGTGATTTCATTTAATGCAACTTTGCCGAAGTAAGAAATACACCATTCCGAAATATATATTATAACGTCAAAGATTCGATGATAAATTTTATTTGGTTTCGTTGTTTTAGTCACCTTTAACGTTTAATACAGCTGTATTTATTTAAATTCAATTTACTATACAATAATAATTTTATAATAAGTTTCCAAGATGATTCCACAATATTATTTTTATTATAATCAGCATATATTGAATTAATTATAATCTCGATAGCGCACAATATTAATTTATTTTAACTTAAGATATTTAATGTTTACAGCTGACGAGGCAAAAGCAAACTCAGTTATAATGACAAAACAATGAAAAAATGAAACACAAAACCTGATTCATAGGCCATTCAGTCATACCAACTACACGAAATCTTTACAAAAGACCAGATTTAAGTGTATAATGATATTGACATTCAGGCATATAAAATTAACAGGGCTGGAAACATTCATCATAATTCATGCGTAACCATACCCGCGACCTTGAAATAACTAATTCAAAATGACATTCATACTTATAATACTTTTGTATTACTTTTTGTATTTCAAGATACATAATGTTATAATATTTTTATGCTAAATATAATATTAATAATAAACTAGTTGTAAGTATACAATTTTATATATTTACAAGAAATGATTTCATGATTCGAAATTAATATTAATATTGGTTATGATTTAAGTTTGGAATAAAGCTAATTAATTTTAAAGACAATTTAGTTACATTATAGTTTCTGATTCCAGTGGAAGAATACTGATTTTTGTGACAGATCTTTTGAAAACCAACTTTGAAGTTTTTATTGTAACTACACGAATTTGACCACCAGTACCGGGATGTGTCTCAATTATTCTACCGGTTACCCAATTAATGGGTGGTGTATTGTCGTCTTGCAATATAACCAATGAGCCTACTTTGTAATTGTTATTCGAAGGTTTTTGCCATTTGTAGCGTTTTTGCAGTTCGTTCAAATATTCGATGTGCCACCGTTTCCAGAAATCTTGGAACATAACTTGTATCATTTAAACAGTTGCGGTTCGGGAAGTGCTAACAGCGGCGCACCAATTAAAAAATGGCCAGGTGACAAAGCAGTAAAGTCTGATGGATCGTTGGAAACAGCAGGCAAAGGCCTTGAATTGAGGCACGCTTCAATTTGACAAACTAAGGTGTGATATTCTTCAAGCGTCATTGAGCCCAACCCGATTACTCTGACATCCAATAAAATTGGTGGCATTATCGGAATAGATTTTCGAACAATCGCCACGTCTTGAAAAAAACCTGCGAAGGCAAGCCAAAAAAGATCGGGTAGACAAATCCATAACTATTTCTAAATGAGTTGCCTTTACAGCGAAACAAATAAACAAGCAGACATATATCTTAGTTATCGATGTTGATCGTAATTTCGGTTTCGCGTAAAATGGACCACAAAAATCTATGCCAACTATCGAAAATGGTCTCGACTGAGTTACTCGATCAGCAGGTAGGTCAGCCATTATTTCATTTGACAGCTTAGGTTTATTCCTGAAACAGGGAATCCATTTATTCACAACTTGCCTGCACAAATTTCTGCCTCCTATGATCCAATATTGCGATTTCAAACTATACTATAATGTTTGGGGACCACAATGTGACAGCCGAATGTGCTCAGCTCGAACTAACAATCTCGAGAAACTATGTTTACCTGGTAACACAATTGGATGCTTATTGGTATAGTTTAAATTCGACTTAATAAGGCGTCCTCCAACACGAAGTAGTCCCTTCTCATCAATAAATGGACTTACGTTTTTTAAATTGCTAGATGTGTGTAAAAACAAATGTATGTTTTTTAATGTGCTGAATATCATGAGAATATTTAGCTTGTACGAGTTTGATAAGGCAGCATAATGAAATGTCAAGTTCATCCGAAGAAAGCTCACCATTAATGATGGATTGCCTTTTAACCTTTTTGTTTATAAATCGAATAATGTAAGCGGTAACCCGAATAAGTTTCGTAAATGACGAATATCGGTCAAATAAATTAAATGGCTCTATGTCATGATACACCGAAGTTGATGGATTTTTTCCGAAGATCTAAATTCAACAAATCTTGACCAATTGTAAATTTAGAATTTTTGGGCCAATTAGAATTTTCCTGTCGAAGAAATGACGGACCTGACCACTATAAGTCTTCGGCGAGAAACTCATTTGGCATTAATCCTCGCGATACAAAATCTGTGGGATTTTGTAATGTTGGTACTTATCACCAATCGTGCATTGACGATTGTTCTTGAATTTGGCTACAAATGTAGCAAACTTTGACGGCTCAGACTTAATTCGAAGCAACGTTATCTCCGAGTCTAACCAAAGATAAATATTGTCGTAACGAATATCCAAACTTTCCACTACTTTAGTCAACGTTTGCGCCAACAGTAGTGCAGCTCAAAGTTCTAGGCCAGGGATGGTTGGTTTTTTGAGAGGAGCAACTCTAGATTTTGCACAAATCAGTCTTACATGATGGTTGCATTTGTCTGTGGTTCGAAGATAAAGAACACAGCCGTACCCTTTCTCTGATGCGTCTGAAAATCCATGGATTTGTATTACCTGATGTTGAGGCACTAAAATACATCGTGGAATTGTTATGTGATTTAGTTGAATTAATTGCCGTTTGAAGGTCATCCATTGATCACGTACTTGGCTTGTAATAGTGTCATCCCAATCTGTACCCTGAAGAGTCCATATCGTTTGCATTAGAAGTTTAGCTATAAAAATCATGGGAGCGCATAATCCCAATGGATCGAATAATTGGCAAATTTCGGACAAAATTTGTCGTTTTGTGCAACTTGTATCTAAGGAGAATTTAGAAAAATTCATCTCAAATTCATCGTGCAAAGTGTTCCAAGACAAACCAAGGACTAGTGAAATATTCGATGTCGAGTCCGATGGTGAAGAAATATTTGGAACATTTGAAGAAAATTTCCGGAAGTCAAATCCACCCCTTTCTAATAACGTTTGTAATTCTGATTTTAATTTTAGTGCATCGTCAATTGTTTTTGACCCGGCAGAATGTCATTCACATAAAAATCGTTCTTTAAAACGGTCGAAGCTAAGGGAAATGATTTACGTTCGTCCGACGCTAATTGATTCAGTGTACGTGTTGTTAAATAAGGAGCACTTTTAGTACCATACCATATGTCACTGTGCATAATTTAAAACATTGTATTGTGTCCAAAGGATTGTCTCTCCACCAGATTCGCTGAAGATCGCGTTGAGATTCGTCAATGAAAATTTGCCTGTACATTTTATCAATGTCTGCTGTAAAAGCAACTAAATGTTTTCTAAATCTCAAAATTATCGACAACAAATCCTGTTGAACAGTGGGACCTTTCCTTAGGCAATCGTTAAGAGACAACTTCGATGATGAAGTTGACGATCCATTAAATACCACTCTCAATTTAGTAGTGGAACTACTTTCTTTCATCACATAGTGATGTGGTAAATAGTAAACCTTATTGTATGATTTATGGACGATATTTGGATCACGGATGACAAATATTCATTCATAAAATTTCGATATAACGAATAAGTTTCCGGTTGACGTAGTAATTTCTTTTCAATGGATTGAAATTGTCTAAGCGACGTGAAATTTGACAGACCAAGGTTGTTTATGTTATCATTTAAAGGAAGCAAGACTGAATAACGACCGGAACATAGACGTTTATGATTGTTAATGTAATGTTCCTCACAATATTTTTCATCTAATGAATAGTGATTTTGAGCCGGAATTGTTTCCAAGTTCCAGAAGCGTTGCATGTCATTATGTAATGTTTCGTTAGTACACAGTGATGTGGACGAATATTCTTCAATGACCTGATGTGACTTAATCCGACCACTAATTACGTAACCGAATACAGTAGAATAAAATGGTGGTAGATTATTCAATACTCTAATAGATGTACCATTGAATAACCGATTGTAAACCTCTGCACCAAGCAAAATGTCAACTTTATTTGGTACATGGAAGTATGGATCTGCCAATTCAATTTCAGCAGAAATTGATTTCAAATTAAAACTGACTCTACTTGCTGGCAACAAGTTTGTGATCCTTGGGATGATATAGAATTCCATGGTCTCTGAAAAATTGGATACTCTGGACGATGTAGTTAATGAAACCTTGTTTTTTATTATAGTTTCGTTCCCATCGATACCCGATATAACCTTTTGTGTTGAATGTTTTCTGACCTTTAGTAAATTTACAAGCGACTCAGTGATGAAGTTCAGGTGTGACCCGCTGTCTAATATTGCCCTACACAACAAATTCTCGGTTGAACTTGTATTGACATTGATTAGAGCTGTTCCGATTAGAATTTGATCTACCTTATAGGACCACGATGACTGATTGCCTAATGGTTGTGTACATTTGCACGATGAGATTCCAGCAGTTTGAACGACATTGGATTCAGTTTGATTATTTCGATTTGACGAATTGCTATCTCGAGAAGCTTGAGCTACGCTATGCCCAGAGTTAGTGGATACGTGTTAATGAACCTGATAATTTGAAGTGGTACCAAAATGAAGAAGTCGATGGTGTTTCAGAGAACAAAAACTACAAGGTGCTTTGTCACATGTACCAACCTTATGTTTACTTATTAGACAATTTATACAAAAGCCATGACTTCGAGTAAACTGAAAACGCATTTTTGGTGTTAGTTTGGTACCCGAAAATTCCGTCCAATGTGGTAGTAAATGTGTTCCACCACAATACGGACACTTACAGCTGTTGGCAATTAACGAAGTTGATTTATCCTTTGAATAGTTAAATCTTTTGCGATCAGCTGTATGTTTTGAAATAGATGTGCCTCTAATTGCTTCCAAAATATGAACACGATTTCTTAGGTTATCTATAAATTGTCCGAATTTTAATAATTTGGTTGTTTCGGAATTTTTAATAATATGAATTTTTGAAGTTGCGTCCAGTTTTTCTGTTAAATGGTGAATTAATACTAGGTCCCAAGACTCAACTGGAATGTGCAACGACTTGAGGGCATTATAGTTCTTAACCGAATGATCAATGAAAACTTGTAACGAATTTGATGAATTTTCCTGTGGAGTCTTAACATCGTATAAAACTTTCATTTGCACCTTTTGAATTGAAGTCGTATATTATTGTAATGATCACACAAGGTTTTCCAAGCGACTTCATAATTATCTGAAGTCATAGGAAGATTTTCTATCAAACTATAGGCCTTGCCAGAACGAATGTGAGATAACAAGTATACAAAATTAACAGTGGAATCGATTTGGGTTTTACTATGAATGAGATCGCGAAAGACATCTCTAAATGCTAGCCAATCACTTTCAGCTCCACTAAATAGTGGTAGCTTAAGTTCAGGTAGCTTTATTGACATAGATGAGCTGCTTTGCTCGATTTGAGTGCTGTTAGTCGACGTTTCGATATTAATAGCTTCCTTCGGTTGATTTTCAATTTTGTTGATTGCATGAAGCTTGTTCAACAACCTACCTTCGACGTATTCGTAGTTTTCTTCAAATGACACACGATCCGTCGATGCCGTGTCATCTTGAATTTCAATTAGTAACTGCACTTGGTGGTATTTGTCATACATTAACTGTAACCTACGAATATTAGACTCGATTTCCCCTAAAGTGGATATAATACTGACAACTTATTTTTAAACTGAGTCAGCTGACCCTTAAACGCACTTCGCTGCCGTTTCAGAGCGTCTATATGTTTAATCTTCGACGATACTTCATTATTCTCACTATCAGACCCCATATTTATACAAGGCTCTCAAATCAATATTCTTCCACAAGATTACACAATTAAATTAGTATTCAATAATGGATTTAAAACAATATTGTGTAGTTAAGATAATGCTAATAAATTTTGAAGACAATCAATGAAATCATAAACTACTATAACAATAACTTACGAGTCAATTTATACAATTATCATATTAATGTCCCACCTCCCTTGGTATCTATGCTCCATCTCTTTTTTCTTGTTCCTCGCTATATTCTTCAAGATGGGAAATACTCTAAATGAGAGTGGAGAAATTAAAGTTTCGAATTCATGAAATGTTTGCTACAATCAAAGGCTTTTTTCACTGTCTAAAAACTTCTTCAATCAGTCATTTTACATAGTAACAAAAGCCTTACCACGAAATAGTTGTATAATCTGATGATCATCAAAAACTCCCTCCTTCAGTTTAGCATCACTCATTTGAGGAAATACCTGCCTTAAATATTTGAAGAAACTCCTTATCTGTCCAATCCCTTTACGAATTGCTTCGTTCAACCTAACTTAATATGTAGCGGAGGAAGCAAAATTTTCGGCCAATCATCTATTGGCTCAAAAAGGGCATTTGGAGAACCTCCTTTTAGACCTTGTCTTTTTCCCATTTTTTCTTGCTATAATGGTTGCCGCGATCTCGACTATCCCATAGACACATAAAGCTGAAAATATTTTACTCTCTGCAAGACAATTTCCATGTTTTCTTAAATTTTGTGGAGTAAACTATTGGAATAGGGCGATAAACTTTTGTATTATGAGTAATATACCTTCAAACATTGTAAAGAAAGTCTATAAATAATCTCCATGTCTTTGGCTCAAAAATATTTTTTTTTCATTCATCAATCCTGGAATACCAATCCAACAATCCTGGACAGCATACCAATTCTGACTCTTTATCTTCTGTAAAATACTTACGGAACTACTTCTTTTACTTTTTCTCTATTGCGGTAGACAGTGACTAAGGTCCCCTTATGCCACTGAACTTTCTCAGCGTTAAGCTTCATAGTTAGTTTTAGTTAGTTAGTTTTCTATAAGTATATGAGTCAGATTGTAGCCTTTGTCCATGATTAATGTCATCAAAGATGAATGATACTAACTATTGTTACGTTTTTCACTTGTCAATCAAGGTTCGAATCACTAGATTGTGAATCAAACAAACCACCTTAATTAATCACAAACGAATTTACTTATTGAACATGAAAAATTAATCAACACAATTTATTAACAATAATTCACAAAAACCCTTTTATCACATTTATAATTTTTATATTGCACTAATTCACTTTTTAATCACTCTATTTAAACTATACACTCTCGCTTAGTTGTAGTTTCATCATGAAAAAATTCCATATTTCCTATTAAGTAACTTATTCTATTCTACCCTAGGTGTCACCGTGACACTATGTTAATAGGCGGAGTCTGTTTTTCTCGCCTTAGTTTAATTTTCCCTGTTGTGCTGAGTCGATAAGTTACTCGATGCTGATATTTGCTTTGCTATATTCTGGCTATGGTTCTGCTTTCCTTTTCCTTCTGGGATTGCTTTTCTTCATGATCCAATCAGATTCTCATGAAGCATGTGTTTTTCGCTTTCACCAGTTGAGTTAATTGTAGGAGAAGGAAAAATCGAACTAGTATCTCCCGTAATACTCGTAGGCGATCTCAAGACTCGATTACCCTTTTAAAAACTATTCTCAGCCATGTTTGCCACAATATTAACTGTGTTTGTAGGGTTATCTGTCCCAGCTGCCAAGTGCACCACTGCGGAAACATTGTGGTCGTTTGACTTCGACGAGTGGAAGCCCATTTACTCATTCTCGCAGGGCAGGTAAGAAATCAGCCGCCTCTTACATGAGGAATAGAGGGTGTCTGAAGCCGCTCCTTCTGGTGGATAGACACTGCTCATAAGTTTTGGTCCGCGAATGGTATTTTATTTCCCACTTACCCTCCGGTGAACGAGTGAAGGCATCTCCTATCCGCCACCTGGAGGCGTACCCGATATGGGACTTGTAACTTCCATGGGGATGCACAGGTGAAAGATTTTCGATAAGACTAAGATTTTGCTTATAGGGACATTAGATGCCAAAAGTAAAAAACAATAGGCGTGTGCGTTACAAAATTTTAAAAACGCGAAAAATCGGACACCCCAATACATGTTTAAAAAAACCGGCCTCAAGGAAAAGTTCAATTGTTTTTGAGTGGTTTGATTGAGCTTGATTTCGGTTTTTTTTCTTGAAGTTTTTAGCTTAGTTCCAAAGTTATTCTGAACACCAATTATTACTGAGCTTTATAAATATTCCTAATTACTGAGCAAATTGAATAAAAGAAAAAAAAACACCTGTTGATCAGTAAAATAAGCTTAACTAAACTTTCTAAAATAATGCTTAAATTAGTTCAATCATAACACAGTGGATAAATAATTAAATTACTAACGTTATCCTATAATCCTAACATATTTTCACTAAAACGAAGTATTTCAAGATTCTACTCTCTGTTTTCGTTTATTTTCATTTGCTGTTGCTAAATAAACATTTTCTGTTGAACTCGATAATGGTTTTGACATTTAGTTGTTCGTAACCGTTCATATATGATGGTATGAATGAAACTACTATACTACTATTGTACAGCAAGCAGAAAAAAAGGATAAAAGCAAGAATAAAATCTATTGTTTTCAAGACTCAAACTCCATTGAGTTCAAATTGGCTTCCATTTTTTATCCTGTGTGTAATTCAACATGTTCTTTATCCATAAACTTATATACATACATACGTACAGTTATATATAGTCTTCAGCAGATGAAAGATTTTTTTATATGTACATACATAGCTACTACATATTATTTTATTTCAAGTGGTGCAATGCAATGAATATAATTCTGTGAATCGCATCTCAGTTCCAAGTAGCTATGTATAGTATTGAATATAATACGATTATGTGCATATATAGAGGCAGAGATACCGACTATGTTGATACGAGGATTTGTTATTGTGACAATTTTATTATATATGAATGGGGGTGTGCAGGAAATGGATCCCATCTCGAATACAATTTTTAATTGGAATACTTTAAGCAATAACCCTAATTTCATATATCAACTACGTATGTACTTGCATGTAGATATTTTTTACTTTTGTATCGAAAAGAGCCTCAAGGTAATCAATTTTTTGTTTTAATAAATTCGCAAAAAAAAAAAAAAAATATTGAATGATGTTTCCTCCCACATGCCGGGTAAAAGGTAAATACTAAATACTAATTAGCGAAATTTTTATATGCAAATGTGTGTACAAAAAAAAAAAAAATTTCAAGAAGTATTTATATTATATATAATAGGAATTACACACTATAATTTGCTGTTTGCTTCCATTTGCACACCCCTTCCATTGTACACAGTTACACACTACACAAATATTCGTCTTCATCCTCGCGTATATTTAATGCACTACACATTTTTTTGTTTGTTGGTTGATTGTTTTTTGATGGTGATGATGATGGATGAAGAGAATTGTATAAATACATTATTGTTGATGAACTCGAAATCATCGTTTAACCAATTAAAATGTATATTCAAATTTATTGGTCAATGCAATAAGATTTGTGTTAAAGAAGAACAACCCATTTTAATGCGCACGGGGATACTTAATAAATTTTTCCCCGCAAATATGTTTGCGAGCGATATACATACATACATACTATATGTATGTGCTGAGTCATACAAAAGAATTTCATTTTAAAAATATAAAAAAAAATATTTACCGGTCAATTAAATTACAATAATTACACCAATTATTATTATAAAAAATTTGTTTGATGGATGATTATGTGTCATCTCAACGATATACATCTGTACGTACATAAAATGCAGTATATAACGACATTCAGTCACAGCACTTCAATTGATTACAAATTGTTTACAAATTCTAATTTTCCAATCGAATCAATTAATAAAACAAAATAAGAAATCTTTATATAAATACAATACAATACATACAAACATACATTATAATCTTAAAGATTGTCTTATTAAATGGACCATGAATTAACAATCTATAACAGCGAAGAAAATGGTAATAAGAAGAAGAACACACGACTATTTTTATTGCTGAAGCCCAAAACAGAAACCAGAGAAGAAAAATTAAAATTATAAATAAAATGTTTGCGACATATCAAGCAAAGTAGATAGTTAATTGATAAATCGATTGGAAAAATAGTTTTTCTTCTTGTGCGGAATTTATCGCTGGTATATAATGTTTGTGTACCTATATATGTTGTAACATTTATAAGAATAAAATAGTGAATGTGAATGTGGGATAAACCAATTTATTCGTTATTTACTTAATTTTAAGAAAAAAAACAAAATTTCAGATTTTTACGCGGGATTATGTTGTATATGGTAGTGATGAAATGTATACTAAGTTTAATAGAGCCTATTTCAACTATAATTTTACCCTAAAGGTTTTCAAAGACGTCAAAGAATCTAGACAAATTGAATGTTAGTAAAAATAGCACATTTTTTTGCTGTTTAGAAATGGATGTTCTACTAAAGTTAAGTCAAACATTTTGGCTAGTACCTTTATGTACATAAAAGGTGTCCCAAAACTAACGCAAGATTTGAGTTAAATAGAAAACACAGTTTTTAGTGTTTAGATGGTTATTTTTTTATTGAATCATAAAGTACATAGGATAGGGTTATTTATGGAATAACACCTCGGGCAAATGGCCTACACGGCTTTGCTGGCACATACGCACTCTTTTGTCGAAATTTTCCATGACCATTCTGCATAAGGGTGGTTGTGAGCTTGTTGACATAGACCTTTGACTTCAAATAACCCCATAAAAAAATATTTAATGGTGGTGAATCACACGATCTAGAGGGCAGTAATTGAATTGTTTCACGGGCTGTATGGTATGTGGCACCATCTTGTTGAAACCACATATTGGCCACATCAGTATTATCCAATTTCGGCAGAAAGAACTATATCGAGCACCAGTAATAGTTATTGCTTGACCAGCCTCATTTTCAAAAAGGTTTGGTTCAATTATGCCTTCAGCTCAAAATCCGCACCAAACAGTGACACGTTGTGGATGCATTTGATTTTCGGCAATCACACGTGGGTTCTTCGAACTCCAAACACGGTAATTTTGGCGATTAACAAAGCCATCAAGGTGAAAATGTGCTTCATCAGTTGGGATGATTTTGCTCGAAAAATCAGCATCCACTTGTTGATGTTTAATAATCCATTCAACGAACTCTCTTCGCTGTGTGTTGTCATTAGGCTTCATTTTGTGATATTATACGCTGTAGAGAGCTTCTTCAAATTTGCAATTCTTGCGCTGTAGAGAGCTTCTTCAAATTTGCAACACTCTCACACACTGCTTCGATATTGACATTTGAATGGCTTGTTTTTGGACGACCAGTCTTTTTAGCATCTCCAACTGATCCAGTCTCCGTGAATTTTTCAATTATTCTCTTCACAGTTGACAAAGTTACAACACTATTCCGACCATATTTTGTATGAAATTTTCGAACTGTGGCCGCCAAATTTGCATTATTTTTGAGATATTGTTCAATAATGAAAGCACGTTGTTATATCGTGTAACGTTCCATTTTTACTAACCCTAAACTCTTAGCTGCCAAATTGTTTTTCTTCAGGGTTGCCAACAATTTACTGCACAAATGGTGGCAAATTCAAATCTTACGTTAATTTTGGGACACCCTTTATATGTATATAGAATGATCACCAAAAAAAAAAAATAGTTACAATATCACCTCGCTCGAAGAATAAGGCACGACAATCGGCATTAATGTGTACTGTTCCCAAATATTTTTCTAATCCCGGGAATCGGGAATATAACATTGGGTTGTAAAATATGCCTTTTAAAAAACACAAATGTCGACGTTGAATGGGCAGATGGCAGGCAACACGTTTCTTTTTTTATTGTGATGATTGCCAGAAACATACAAAACACTTTCGGATTCAGCTGAAAATGGCTGAATCGTATGATAATGTTTCGGTGGTTTTATAAAGTTGATTTTGATTCATGAAGTTTTACTTTCTGCATGGAAGATATAGATAGTTGTGATTGCCTTTCTAGACAAAACTAAGAGTGTAGTCAATTGGTACCGGAAAAATGTTTGATTTAATTTTGGTTCAATCTTCACGATTATTGAAATAGTTATTAATAAAACATTTTTTATTGGTTCACGGCTTCTTATCCTTCCCCCCAACTAAAGCTTCAGCTTTTGAACCCTACTCGGGTTGATTTTCAAAAGTGAAAAGAGAACGTCTAGGTAAACACAAAAATTTACTAAAACCGACTTTTCATAGAAGCGCTTTCGAAAAAAATCCACACCATACCTCACGTAAAAAAGTTTGCACATTTAAGCATCAATACGACATACTATATGAGACAAAAACAATTTGGGTAAAAATATTATTTGAGTTGCTAACCTGTACCCGATCCAATCTGTAGCCAAAATTGATTCCCCTTCCAAAATTCTCAAGAACCGGGAATATAAAAAATTACCAATTTTCGAGATTTTGCTCCTGGAATTTCCCGGGAAGGACCCGCTAATTGGCATATGTCTGTAGTAGAATGAATAATACACGAATAATATAAGAAACAACCTTGAAGCTGCGTACATGGTACATTTCTGGTGAAAAAATGTACACCACGTAGTAAGCTACATGAGTGAAAATTTCTGCCCTCTCAACCAAAATTGTTCCCCTATGAACAATTTTGGTTACACTAAGTTGGTAACCCTGCTTAAATTTTTGTGCGAGTTAAGAATGATTCAACTCATTTAGCTAACTTCATGGTGTTCATTTTTCACCAGAAATGTACCATGTACGCAGCTTGAAAGTATACAAACGCATTTTTTCTTTTGTTTTTTAAATATTTTTTATTTTCATTACTATGAAATATTTTGTACCATCATAAAAATTCGTTTGGAAACTGAAGAAGTGAAAAAAGAGATTTGCAGTTCGCAATTCAAAAATTTGTTCAGAAATTGGTTCTTTTAAAGGCGGCTAATGTTCCCCCTAAGATGAATGATTCTGCGTCGCAATCAAAATTTTACTTTCTTTTCCAACTCAAGATGAACAAGCAAGCCGATCTCGTTTTGACTTCTGCTTTAAAATAAAATCTTATAAAAATCGAATAAATTTTTATCGAGTGCAACGAATAATAGCGACTGCAATAATAATAATTAACTGTTACAATACCGAATTGGTTAATTTTACAATTTTTAAAGTTTTGGTAAAATGAATTATATTTTAGCAATTTTGGACACAAAATAAAACGTTATTTCCAATTTCAGTTTCCCATTGTTAATATGTTCTGATTTCGATAGTTGATTAAAAAAATGCACGGAACGAGTGCCTGTTGCAATCTAAATCATTGTTATTTGTACAAAATTTGAAGCAGAAGAAAGAATTTTTTGTAATGGAACTTACATAATTTCCGAATACATCCATAGATTATCCATATATTGGCTGCATTCCCTAAATGATTGTTCCATTTGTATAAATACGCTTTTAATGGGAGAGCCAAGAAGTTGGTTTCCTAGTTGCGGTTGAGTGTTTTTCTGGGAAAGAACCCAACAATTTCGATTGATTGTAAGGAGAAAACTTGCTGGCCGCATAATAAATTGGTAGCTTTTGCAGCCAGCATGTTATCTTTTGATGCCGAAAGTTTTTTTTTAAATGAACTACGTAAATTTTCATACAGTGCTAAATATCAAAGCACTATCTTTAACTTCACTATCTTCAACCGAGAAGAAGTTGTTGATCCTTTCTTCCTACGACCTTTCTGAGAGTGCGACTGGCCACAGTTTCCTGTTTCCCTTATTGACGGAGCCTCTGTGCCTACACAGAAACGTGACCTCACTAGAGAATTAGATTAAAACGTTTCGCACAGTATCCTCAGCCTCCGGTCGATCGCAGTGGATGTATTTTCTAAGTTTTTCAAACCAAGTAGTGAAGGACTAAAGGAGAGCAAAAAGAACAAAATGTGATTACATCTAACTTGAAAATTGTGAATAAAATTGTGTGAAATGAAAAGTAAATCACATCAAACCTCATATTCAAGTTAATTTAAGTTAATTACATACATAAAAGATTGCGTGTTAAACAAGCATATTGTTATCAATTAATCGGATTTTTGTCCTAATAATAGGTTTAGAAGCCAACTTCATTTTGATTCTTTATTAGGTATAAAACAGGGCGCTTTGATAAGACACGACTAAATTTTTACCCTCGGTTACCCACGGTCCCTAATCGGAGTACCCACTAATAATCATTTTAAACCCTAATGCTCGTATTCATGAAACTCTATAGCGAACTTTACATGATCAATATTAATGAAATTAGCAGTAGCGTCTTTATCTCCAAAAGACTTGTGCTTTTATGCTTTCATTATTTTTCAAACGTACACAATAATTGTAAGTGACATTAAAATGATTGTGCATCATGTCATAGTAAGTATGAACCGTTTAAATTTAAATTTATTTTACAATATCAGTGAATTTTACAATTATTGAGGTTGTGGAATTGCGAATAACATGTTTAATTTTGCATAGTTCTGTATATTGTGGTAAATATTTAAAAGGAGAATGCTCTAAAATTCGTATTATGCAGGAAAATATTTTTAAAATTAAGGATTACTCAAAATTGTATGAGTTTTAAGAATTCTGGTTTTTGGAAACGCTTATTACGTTTGTTTGTAGTTTCCGGAATACTACACAAAATTGATAGATATAAAGTTTATATTGATTGATTGATTGATTGTGAGTGTACGGCCAAGCATTATAGCAAGTCACCCGGACTCCTGGGCACACACCGTACACCCGTTTACACACAACAAAACCGAAGGATAGGATAGGATTATTAGTTGGGACAGACTCGACCCGGTTACAGACACCAATGCGATCGATAGTTAGTAAATTAACGGCACAAAAGACAACACAATCTAACTACATTTTTAGATGATCATTTCTCTGGAATCCAGGGCCGGATACTCAGGTCTCCCTAAACCTAAATTAAAAATTATTAATGTTGTAATTTCCTTCTGTTCGCCTTTCAATAATTTACCTGATAAAATATTTAAGAAAATCTAAAATTGCTAAGCTAAAATTAGAATTATAATTACAGTAGAATTCGCTTATAGCAAACACTCAAGGGACATAATTTTGTTCACTATAGCCGGCTGTTCATTTTAATCAAATATTCGTTTACGTTTATAAACGTAGTTCTTTGTTTGTAGTGTATAACAAAAAATAAGTGTTCGTGCAAATTCAAGGCACACAACTATATGACAAAACCATATGATCATTATAAGCGTTTGTTCGTTATACCATATACATGGTTTGGTATAAACGGATTCTACTGTATTATAAAAAACATCATTATAACAAAATAAAGATAAAATTAAATAAAATAAAGTTGAAATTAAACTTTTATGATTGATTATGAGTGTACGACCAAGCATAATAGCAGGATCTCCCGGACTCCTGGGCCCATGCCGTACACCCGTTCACATATAACAAAACCGAAGGATTGGATAGGATTATTAGTTGGGACAGACTCGACCCGGCTACAGACACCAATGCGATTGATAGTTAGTAAATTATTAGTACAATATATAATAAATAGGTTAGCATAAGACAACACAATCTAACTACATTATTAGATTATCATTTCTCTGGAATCCAGGTCCGGATACTCAGGACTCCCTAAATCTAAACCAGGGCTTAAAAAATTATTAATGTTGTAATTTCACCCTTGTCCGTCTTTTATTAATTTACCTGATAAAATATTTAATAAAAATTTAAAATAACAGCGCTTATTTCCTTATTAATGGTCCTTTTATATCCAATTAAAAATTATTACTTATTGCAAGAAGAATTAACATAAACATTAAACCGTTTAAACATAAAATTTTACTTAAAACTAATCATCAATTTCCTACCGATCCAGAAAAGAAAATATATAATTATGAATTCAATTATTTTATAAAATTTATATAAAATGATTTAAATGATAATATTACAGCACCACAATACCTAGATTTATTAATAATTCAATAATTCAATTAGGTACTATAAGTATATTAAGAATCAACAAATAAAATTAACATACAAATTCCCAGACAACTCTGAAAACTAAATTTAATTAATAAACATCATAATAACAAATTTTATTACTTAAATGAATAATTATTATAACCGGATCTTCAGTATTCCCGAGCACACATCGTACACCCATTTATCCATCCCCAGCCGAAGGATAAGAGTAAATTGTTAGTAATTATATAGTAAAAATAGTTAGCACAGGACAACACAATTTCTAAACTACAGCTTATTCACTACTTGTTAATCCTGGAGGGTTGATTCAAACTAAAATTTAAATTTGAAATTCGTGATTAATTTTGATCCCTATAATAATGATTAATTCTAGAACTATGTTTATTCTGAAAATTGGATCATTTATTAGTAAATTAAAAAAGAGATCCTTTTAAGTATTTTAAAACTAAATTAATTAAAATATATTAATGGACAAAACAGAATATATTACACATTACAAAAAATTAACATTTTATTGATTGATTGATTGAGAGTGTACGGCCAAGCATTATAGCAGGATCTCCCGGCCTCCCTGGCACACACAGTACACACCCGTATACATATAACAAAACCGAAGGATAGGATAGGATTATTAGTTGGGCCAGACTCGACCCGGTTACAGACACCAATGTGATCGATAGTTAGTAAATTATTAGTACAATATATAATAAATAGATTAGCACAAGACAGCACAATCTGACTACATTATTAGATGATCATTTCTCTAGAATCCAGGGCCGGATACTCAAGACTCCCTAAATTTAAATTAGGACTTAAAAAATTATTAATGTTTTAATTTCCCCTTGTCCGCCTTTCATTAATTTACCTGATAAAATATTTAAGAAAAATTAAAATTACTAAGCTAAGATTACAAAAACAGCACTTATTTCATTTTTCATGGTCCTTCTATATCTAATTAATTAATTATTACGTACTGCAACATGAATTAGAATAAACGTTAAAAACCATTTCAAACATAAAATTTTACTTAAAACTAATCAGAATTTTCCTACCGATCAAGAAAAAGAGAATAAATAATTAAAAATTCAATTATTTTATAAAATTTATAATAAATAAATTAAAAATGATAATGTTACAGCACCACAACAGCCTAAAATCATCAATAATTCAGTTAGGTACTACTATAAGTACATATATCAAGAATCAACAAATAAAATCAATATATAATTTCCCAGGCAACTCTGAAAACTAATTTTAATTAATAAATCACCATAATATCAAAGTCAAATCTAATTCTGAAATTCAGGATTAATTTAATCCCCATATTAAAGATTGATTCTGTAACTATGTTATATTCTGAAAATTGAATTATTTATTAGCAAATTAAGGAAGAGAAACCTTTAAATATTTTAATCTAAATTAATTAATATATATTAATGAGCAAAACACAATATATTACATACAATTTTTACAAAAATTAACATTTTATGAAATTGCCTATGTAAACTCTCCCACTTCTAAGCTAAAATTCTAAAAGAATGTTTAAAAATTTTAAATTGTTAAGTTATAATTTAAATTCATAGCACTTGTTTTATTAGTTACCATTCTCCTGTAAATAGTTAATTAATTGTTTACGTACTGCAACTAGATTTAAAAGTAAAAAGTTGAAAATATATATTTAAGCATACTATTAAATTTAAACTAATCGGCAATTTCCTACAAATCTAGAAAAAAGGAAATTAATAATGTTCAAATTAATTATTTTTTTATAAAAGTATATAATATAATTCAAATGCCAGAACTCAGGATTTTATAAATCTAAATTAGGACATCAAAAAATTATTATTATTATTGATGTTTTAATTTACTAATCTAGTTGACATAATTAAAATAAAACAAAAAATCAAAAACTACGAAATTTAATATTTATTATAAAACTTTTACTCCGTTTATGGACATATTACCCTGCAAAATAAAGCCTGCAAAGTAAGTAAAATAATAAGTCCATGAAATAAAATTGAAACATTATTCTCCTACAAAACTAATCGGTGTACTATACAAGCAAAGTTGACGTTTACGTGTGAAAAACTGCAACCTAAAACTTCAATCATATTCTATTAAGTTAATAATTAAGTTCAATACATTTAGCCTTTCGTAAATGTTTTCACATAATTCCACCTCGTTCACCATCTTTTAATCGAAATTTGGCATGCATAAATGAATTACGTCATTATGTGATGCAAACCAAAATCACAACTCAACTCAAATCAACACTTCCAAGTTAGCATTTTATTTATATGGTTTAGTTAATTTATAGCCTTTTCACATTAATTAAATAAATTTAATAATTTAATGCATTTTATAATACCCTGTAAAAAATAAAATAACTCATATCTAAAATAAATCCATCCTATATGAATTATATAAGGCGGATTCCAATTCGACTCAAAACCTCTTTGATTATACAAAAATATATGTATAAAACCTATTTGAGTCGAATACCCTAAAATTTCGTTGTGTTTGTACAGTCCATGTTTTATTAAGAACATTATAGTTGTAACAAAAATACAAAAACAAAAAGAGGGGAAATAACAAAATAGAACAAAATCAACATTAATGTACCTACTACAGAAATAGGCGCCCCGATTATGTTTACGACATCCGCCATATTGAAATTTCCCCCTTTAATTTTTATATTTTCTTACGAACGATGCTACACGGGAGTGCGTGACCTGTTTCGCACTTCAGTTTCTTTATTATTTGAATTAATTAAGAGAGAATGTGTTAAAAAGTATTGCGGCATTTGGCAAGCGTTTTTCCAGTGGCGTTCTGTTTTTATATTTTTCAGATTGTACTATCGTCCGATAGATGATGCGTGGAAGTTTTTGTGTAACGGTTGGAATATTGAAATTAAATATTTCACTCGCTACAGCACCCTCGACCAAATAAGTTCCTCAATAAAAAGAAAGAACACTATGATTGTTGAACGTAAAAATTAACGGTTTTGTATGATTTTGAACGGATTAACAGATTAAGCCTTATTCTGGTTTTAGTTGATCGATTGAAATACGGACCTTCGTAGGGAGTAGATACTCCCGGATGTGTTATACCACGGAATGTTTTACAGATAGATTGTAATTTGGTGACGTTTTCAATAAAGGAGATTTCTTCAACAGCGTGTCATATCCGTTATCGATTGTGTAATGTATGGGAGTTGGTGTTTAACTCGTACCATAGGTGCATTGATTGATAGCTGAGTCGTTTGATCGATCAACTTCTTGCGCTTTAAATCGACAAGGTTACCAAATCTACTTAGAAAATCGGTGCCAATGATTGGATCGTTCGCATCCGCTAGGATGAATTTGCTGCCGTCTGATTTATTCGAAGAGTGTGTAAAGAACTTGCGAAAAGGGATTACGGAAAGGTCCGCGCCAGTATCAATTAAGAATGCGAAGCTATTTATCCGGTAGTGAATGAATAGGCAGCTGAATGTCTGTATTGTCTTATGGTCTGCCGCTTCCATCGTATGCTTTATTGGTTTGGGTGACTGATTGTGCCTTTATCTATGGCAGAAGCTGATTTGAAATTACAGGGCTTACTGCAACAAAGACCTGATTTATTTCGGCTTGTTGAGTGAGCTCGTGAGTTGCTTCCGTATGTAGATCGACTATTCGAGTATATTTTCCACTTTTGACATGCGTTCTTCCATGTAGGCCTCGCTGGTGGGATGATCGTATTGCTACCTTTCTGAAGGTCTTGATTGACGTATTGATGATACGGATTGCACGTGCATTGTCCTGGCTTTGTTTAATTTGTCAGCAGTTTTTGCAAGCTCCTCTGAGGTCATTGTCTCTTGTTGTGGTACCAATGCTATGTGGATGTAGTTTGATAGCTTTCTGAGTCACAATGATTTTATAAGCTTTGGTGTGAAATTGTTGCCGGCGAGTTGTCCAAAAGAACTTCCAACTATTTTTCATCTGAAAGCGAATTTCTTTTTATGATAAATTGTTTAATAGCTTCATAACGATTTACTATGGATGATGTTGCAGTAGATCAGAGATCGTGTTGCTTGTCACTGATGAAACTAATATCCCTATACAAAAGAAAAAAAAAAGTGTAGCAGCATCATCTAATCACTTTTTAAAGCCCCACACTGAATAAAATAATGATACGTAAATTTAACTTTGACTGAGCTTGGAAGTATTCTGCATTGAAGAAATTAAATTCGTAAATATATTCTTTGTTATGCGCCTTGAAAGACGTTATTAGTAAAACAACAACAAGCGAGCAACCCTTCTAATATTCAAAGTTGTGGGTGACACCAATACCGTTATCAAAATAAATGATTTACCTTGCCTTAAGCGGAAGCCGTGATTTTTGGATCCTAACAGCTCTCAAACGTGTTCATTGCCATCACCGTCAGTAATCAGTCAATGGAAAATTTCTTTTGTATCACGCTAACGGGATGCGCAAACTCTAGAGCTTTAACCACTGTGCCATTTGGTCAGTGTTATTTTAATTTAAATCGCGAAAGTTTCGTGTACAGGCTAAAATATGTTAATTTTTCAGATTATATATTACTGTTCTACTTGATTTCAGGCCTTGATTTCATGACCCAAGTAACAATTTGATAGGTAAATTGCCCTAGGCAGCAAAAACAAAGCTGTTACAACGTCGTGAAATCAGAAAAAATTACAAAAAATAGTTATAAATATTAAATAGATATTCAATTAGTTTTTAAAACATTGTGGTAATGTAAAAAATAGGTAATTAGCTTAAGTAGGTATATAAGATATTCCAGCAGGGATTTTGTTATATGACATAAAGCAAAACAGTCGGGAGAAAAGAAGTGTTGCTGTGGTAGTCAACTAAACAAGTATGACAGCTATAATACTTTACTTATTTTTTTGTGTAATTTTCAAACATATTTGCATTTAATCAAAATTACTGTTAAAATAACAAAATAGTTAGAAAACAAGTCTAAAAGAAATTTATACTTCTTTAACTTCTCTTCGGAAGTGGCTCCTTCTTCTAACCTTTGCATACCCTGTACTGCCACCTGATACTCTGAATATTTGGCGAGCAAGCATGTCGGTTCTGAGCACCATGAATTATCGGCTTTTTGCTCTGTATCTCTTGATATTTGAGGAATTGTTTGGTGTCCGGTGGATAATGAACGATACCATTATCTTCGTCTCCTTCAAACCAGCACGCCGGACACACAAACAGTTCCTTCTTGCTTACAGTGAAAATGATTTCATAGCAAACACTTACCATTATTAAAGATAAAATGTACTGTTTCAGTAATTACGCGTTAATCTGACAATAATGTTGAATAACAACATTTTTGGAAAAGGAAAAGCTGCTTAACTCAAAACAAAATTACTTATCTAACAACAAAACCGCTTAACACCCAGCGAAATTTATATGAGTGAACTAAACGTGGATAAAAAAGGAAAACTGCTTAACTCGAAGCAAAATTGTTTAATACACAGCAAAACTGCTTAACACACCGCAGAATCTATATGTGTACTTTATGTAAATTTATAACTAAAACAATGTTGTTAACCCTCTAGCAGGTATTTCCGCTTTTAAACGGACCACAGAAAACTTACTCTTTGCACAGATTTACGTTTTTATAAGTTGTTTATAATATTATAGGCGTATGTGCGTTAACGGTTATTATTTGCGTAATTCAAACGCTTCGGTTAAATATTTATTTGAACAAAATTGGGCAGACGAAAATTTAAGTGTCTTGTTTTTCTTGTCGTAGAAATCAGAGAGTAGAAATATAGAACATTCATAATATTCTGATCTACAGTGCAGTATATTCTTGGTGTGCTTGAGAGGCACCCTTTGAGTACAACGCCAAATGTTGACAGTACTTGGGAGGAGTACTTCGAGTGCAAATAGCTAATAATGTAAAATGTAGAAAATATCGATACGTCGCGTGAGCGATGTTAGCTGACATAGCGAGGCAAAAACAGGAAAACGTATCTCGCGTGATTTAACGCAAGTGTGCTAGTAAGTTTTAAAAGGCTTCGTTTGCAATTGAGAGATATGTATAACCAAAATTATCTCACATCGAATAGCTTAGCTTTGCTGAAAGGCGCAACGGACCCTTCTGTTTCTGAAATATTATTATGCATTCGTGAGACCAAATATTATTTGACTGGCGGTGATGTTTTTGTAGTATATATAATGTTTGTTAATGTAGTAATATGTTAGTAATTTTAACCTGAGACAATTTTAGACTTAATTTTCGATTTTTTCACGTTAAAATTACTCTACCATAATTTTCCCAGTCAGAAAAAATTACCTTCTAGAGGGTTAAAGTAATTAATATTCCATGCAAAGTCTAACAGCTAAAACGCTTAACACAGAACAATAATGTTTTATGATCAGTGATTTTCTTATTCAAAAGCTAATTAGTTACTTAAAACATTTAATATATTTTGGCTAATTTTTCGTAAGTTCGTAAGACACTTTAGCTGTAATAATATTTAACTTAGGATAAATAGTTAAAATAGTTATCTATTATGCTATTTAACTGATACATATATTAAAGCCATCTTTTAATTTAGTTTTTCTTCTCATAAAAATGGTTGCATCATTTATCTGAATTATTAAAATAACGCCAATCTTCAGCTTTTGGTTGATTACCAGAAGCTTTTTAGCATTTTTGGATTTATTTTTCAGGAAAAATAAATTTTTCGAAAAAATTTTTGATTTTAATTTTATTATTAATATCAAATATTGTTAAGTCGCGTTTTCCTTTTCTGACCTACTTTTTCAAACTGGTCGATGAAATTTGTTTCCCGTGTATTTCTACTGTCAATATTTCATAAAATATTTATGGCATTTATTATTGAAGTATGACATCATTAAAATTGTAGATGCAATTATAGAAATATGTTTTTTACCAATCATTTAGCAACAAATTGTTATTGTGACAATAATTTCCAAAATAATAGCTCTTTAGTTATTTCTGACTGTTTTGCTATTTTGAAACCAATTCCCTTAAGCTGCAAAAACATTAATTTTTCTTATGTAACTATTTTGCGTGAGGCACAGCGAAACTGCAAATATAATTTTTTTGCTATTTGGGAACCTATATTTTTAAATAAATCAAACTGCTATCTCAAAAGTAATTTACCATTTATTACGAGTTTGCTATTTGTCGTTGCTATAACATATCTGCAAGCAAACTACGATTACCATTTTTGCTGAAGTTTAAGAAGTTTAAGTTTTTATTTTTTAAGAAGTTATTATAACTAAATTGCTGTGAATTTTAGATGGCACAACGCTTTGACAACTCCAAATCGTTACTTGGGGAGGTTTATGGTTATCATCTAAAATTTAGTAAATTTACTCTCAATATTGAAGGCCAATAAACCCTCGGGATACCGACATTTTTCTGTAAGGCCTCTTGCTATGACTTGTTTTTTTTTTCAAAATTTGGTTATCCGTCCGGTTGTTATTGCTTCCTATTCCAAGTCATCGTTGGGGCCAAATAATTTATTCGCACTGTTTTTAATGTATTCGGCTGAACTTTTGTTTTGTTTCAGTTTCGTCAAGTTATGCTTATCGTCAATTCTGAAATGGAGTCAAACACCAGGGCCCTCTTGCCTCAACCACTTATCACTTTTCAACTTATCAAAATTGTCTTTTTTATGCATTTGTGTTCTAAACTTGTCTCAAGTTAGACAAGCTTTAAAAGAAAAGTTTCTATTATTACCGCGGATGCCAATAAATAATTTATATGCATTTTGACCGTTTGATTTGTTTGAAGTTTTTTCAAATAATCTTGGGAAAAATTCAAATTTATTACATACAAATTTTGATTACAGAAAATTCTAAGTGAGTGCTTTTCAGTGATCCAATTTCAATTGAGTACTTTTCATTTTTCAGCTCGGCGCAAAAGGAATTTATCAAAAATTATAATAAGTAGAAAAATGAAAGGTACCAAGTGATTGGTACGATAGGTCCCAGGAGTTCAACTCCTGTTTTTAATTCTGATACAATATGTTAACTATTTAACTGGAAGCTTGAAGCCTACTCCTCACTTTTTCTCTCTAAGTTCACTTGTAACGTGTAATCTGTTCATTTTGTAGTGAACAATGCAAACTACTCAATCATTATAGGAAGATAAAGAAGCCGCAAAATTTGACCGACATCAGTAAATCTATTCCTACACTTCGCGGCTGTTCTGTGGGTAAGATAAACTTTTTTAAGAATCAAATCATCAAATTCTACAGACCTACATATTTTTCTATACCTGCTTATCGATAAATTTAAGCTTACATGATGATTGATGAAATATTTCATATAAATCTATAAAAAAACAAAACCAAAAAAAATTCTTAGAAATTCACTTAATGTATCGAAATGAATTAAGTACCAAGAAATTGAGCAATAAAAATCAAACTGTATCAAAGATATATTAACAAAACACAACTTAATGAAACATCAAAGAAATCTTTAAGTCGTATGGATTAAATTTTTGTAAAATGAGAGTGCGGAGAGGAAGTGAGTACGCGGTGTATCATAAATTACATAAATATATATAAATATTATTCTTTTGCCATAAATCACGAGGCATAAATTATCTCAGCTTCATGTTTTATCAAGGGTTAATATTTTCTTTTATATTTACACCGTAAAGTGGTTTATGTATTCTGCTGTACAATTCATATATACAAACATATTCAATATAATAAAACATAATTTAATTAATTTCATTTATGTTTTTTTCATTGTTGTTGTTGTATTAAATCAACTAAGTGTTTTAATATCCAATTACTTAACAATTATAAAGTAAACGACATCCAAGGGTTAATAATATTTGATCGTTAATTTCTTTATGAAAATTATAAAAATGATTGGCAAAATATAACACTTGTGGCTATAAATTCATTTATCCGTAACACCAACAACTGGCGGACATATTTTGACGATTTTGACACCCGTAATTATGTCGGATTAAAAATGGATGCGGATCCATGAAAACATTTATTTTTAACGTCTCATCTAGATCAAAGGGGGTATATGCACGATGCGATCAAAATAAATGCGGTATGTGTATATTAAATTAACTTATACATACATATTCATTTTGAGGAAATATTTGTTTTTAATGTATAAAGCTGAGATGACATAGATTTGATTAGTAAGTAAACCAACAGAATGAATATTATTTGAGCTAATAGTTAAGTGCATTTAAAAATGTCTTTAATGCCCGAATCTATATCGTAAATTCTATTGAGATGTACGCATCTTAAGTAATATTGGACAATTTAAAATTAATTAACATGCTCGATTTCATCATTAAACAAATTAATTTATGAAATATTAAACAAAATTATTTTGTTTATTCTATTAAGCCCCGTCCAATTACAATTTATTGTCGTTAAAAAATTTATTTTTTTTTTTGACATTTTAAATCAGATTAGAAATAATTTTACATTTTTTGAATATTTGGTTAATTGAATATTTGGTTTTAACAATCCAATATGTGTCAAACTCATCTTTCAACTTTTATATTATTAGCAACATTTTTGAGCATTGAACAATTTTACTTTTTTCGTTAGGATTGAAGGGGTAACAAAGGTAAACTGAGTTTCGGTTGGATAGTAATTGAAAGTTTGAGCAATAACTTTTCCAATTTTGAAGATCAACCTAACTTAAACGACAAATACAGTGGCACGCTCATGTTGTACTAAAATACATCAGTTCCATAAATAAAATGAGGAATTGGAATACGTCTGGCCTAATCTCCTAATCTTCATAATTTTATTATCCTGGAAAAGAAAACTCAACTGAAACTTATTTTATAAGTTCAAGTGATGTATTGCCACAACGAAGCAATTTTTTATATTAAAATTGTTCGATTTTATTAGGAAATAATTAATATTTATATTAATTATCTGGACCAATGTTTATTGAATAATTGAGAAATATTTTTATAATTTTTGAATAGCGGAACTACCAACATCAGCTGATCCAGAGCAGTAAAAATCTAAAATCTGCAATTGTGCTCCGATTTCTGTTCTTGATACCTTTAATGACATGTCTCGAAACCTGTAACTGCTGTGCCAACGCGTATTTAGATTCCATAATTATTTCCGTACATTTCATAGAAAATTCGATTTGATGAAAATCACCTTACTATACATCAGACGATTCAGAGCTATAAAAATCGAAAATCTGTAATTGTGCTCCGATTGCTGTTCTTGATACCTCTAATGATAGGCCTCAGGACCTGTAAATTTGTATGCCAACGAGCATTTATGTTCCTTGATTCCATTGAAAATCACCTTACTATAGATCAGCCGATTCAGAGCAGTAAAAATCCAAAATCTGCAATTGTGCTCCGATTGCTGTTCTTGATACCTCTAATAATAGGCCTCAGGACCTGTAAATTTTGAGGCCAATGAGTATTTACGTTCCTTGATTCCATTGAAAATTACCTTACTATTAATCAGCCGATTCAGAGCAGTAAAAATCCAAAATCTGCAATTGTGCTCCGATTTCTGTTCTTGATACCTTCAATGACAGGCCTCAGGACCTGTAAATTTTGAGGCCAATGAGTATTTACGTTCCTTGATTCCATTGAAAATCACCTTACTATACATCAGCCAATTCAGAGCAGTAAAAATCCAAAATCTGCAATTGTGCTCCGATTTCTGTTCTTGATACCTTTAATGACAGGTCTCGAGACCTATAACTGCTGTGTCAACGCGTATTTAGATTCCATAATTATTTCCGTACATTTCATAGAAAATTCAATTTGATGAAAAACACCTTACTATAGATCAGGCGATTCAGAGCTATAAAAATCCAAAATCTGCAATTGTGCTCCGATTGCTGTTCTTGATACCTCTAATGATAGGCCTCAGGACCTGTAAATTTTGAGGCCAATGAGTATTTACGTTCCTTGATTCCATTGAAAATCACCTTACTATACATCAGCCGATTCAGAGCAGTAAAAATCCAAAATCTGCAATTATGCTCCGATTTCTGTTCTTGATACCTCTAATGATAGGCCTTAGGACCTGTAAATTTGTATGCCAACGAGTATTTATGTTCCTTGATTCCATTGAAAATCACCTTACTATAGGTACATCAGCCGATTCAGAGCAGTAAAAATCCAAAATCTGCAATTGTGCTCCGATTTCTGTTCTTGATACCTTTAATGACAGGTCTCGAGACCTATAACTGCTGTGTCAACGCGTATTTAGATTCCATAATTATTTCCGTATATTTCATAGAAAATTCGATTTGATGAAAATCACCTTACTATAGATCAGGCGATTCAGAGCTATAAAAATCCAAAATCTGCAATTGTGCTCCGATTGCTGTTCTTGATACCTCTAATGATAGGCCTCAGGACCTGTAAATTTTGAGGCCAATGAGTATTTACGTTCCTTGATTCCATTGAAAATCACCTTACTATTAATCATCCGATTCAGAGCAGTAAAAATCCAAAATCTGCAATTGTGCTCCGATTGCTGTTCTTGATACCTTTAATGACAGGTCTCGAAGCCTGTAACTGCTGTGCCAAAGCGTATTTAGATTCCATAATTATTTCCGTATATTTCATAGAAAATTCGATTTGATGAAAATCACCTTACTATAGATCAGGCGATTCAGAGCTATAAAAATCGAAAATCTGTAATTGTGCTCCGATTGCTGTTCTTGATACCTCTAATGATAGGCCTCAGGACCTGTAAATTTGTATGCCAACGAGCATTTATGTTCCTTGATTCCATTGAAAATCACCTTACTATAGATCAGCCGATTCAGAGCAGTAAAAATCCAAAATCTGCAATTGTGCTCCGATTGCTGTTCTTGATACCTCTAATGATAGGCCTCAGGACCTGTAAATTTTGAGGCCAATGAGTATTTACGTTCCTTGATTCCATTGAAAATTACCTTACTATTAATCAGCCGATTCAGAGCAGTAAAAATCCAAAATCTGCAATTGTGCTCCGATTTCTGTTCTTGATACCTTCAATGACAGGCCTCAGGACCTGTAAATTTTGAGGCCAATGACTATTTACGTTCCTTGATTCCATTGAAAATCACCTTACTATACATCAGCCAATTCAGAGCAGTAAAAATCCAAAATCTGCAATTGTGCTCCGATTTCTGTTCTTGATACCTTTAATGACAGGTCTCGAGACCTATAACTGCTGTGTCAACGCGTATTTAGATTCCATAATTATTTCCGTACATTTCATAGAAAATTCAATTTGATGAAAATCACCTTACTATAGATCAGGCGATTCAGAGCTATAAAAATCCAAAATCTGCAATTGTGCTCCGATTGCTGTTCTTGATACCTCTAATGATAGGCCTCAGGACCTGTAAATTTTGAGGCCAATGAGTATTTACGTTCCTTGATTCCATTGAAAATCACCTTACTATACATCAGCCGATTCAGAGCTGTAAAAATCCAAAATCTGCAATTATGCTCCGATTTCTGTTCTTGATACCTCTAATGATAGGCCTTAGGACCTGTAAATTTGTATGCCAACGAGTATTTATGTTCCTTGATTCCATTGAAAATCACCTTACTATAGGTACATCAGCCGATTCAGAGCAGTAAAAATCCAAAATCTGCAATTGTGCTCCGATTTCTGTTCTTGATACCTTTAATGACAGGTCTCGAGACCTATAACTGCTGTGTCAACGCGTATTTAGATTCCATAATTATTTCCGTATATTTCATAGAAAATTCGATTTGATGAAAATCACCTTACTATAGATCAGGCGATTCAGAGCTATAAAAATCCAAAATCTGCAATTGTGCTCCGATTGCTGTTCTTGATACCTCTAATGATAGGCCTCAGGACCTGTAAATTTTGAGGCCAATGAGTATTTACGTTCCTTGATTCCATTGAAAATCACCTTACTATTAATCATCCGATTCAGAGCAGTAAAAATCCAAAATCTGCAATTGTGCTCCGATTGCTGTTCTTGATACCTTTAATGACAGGTCTCGAAGCCTGTAACTGCTGTGCCAAAGCGTATTTAGATTCCATAATTATTTCCGTATATTTCATAGAAAATTCGATTTGATGAAAATCACCTTACTATAGATCAGGCGATTCAGAGCTATAAAAATCCAAAATCTGCAATTGTGCTCCGATTGCTGTTCTTGATACTTCTAATGATAGGCCTCAGGACCTGTAAATTTGTATGCCAACGAGTATTTAAGTTCCTTGATTCCATTGAAAATCACCTTACTATAGGTATTTCAATTTTTGATATTCTTTTAAGGCGTATATCCAGAGTCAAGAGGTTTATGGAAAAACAATTCAAATATCTAAACAAACAAGTACATACAGTAGAAATTGTTTATAATTTATTTAGCGAGTTTTTCTATAGATTTAAAATGTGGCTTTTACGTGAAAATGCGTTACGGTTATAAATATAAAAATGAAAAATGCTTCGAATGAGACCTAGGAGTCTTAAAATTTGCACCACTTGTTCTGAGATAACATCTTGTTAGTGTTTTATATAAAAGTTTCAAGTGGGGACCTTACACATTTTTTGGAGGGAAAATCAAATGTCTAAATAAACAATATATGGACTTAAGGAACACAATCGTTTTGAAAAAGAAAAAAACAGAATGAATTTCTGGAATACAATTATGAAGGAGCTAGGTTATTTCTTACCGATTATGATTAAATTCAGCATACACGATGAAAATGAAGTTCCAAAATCCTTTTTAGATGCAGTTCGGGAATATTGAATCCGAAGGAAATCGGATTATAAAAGGATTTTTATAAATTCTGATGGCCAATTAGGAAAACTCGTTAATCTCTTAACTGGTCAAGATGAAATTCGACAAGCACCATATGAAATCGGTTCAGAAATAACCGAGTTCCTTGCTAATTAGCAATATTCCAGAATTTATTTAAAATATCATTTTAGAATTCCATTTCCATCGATCAATTTTACCAAGCAAATTTTATGTCATGTTCTATTGAATGAAAAAAAAAAAAAAAAAAAAAAAAACTGAACCTGAATCAAAAAAATGCTGAACTCTTCGTAGTAGAAATTGAGCTCAGTTTGTTTTATCTAGTTTTTTACGTCAATAGATCGATCATGCGACATTAATTTCAATTTTTAAATTCTCAGATTTTGCTTGTTTTCCGAAAAATACAAGCTAACAATTTTTCGGTTTCATAAATAAAATGAGGTTCGCAATATTTTGTTTCTTTCTTATGAAAATTGTTGATATCTAAACTATTTTCCCCTACCCCAAACAAATCTCGAGTACGTTTAAAAATGTCGAAAAATCAAATATTCCGATTTACCTGCTGTAATTCGGTAAGACATGACGCAACTCCCTAACATAAAAATTAGGATTAAATTAGAATTATAATAAAATCATAGAACTTATGGGAATATTATGTGTCGTTATTTATTATTTACGAATAAAGGAATGCTTTTTCTATTTTAAAATACGTTTATTCTTTTTTGCTTTATACACGAGACTGCTTTTTACTTTTTTTGTACAGTTGATTAACAAAGTAAAAAAACCTTTTGAAAAAAGTATTTCCCGATGAACCAAATTGAAGTTGAATATATCGACGTCTTCGGTTTGCCGGATGACCCCACAATACTCCGCCCGTAGTGGAAACGTGCGGGTATGTAAACTTTCCTACCCGTCTTTGTAGTTTTCACTGGAGCTGATGCATTTGTTGTAGTGGTCGACGATGTAGTACCTGGTTGAGTTTTTGACGTATCTGGTACTGTTTCTGTCATCGGTGTTGTTGTTTGTTCCGCGTTATGTGGAATAAATGCTGCTTTCAAACGATCAACCGAAATTTTTTGTGTTGAATTGCAATTTTTAATCACAAAATACTTGTCAAAACGTTTGATTATTTCATATGGTCCTGTATATGGGCATTGTAATGGTGGACGTACGCTGTCATTCCTCACAAATACGTGTGTGCAACTTTTTAAATCTTTTTGCATGAAAATTTTTGTGTTATCGTGATGAGCGGTTGTCGTAGGTCGCATAGTGGAAATAAGTCTTCAAAACGTTTTAACGATCAGATTCACTTTGCTTGTCCTTGGTTGAGTTAAAGTATTCTCCAGGGATGCGAAGCGTTTGCCCAAAAACAAGTTCTGTCGGTGATGCTTTGATGTCGTCTTTGTACACAACTCGTAATCCTAATAGAATCAGTGGGATTAGATTGGTCCAATCTTTGTTTTGATGACACTTGATTGAAGTTTTTGACGTTCTGTGCCACCGTTCGACAATCCCGTTCGCTTGAGGATGATATGGCGTAGTTTTCAAATGTTTAACGCCCAGTGTTTGATTAATTTCTCTGAATATTTGTGACTCAAATTGACGTCCCAAATCGGATGAAATCTTAATGGGAACCCCAAAATACTGTATCCAGCCCGAGATAAGGTGGCTTGCAACTGTTCCGGCTGTGATATCCTCCATAGGAATTGCGGTAGGCCATCTACTGAATCGATCAACGATGGTCAAACAATACCTGTTCCCAGCTGAAGGTGGCATGAGTCCTATTATGTCGATGTTAATATGCTCGAATCTGGAATTTGGCTGTACGTAGTTCGATATCGGCCTCACGTATACCTGCCAAACGAATCGATCACAAATCAATTTTTGGATACCACGAACCCCTGGGTAGGTTAATTCGTGTAATTTTTTGATGATTGGTTGGCGATATTCCATCGGGACGAATGGGCGAATACGATTTTGTGAAGAATCACAATAAATTTGTATATTTGTATCCGGCATGGTGAAGCGGCTTATTTGCAAAGATATCTTCTTTGAATTCCCGTCCAGTATTGATTTTAATTCTGGATCATGGTGTTGTGCTGCTGCCAATTTCTCGAAATTGACTTCACCCGTTAAATTTATCACGTTAATTCTTGACAGTAAATCAGCCAGATTGTTATCCGAACCGATAATATGACGAATGTCAGTCGAAAATTGACTGATGTAGTCGAGTTGCCTAATTTGCCTCGGCGTTAGTGGTTCTTTCTTTTGTCGGAATGCGAATGTAAGCGGTTTGTGATCAGTATAGATACAACATTTTCTTCCTTCCAACATGTGACGGAAATATTTCACAGCCTGATAAATGGCAGTCAACTCTCTATCGTAGGTGTGTCGCATTTGTTTGGTTTCTGTAAATTTTTTTGAATAGAAACCCAAAGGCTGGAGCTCACTTCCGTTTACAGATTGGTTTAAACATGCGCCAACGGCATGGTTTGACGCATCCGTAAATAAAATTAGGTCTGCGTTGCTTACCGGGTGGTCCAATAAGGTTGAATTAATTAGGTCATTTTTACATACCTAGTTGAAAAGCTGTAACTGCCTCTTCCGACCACTCAATTGGTGTTTGATCATTTCTTTTATTTCCAATAATTAACTTTTGAAGCGTTGATTGATTTTTTACTGCATTTCTTATAAACCTTCGGTAAAAATTTACCATGGCCAGGAAACGTTTTAACCCAGCCCCAGTTGTTGGGCGTTCGAACTTTTTTTTTGCTTCAATCTTTTCTGGCAACCATTTGCTGTGAGGAATTTAACTTCGGCTCTTCTAAATATACATTTTGAAACGTTGATGCTTAACCCGTATTGTCGCAATCGTTCGAATACGATGGAGAGGTGTTTGCGATGTTCCTCTATATTTTCAGATGCGACAGCTATGTCATCGATATACTGCTGGGTCTGTGCGGCGTTGCAGAGTCCGAACGGTGTATATATAAATTCAAGTAAACCGAACGGTGTTGTTATCGCCGTTTTTGGTATATCCGCAGGTTCTACTGGGATTTGATGATATGCTCGTTGAAGGTCAATTGTGGAAAATATTTTACAACCATTTAAAATGTTTCCGAAATCTTGTTTAAATGGTATAGGGTAACGATCCGGTACCGTAATTGAATTCAAACGGCGGTAATCGCCACATGGACGCCACCCTCCATTTTGTTTTTTTACCATATGTGCAATGGGGAAGCCCAATTGCTTTTAGATGGTCGGCAGATCCCTCTCCGTACTAGGTCTTCGAATTCGTTGCGAGCTACTTGGCATTTGTCTAACGCGAGTCGACGAGGGCGTACAAAAACTGGATGGCCTTTTGTAATTATTTGATGCGTGTTATTAATTTTTGACGGAGCCATGTGGTCATGTTGTACTGTGATGTCCTTATATTCCCGTAAAATATCCGAGAATGGATCTGTGACATCGAAGGTTGTAATCCCTAACGTTGATTCTGTCGTTGGTGTACCTTTTGTTGACAGCCTGGTTGCACCGTCTATCAAACGATTTGGTTTCATATCTATCAACAATCCGTAATGTTTGATAAAATCCGCCCCGATGATCGGTTGTTTTACGTCGGCCACGATAAAGTTCCAGATAAAATTTCGCCGAAGTCCAAAATTTAAAGATAATCTCCTTTCGCCGTATGTGTGAATTTGTGTCCCATTTGCTGCAAAAAGTTTCGATCGATTTAATATTTTCCGATTATTTTCATTGTTCGGGGGTAAAACAGAGATGACCGCACCGGTATCAATTAAAAATCGTTGCTTGCATTTAAGATCCGAAATGTATAAACGATGTATACAGGCATCCAAATTTTTGTGTTCGATCGAATTTTTCCCCCAAAAAGTTCTAGAGATTACGGAAAGAGCCAAACCGCCATTCGATTCTCGGAACTTTTATATAAGGACAATTTCCTAGGACCAAACAATTCCAGTAAGTGAACTAAAATTGGTATAGGCTAATTTTCAATTGGCCACCATATTCACCGGATTTAAACCCTACAGGCGTTCTAAAGGGCTATTAAAAAAATCGAATGTATGTTGACAATCTACGCGATTTGAATGATGTGGAAAACACGGTTCGAAAAAATTAACGAAATTTCAACAGATCTTATTGCTCGATTCTGTACCGAAAATGTTACAATGTGTAAATGGTGGATTTTTATTGTTAACTGTGATATATTTCTCATATTTGATTGTGAAATTGTGAATTTATTGTGTATATCTGTGATATCAGAATCTGTGATATCAGAAGCCCCGCAATACGCGGGACCATCCTGCGCAGCCGATTGATGTGCCGCCTCCTGCGGCGTCCCTCCAATAAGTATCGATGTCCCTCCAATTAAAAAAAAAAATGTTTAATCAACGCAAAATGTTCCACCTGCGCTTTAACCGATATCAAAGAATGGAAAATTCCTGCGTAAAATTTATCTATAAGTTTATCTGTTTTCGGGTATAAAGAGCAATTAAAACTTAGATGTAGCTGTAAAAGCTCCGAAACTAAATTTTTAAATGGCCATATGCCATATTACGAGTAAGATGTTAAAGCCAAACCTTTTTGAGCCGCATTTATGAAAATTTAAATTTTTGCATCTTTCTCTAATTCGACCCCAACACAACTTGGAATGAAATTGTAAATTAATGAATTTAGGTAATTTGCTTCGTTTGGAATTTTTGGGGTGTTTGGGATGAAACCTCTGCAAATACTTGAGACATTTAAAAATTAAAATTTTTCAGTACAAAAAACAGATTTATCCATTTTAGATTTTTTCAGTTATTAATTTTTGATGTAAGCAACATTTTAAATCTAAAGTTTGAAATTTTATTAAAAATCTTAGAATTTACGGTTTGTAGTATTCAACCCTAACCAGGTATATTCCTAATTTTTACATTAAATTTAGCTTCGAAATTTCCGATAATTTACTTCGGATACCAACCGCCACAACTATAGTTGTCTTTAGGATATTAAGTAGAGCAAATTGTACTCTTTAATATGAAGATATTAAGGCGAAATTTTAATAATGTTTACCAAAATGTGAATTTTTTCCGCTTGTGAACCTATTAGAAATTGGCAATTTTATTTTGTGGCTCTAAACGAAGTACACATAATAGTTTAGTTTTGCTATAAAAACTTTATAGACAAACCAAATTGTTTAAAACATTTGAGAAGCACTGAACTAAACCAAAGCTCTTGATTCAACGGTAGATATCCTGTACCAATTATTTCGTGATGAAACGTAACTTCTATGCTGCATGCCAATCGGTCGCGCGTATATACCAGTTGAATACGGTTCTCGATGTTTTCTTGGTACGTCGCTCATCAAAATTGACGATTTTTTTTTGTTGTATGGGTGTCATTAGAATTTGTATACCCGCTGTACATGCACCTTCTCTACGTTTCCCTTCTTTTCAAATACGGTCGCTTTATTTGCTCTTTGTACATATTCTCGTTCTCGAATCAATGTGTGTTGTATTTACATTAGAATTTAGGATTGACGATATTCATCGTCAACCCTTAGTCACGTAAAACTCATTAAGGATATCAATGATTCTGCGGTTAAACTGCAAAATGCCGTGGTCAATTGAGACTTCAACTAAACAGGTCATGGACAGACGACAAGGTTGTTGCTCCTTTAGATTGAAAACAAAATCCTTACATTTTAAGCTTTAATTCTAATGTAGTTGTATATTTGTTTATTAAATTGGTTGTCTGCGAGATTTGGTCCTAAAAGAAAAAGTTTCTTCATCTCAGTAGTATAAATATTGGTGAATTTTTTTCTGTTATTTGAGTCATTTGATTGGCTAAAAGCCAGAAACAAAATTTTGAGATTTTCATCTCACCGTATGAATCACAGTTGATGGATTAAAAATTAGTTTTATCCAATGATTAAATGTCTATCATTTAATCTCATTTGGTTAACACCTCGCCGTTATACAAATCGGCGTAAAGCTGCCTCTTAATGCATTAGATATTAAGTGTGTTACTATTTCAAAATGTATTTCCTTGGTACTGAAGCATACAAAAATACACATGCCACGACGTACGAGTATGTATATACATTTTTAACGGTTCAGCATAATTTAAGCCGACCTTAAAACGCTCTGTTTGGTTGAACTCCTTCCGCAGGCAGTAGGTACATGATTTGCTATATCATTAACAATGCGCGGCTGATAGTCCAATAATGAAAATGAATAACAGTCAATAAATGTGTTGAGCTAACATGTAAACAGTGCTCGTTACTGGTAACAGATGTCCTCAAGGATCATAACTGAGCGAAGCCTCAAAGCTCGGACAATACGGTTCACTTAGTGGTTGATACGGTTTTATTTAATTGTACCAAGCGAAACTGGAGTTGGTTTAATTGGAATTCGCACCACTTAACGACCTTCTATTGTTTTGATTATAATTTAGATCATCAATGTTTGTATTCTCATATTAAGGCATTGCGGTCAACATTTAGTGAGCCTCATAACATTTAGTTAAATGCTTTTAAATAATGGGTTTCAGTAATTCGTAAATGCTTAATTACATTTGCATTTTCCCCACGTGAGAATCCCTTTAAGTATTATAATTTCGGGGAGCCACTGATAAATGACTTGATGAACTGTCTTCGAAAAATAGATCTTCGAACTTTACCATTCGGTATAAAAGGGACCCATATAAAGATGTGAAGCAGCTCTGGGGTTTACTGGATCCCCAAATCAAAAAAATATCTAGCTTCTGTGCCAGATATTGTAAATAAGCTTTGTTTTAAATGTGTACTACTTGTAAATGAATTAATTAATATGCTGAAGACCATCTCTATATGAGCAAGCGGAAAAGCTGAATTTTGGTACAAATTCATCTATTGTAGAATTCTTTTAATATTCAATTTTCAACGGAATAATTTTAAGTGTCTTGTGTAAGTAAACAAAAAATAAAAAACGTAACAGTCACCGAACCAATATGTAATCAATCGTTCATATCAATAACTAAATTTAAAGAAAGATTTCTTGTCTGTCATCGACCAAAATAATAATTTATTGCTTTGCTATTTGATGGTATATTCATTAGGAAATGTCCGTCATGTTTTCAAAGAAGCATTCCTGTCACAATCTCATGGTATTGCCACACCAATAGAATGAAAACTTACTGCAAGCTATTGTGTTGGAGTCAACAGTTAATTTTGTTATTGTATTTATTTAAAGTTCATTAAATCGAAAATTCGACGATGTCATTAGTATGACGGACAACAGTAGGTAGATGATTCCGGTTGTGTGGAGTTTTTTTTTGGAATGAGATTTTGTTCGATTAGAAAATTAAGCATTCCGGGATAACAAATTCCTCGCGGAATAAACCATCAAAATTGCTCGTCGTTGAATTTTGCGGTGAAGTCCAATAATAGTGCCATGAAAATCAAAAAACACTTAATTTTAAAGTAAGGCGACCACATAAATTATTAATTAAATTATTAAAATCAGACAGATAAAAGTGCCATTTCAAACTGTTTAAATTCGAAAGAAATTCTTTGAATTCCTAATAACATTGGTATTTATATTTTTCACATACTTAAAAGCACCCGCGAATATTATATTTGTTTAGAGAAAGGTGCCATCATTATTAGATCTTTTGAAATAAACTTTTATTTTCCGTTCATAAAACAACAAATTTTTTTATTACAAGAAATATTCGTGTGGCTTCTTAAATTATTAGAGTGATTGATCATCGTACATATATTGTATCATACGAAAGATCCCTAGAATAATCTTGAAAAATCTTAATGCTAAGCAATTCGACAGCAAAAAACATTCTTTTCGAAAAAAATAAATGGAAAACTTCGAATAATCTCGAAAACGGATACCAAGTATCTTATTGCTATTCGAATCCAGAAATCAAGAATATTCCACAAACATTAAAATGTCGAATTTCGAGAATCTCACCTAACTAATTGTTAACTCAAATAATATCAAAAGTCTCATCTCATAAAATCTCGAATAATATACAAAATACTCAATGCCAAACAATCTACGAGTAAGCTTAAAACTTCGAAAAGTTACATAAAGTGTTGAAAATCCTTTAAGAAATCAATAATTTGATGCAACATAACATCAAAATTCAAGAAACTTCAATAATCCCTATTAAGACAATTCTATTGTATAAATTTATTCCGGAAATCGAGATGCGTGGAGTCGTTTATAAAAGCAATCACATAAGTCTCAAGTTTTTTTTTGCGAATTTGCGAAAAAAAAACGTGATTAGGTAAGATATTTTGAGTTCTCATACTGCTTACAAAACCGCATTCTAAACGGCAGAAACTAATTTAATAATTGATTTCCCTACCAGTAACGTCTTCAGCAGCTATAGGGTACAAAGTACCCGACTCAATTTGTAAATAATTTAAAATTTATTTATTTTTTATTTATTTATAGTATTTTATAAATAATTTAGTATTAAAAGGAAAAGCACACATGGAAACAAAGCAATCGAAACAAGAAAAAAAATAATGAAGTAGCTTCCATTAGGCATAAAAACCACTTAAATTTTTTCAAACAATTTCCACCTCATGCTTACACATTCTATTTTGAGCAGTAGCTCATTTACAATAAAATGTACAGCACGATATTAAAAATTAATAAAAATAAATTAAAAAAACTACGTATTGCCCATCAATCACGCCACTCCAAAAATTTTGACCTAATTAATTTTGCCGATCCTAATCTCTTAATTTCCAATGGAATTGAATTCCAAAAGGAAACTCCCCTAACATAAAATGACGTGTTTAGCGACCTACAACAATTTTTAGCCGGAATTAGGCGGAAGTTAGAGGAATGGAACCCGACTAAACATTAATTTCCTATATAGATAACAAGGCTCCTTAGCTTTGAGAAGTTTAAAAATAAAAAGACAAACGCGAAATTCGTAAAAAATAGATAAACTTCATTCTAAAATAAGGCTAGAGTAGGCAGAAATATGATCGAACTTCCTAATACCAAAAAATAAACCTGGTACAAGCATTGAAACATCTTTGGAGAACATTCATATTTTCCTGAAGCATACCGAATAAAACTATGTCACCGTAAATAAAATGAGGAAGAAGATAAGACAAAAATAATTTTTTCCTAAACTGACTATCAGAAAATCCAACCACTTTATACAAACAACTATGCATACCAAAGACCCTCTTACTAATAGTACCTAAATGGTCAGTCACCCCAAGTAAGAGTTTTATTAATAACTAAGCCTAAATCCCTAACAGTATTTGAATATTCAATTAGCGAACCCGACAGAAAAATACCAGGAAAGGACGAGGTATCTAACGGTTTTTTATAAATTATAATCGACTGAGATTTATTCGCGTTTAAAACGAGCCTGTTAGAGACCGACCAACTAACGATATTACTTAAATCTTCATTTATCAGAGAAATATTCCTAACAATAGAATCCTGATCTAAACGACTATTTCTATAAACTTGAACGTCATCAGCGAAAATATGAAATGAACAATGTTGAATGGAGGATTCTATGTCATTTATGTGCATAGAAAATAATAGAGGACCCGGTACTGAACGAAAATTACAGGGTTTAATAGAATCAAAGGCCTTAGAAAAATCTAACAAAGTTAAAGAAGTTAATCCCCTATTATTCATATTACGCCTATATCACATACATTTAATAACGCAGTAGAAGTGCTATGAAATTTCCTAAACCCAGATTGGAAGCAACTAATTAAACTGTTGCTATGTAAATGCGATTGAATTTGATTTTTAATAACTATCTCGAAAGCCTTAGAGAGAGAACTTAAAATGCTAATTGGCCGAAAATGGGATAGCTCTAAAGGATTACTGATCTTTGGGATCGGTATTATTTTACTTAGCTTCCACTGATCTGGATAGGAAGAGGACGTGAGAATAAAATTGAAGATATGTAACAAGTAGTTTGAGACGAAAGGGAAAATTACCTTAACGAATTTTAAATTGACATTATCCAGACCAGAAGATTCCGATTTAACCTTCCAAATAGCAGATTGTAAATCCTCGAGAGAAATATTTGAAAACGAAAACGAATTAGAGGACGCGTTAGAGGACAGATCGACAGAACTACTGCCCGAGTTCAGACTAGAGCAAAAATAAATATTAATTTCATTGGGTTTGAAATCTCCACTTGAACTAATCTTGCATTTGCCTATGCCTAAATTACGAACATTACGCCAGAAAACCTTGGGAGGAAAAGAGGAGTCTAACTTGTCCTTGAAAAAATTACGTTTAGCAATTCGAATTAACCCTACAACTCTGTTACGAGCCTGCTTGTAATCTAAATGAGATTGACTATTAGGACACCTTTTCCATACACGATATTTACTAACTCTAATATTTATGGCATTCGAAATTTCCTGAGACAACCAAGGCAGAAATTTTGCTTTGCAAGTAACCTTTTTAAGCGGAACGCAACTATTAAACACAAACTAATATACGAGTTGAAAAATTCTATTTGGCTAGTTGCAGAACTAAGGCAAAAAATATCCTCCCAAGGAACTGAGTTACAATCTAAGTAAAGGCGGGAATTGTCTATACTAAAAAAATCTCTAAAGCTAAAACTCTTAGGTTTAGGTGGAGAGTAAGAGTTTACAGAAAAAACTAAAAGATCATGATGGGATCCCATACCGAGAGACAACTGATTGACAAAACAAATAGAGTTATTAGTAAAAGATATGATATGATCAATAAGGGAATAAGATGCCCCGCTAGCGGTTGGTCAAGAAAACGTTGGTGCCACAGTGTTGTGTACGGATAAATTAAGACTATTTAAAAGATTCAAATAATCCCGAGGGAAGCCGGAGTTTTGGAGTATATCGAAATTAAAGTCACCTGATATATATATTTAATCGAATCTACAAGAGAAATAACTAAATAAACTTTCTAAGTCTACAAGTGATTTTTTAAATTTTGCATACGATCTTTAACTAGTTTTTGGTGGGTTATAGATGGTACCGACTAAGATTTCACGACCATTAATGAATCCGATACTAACGATTCTGAAATGGAAGAAGGTATGGTAACTAATCTAGCCTTAATATGATCTCCTACAAACATACATAAACCACCATAATTAAGGGGAGGTACCGCTCTATCTTTCCTAAATATATTATAACCTTTGATGGCCAAAGCTGAATTAGGGATATTCGGATTTAAAAATGTCTCAGAGAAACAAAGAATGTTCACTGAAGCACCATTAAAAATGTGACGAATCTCGTCAATATTTGGAACTAAACTTTGCACGTTGAAACTAGCTACATTTAATAAAGACTTATTGACTAACATAGATTTTAAAACTACATTGGGGTTATTAAACGACATTACACTCAAGTGTAAACACGACGCGACGTGATTGAAGCGCAATACTTACAAATAAATATAAGGAACGCTTCATTCAAACCGAACCGGATTACTGGAAATCTAAAACGGAAAGGAACAAAAAACCAACCAAAGTAATAAATGCCAACTTAACGTAAACAAAGGAACAATACTTAACCGTTGAGCCCCAATTTATGCCCTAATTTATTTTAATATTTTTTTTCCCTATGGTGGGAAAAATGCGACACGTCTGTCTGCCAACACCAAAATCAATTTATGCATGCATGTCGGAATGACAACCAAATATTCCCTTGTTGACATGCTTACGTGATTTAGAACTAAGTAAAGGGGTGGGTAATCAGCGAGTCAGAAAGAAATTTTACGGATTTCAACAATTTTTTTTTTCTTGCTGAATGTCGGCTAGCAGAATGGCAAGAATTTAAAGAATTATAAAAACCACCACCCGAATTCCGGTTCGATGACAAATTTCCCATATGGGTTTTATTCGTATAAAAAAACCTAATGGTATAAAAGCTCATGATACGCGATTCCGACGTTTGATGACTGAGAAATTAAACTCTTAAAGAATGTCAAAAAAATCCATGAAATATTTTTCTATGAGAAGTACTCAGTAAGTAATCAGTCAAAAGTCTTTCTAATTTTTAATTTTTAGAGCCCATAATTTAAATTTCGAAATTTCCCCAATTTGCCCCAATAACTCCCCAGCTATTGATAGACTAAATACATGCAGTTCAAATTGTACACAAAACTATGTATAGTAAAATTTAAATCACGAAACACAATTTTCGGGTTGGCAATAAAAACGCAAGATTTTTGTTAATTTTGTAATTTTTATTTATAAATTTTTGGTATACCATACATTAGGTAGGAACCTAAAATTGTTGTATTGTATGTTAAACTTTTCAAAAATAGATTAATTGGACCGAAAGGGACCCACATACGACAGAACAATTTTTTGAATGTTGTTTCCAAGACTTATCACAAAATATTAAAAATTTCACCAAACAATAAAAACTATATTAAACAATAACTAGAACATAGTTTTATTAATTTTATTATTTTTTCATACATTTTTGGTTCACATATTTATATAAAAAGCACACCAACATCAACATCAGTCTAAAAAATAAATACATTTGTTGAAAATTTTTGTTTTTTCAACAAAATAATGTCACAAAATACCCCAGTAAACCAAATAGCTCATGCTATAATATTTTACTATAATTGAAACTCATCTGCAATACGGGAATCGGAAATTTGATGAGCCTGAGAACTGACTAGTCGAAAAAAAATATTAAATCATTTCTCATTCTCATGTGTCATCGAACCGGAATTCGGCCCCAGATTCTTTAGAAAATTAAAAAGCAAAGCTTGCTTTTATGAGTTTGAAATTTTCCGATTTCCCTACTAGTAAAAAAATATCGAAAAATTACCAAACTATCATTAAAGTAGGCTTTGCCTTTTACAACTTTTCACGTTTACACATTTTCTTATAGTTTCTACAGAATCAGGAAACAGGGGGTCAATTCTCGTTCTATGAAAAAATTCAATGAAAAAAAAATCTTTTCATTTACATCTAGTCAAAGCTTACCTAAATATACAAGCCGTCAGGTTAAAATTCGAACTTAATATAAGGGGGATAGAAAGACAAAACAAAAATGAATTTTTCATACAAATCATATGAAAAGTTATGTTTTTTTAATATCGTTTTTCTTAAATGAAAAGTCTTACAAAAATGAATTTTGATTTCTACGTTATCAAGAAGAATGTTTGGTAAATATACGATTTGAAAATCAATTAATAAAATCTTGTTTATAGATATTTAATTAATGTTTTACTAAAACCCCTTTATTTACAAACACATCTTTACACCTCATGACGTCATACCTTTCGTTCATGTTTTTTTTTGTAATAAGCCATTAGTGACACCTACTTATAAACTCCACTAATTAAATAAGTTTAAAAAAAACAAAATGGCCGTATATTTTTCGTGTTTGAAATCAGATGGCAGTAATAAGAAATTGAAATAAATTCACATTTCAGAAAAACAATTCAAAATAATGTTTTAGCAAGTTAGGAGTATAATTTAGTAAATAAAAAGTTTAACGAGCATGTGGATCTATTTCATCCGGACATTATTGATTTGAAGTCGAAAAATTCGGACGATGCGTTTGTTTTCAACATTCAAAAATTGCAATAATAATTTGAATGATTTATAAAAATAAACTGTAATACTTACCAATTAAGTACTTTTCAAATGGAGGTCGTAATCCAACACTTTCACAAAAGATTTTCAAGTTTTGATTGGCTCTGATAAATTGTTTATTCTTTATAAACTAAAAAATATTAATAAAATTGTTGTTGTTTTTTTTTTTTTCAAATAATTAATATTAATGCACATAAATTTCGCACATAAAAACCACTCTGACATTTGATGCTCTATTAAGCATAATAAGTCCGGGAAAAACAAAATAAAACGGATTATTAATTTTTATAACTCATTCGAACAGAAATAGTAACCGAAATATGTATTCTTTGTGGTAAACTACAGATGTCACTAATTCCTGACTACACTTGACAGTGTACAAAATGGAAAAGCTAATTTTTTGACATATTCTCAACGAATGGCATACTTGTCATTGGAGAAAAGTAGTAAGTTGAAATATTTTTTTAAATTATTTAAATTAATTTATTTATTTAATTCTTCAGGATTATGGTCTTCTTGAATTCGGAATGAAAGATCCTGGAGTTTATTCATCCGTACTAACGTTTTTACTAAATTTAGTACACGACGTTTCCCATTTAACAGAATTATTGCACTGTTAAAAACATTTTCAAAATTTAAATAACGTTTTGTAGCCAACTTCATAATATCAAAAAAAAAAAAAATTTGTTTTTACAAAACAAGATCTTACGTCATTGATTTCGTTTTTATAAGTTTATACTGTATTTTTTCAAATTTTTCACATAGACATACAAAGAGAAAGTAAATTTGGACAATTTTATTTTAATTATATTAATCAAATTACTAAATTTAAGTTATTGGTTTTAAAATATGTTATACTCAAAGGTTTGATTTAAATATAAACCTAAAAATATTTTCTGTTACGAGTATTTTTCTTTCATAAAATTGTAATCAAAAATGTTCAATTTTACATGGGTTCTTATGGGAAATCGTAAAATGTATCCCCCTTAAATTAAGCTTCTTTTAAAATAGGTCTGAACCTGACGGCTTGTATATTTAGGTAAGCTTTGATCTAGTCAACCATTTTTATTTTTTGAATGCAAAAAAACAAAGTTACTCGTATATAATTTTCACAGTACCGTGGGCCGATTCTGTTTCCATGAAAAATAAAATCAAACATTTCTCAGTGGAAAAAAACCTAATTCCAAAGTGTTTTTAATGAATACTTGATTATTTTCGTCAAAATATTCTCGTATGAAAAGAATTTGTTCATTGACGATTTTGGTGGTGAGAAAATCATTTAAATGTGTCTATTAATGTACCGAATTACCGATATAGCGAAAGTTGTGTTCAAAATCTCAAAGGGTTGTGGTTGACCGCCATCAAATGATCGTACTTCAAGCAAACTTGGTAGTTTTCATAGTTTAAAAAGATATTGAAAAATAGAAAAGCTTTTGTTCATTTTCCAAAATCCTAAACTATTTCAAATGTATATTTTTGAAATTTTTTAATTCACATTGATGTACAGTCGTTTTAGGTTCAAATTTCTTGAATTCTTAAAATCGACTGAATTCCTAGATTTCCAAAATAGTCCTTTTAAGCCTTAATTTTAAAATTTTATAATTTCCTAAGCTTTAGGGTTTCAAAATTATGTCAGATTACAAATAGTTTTTCTAAACAACTGCATTTAAAAATTCGAATTTCGGTGTAGTAAATAAAATTTAAGAGTTTTAGCGCTTCACATGCTTAGACTGTGATTGGTATTTGAATATTCTTCAGATTCTAGACATTTCAAAATAAAGAAAATTCGTAAACTCAAAAATACTTTCGACTTGAGACTATATATGGAACATTTTAAATTTTATGAAATTCTTAATATCCCATTTTCATAAAAATTGACAAATACAGGTTATTGGTGAAATTATTGAAATTAGTAATTGTTTGGGCTTTTTAAAATTTAAAATTTCGACATAACTTATCTTTATTCTTCAATCAGAATTATTTTATAAACATTTCAATATTGTGTATTTCCAACTCTCTTGTACTTTGTCTTAGTTCGAACTTTAAAAATCGAATTTTGTAAGTATGGATGTACAAAACTTCTGTGTAAAATATCAAATTACAGATTCCACAAATAGATGACCGCCATTTAAATGTTACAACTAAAGTAGTGTATACTTTATTAAACAAAAACTAAAGCCTAAAAAAATTATTGGTAGTGTCGAATTGCGTTCATTATGGTTGCATAACTTAATTAACATAAGATACCTATCAACTTACGCACAACGCACATAAGTTAGTCACTTATTGCCACACAAAAATTACTGCAGCTATAAATATTAGGCTCTTAATACAAATGTCGATAAACAAGTGTCTTGTGTAAACGAACAATTATTTGTCGTTTACTGTTCCTTCGTTTAAAATTTATATATTTAAATTTCGAAGTAGGCGCAAACTATAAAAAATTAATTCAAATTGGAGCTTGGTTTACACAGAACTATTTTTTCATTTCATTTTTTTCACGGAAACAGAATCGACCCCCGGGGCCCGTATTCTTGAAATTCACCGAAAAAAGTCGCCGGTGACTTAGGTATGAAACAATTTAAATTTGCGACTGAAATGACGTATTTCACTAGAAAATCACAGGCGAGAATTTTTTTGATCGAGTTTTAAGAATAGCGGCTCAGGGGCCCGTATTCTTGAAACTCGATCAAAAAAAGTCGCCCATGATTTTCTAGTGAAATACATCATTTCAGTCGAAAATTTAAATTGTTTCATACTTAAGTCACCGGCAACTTTTTTCGGTGAATTTCAAGAATACGGGCCTAGGTCTTTCAAAGTTTACCGTAAACAGACAAGAAAACAGGCAAATTGATTTTCTGATTTATACGGTTTGTTGTAATGGATATTGAAAGCGCATTTGTTGAATTTCAGCAGCCAGCAGCGAGTAATAAATTGCGGACAATATATGTATATGATTTATTTTTTTTGCCGTCATTAATTTCAAACTTTGATTAAACTTTACTCACAGTTTTGCTTGACAAATTTAAATTGTGATTTTTGCAATAAACTTAGGCCATTTACAAACATAAACGCCATCATCTCGCAGTTGTTTTGTAATTAATAATATTGTTGTACAGAATTTTGAGTGCATCGCCACAAATATTTGCGTTTATATTTAGTCCTCTGCACACAATCCCGATGATCTTTTAAATCAAATAAAATAGTCAAGTCGCAAGAATTTCCATTAAAATTCCATTTCTGCGATAGGCGAGCGTACATACTATATGTACAAATGATTTATTGGAAATTATACAATGTATGTAATGTGAAAACATGTCGAATAAAAAATCAAATTTATGGTACACTCCGTTTAAATAGCATATTCATACATACAAATGTATACGATCAAAGGCAAACCACCACTATATTTAATTCCATTAAAAATGCGCCAAGCCTTGTGTCAAAAATTATTAACCTCCTGTACGTTATATTATTAACCTATCAAAAAAACATAAAACAACAAATTCGATCACTTGTGAATTTGTGAACGCGTATATATATGTACATATGATGAAAATTTATGGTTTCAATTAAGAAAAATTTGCGCGAGATGTCAACCCAACATGAAAAACAATTAGTTGGTGACAATTAGTAAGAGTAGATTTTTTGTTTATATTATGTACTAAATAACGCGACAACTTGATATTTGTTGTTGGTATTTCGCGGTTTTTTTTTTGGATGTTCGCGCTTTAGTTAAAAAATGATAAATGAATTTTTGCTAGAACAGCTGGATGATAGAGTAGATTTTTGTGTAACCACTTTGATCTTTTTTTTTTTTTTTTTTTTTGTTAATCATATGCTGGGAGATTTTTTTTTTTTTCCTTGGGCTTGTTGATAGATTTTTTCAATGGAAAATGGTTATTTTTAATTTGATTTCTTATTATATTTTATATCCGTCTAGATATGTTTGCGCGAAATAGAAAATGTTTTACTTAATGATTTGTGTATTTGTAGTAAATAAATAGGAAATGATACATTTAGATGGTTTGCAATCGATAGAGATTCGATAAAATGATGAATCGTCATAGTCGTATGTAATATGGCTTGACGTTTATTTATTGGCGGAGTTTAATAAATCCGCCACGAAAGAAAAATTGAGGAAGCAATTTTTTAACATTGTCGCCATTGAACAAAGTTTCACTTTTACCTCAAGTGAAGATACGTATATCTAGTTTTCAATATTAAGCCTAGTAATCAGTAACAAATAAAGCCTATTTTTTATTATTATTGATTGAAGGGCCATGTGGGCGATAAACCACCTCGCCACCGGGCTCATTGTTCTCCCTCCTAGATGTTGCAGTCTTTGCTGGAAAATGGCACAGAACATGTTCCGCTGATTCCGCTTCCAGATCGCAGAAGCGGCATCCATCTGTCGTACTTAGGCCCATCTTCTTAAGGTGATAACTTAAGGGGACATAACCTGTGAGGAAGCCAGTAAGCAGCCTCAACTCAGGTTTCCTAAGTTCAAGACACTCCTTAACCCTGACAGACGTAGGTGATATAAATTTCTTCGCCTGTCGTAAACCTGGAATTCTGCGCCAGTAGGAGGACTTTTGAACATCCTCCCAGCGTTTTACCGCTGAAGGTGTCCCTTAGTGATGCCGCAGAAGGGTTCTGGTCCAATAAATGGAGAGGCAGAACCTTCACGGGCGAGACCATCAGCTGCCTCGTTTCCTTCGATTCCAGTATGACCTGGCACCCACATAAGTGTTACCTTATTTGAGCCTGCGAGATGTTTAATAACCTTCAGACAATCCCATACCAGCCTTGACTCAACGGTACAAGACCTAAGAGCCTTTAAAGCCCATTGGCTGTCTGATACAATATAAATCTTTGCATCGTTTAGGCCTTTTGCTATGCCTATCCTAGCGCAAAGTTCTATAGCATGTACTTCTGCTTGAAAAACGGTAGCATTGGTACCCAAGGACTTCGAGAGGGTAGTCATCTGTAAACCATACCATGGACCCTCGATCACCTCGATGGTCTACCTGCACTCCACACATCCCGGTCAGGTAACCTAATACAGAATGGTTTGTGGAAGTCCAGTTTAGCTGACATAAAGTCGGAAGGCTACCATTCCTATGGTAGGGTCTGTCTGAAATTTCTTAAGGATTTCCAGATGACCCACCATATTGCCTGATTTGATATTTCCTTTCGCCTACATTTTCAGGGCCATAATTGCAGCATCCTTTTCAATATGCAGGTGTAACGGTGTCAGTCTTAGAAGTGTCTCCACCGCCGCGGTTGGATATGATTTCATTGAGCCCGTAACACCAATGCAGGCTAAACGCTGAACCTTATTCAATAAGGTTTGCGTTGTCTTCTGCTCAGTTTTAGGCCACCATACAACCGATGCGTAGGTGACCATAGGCCTAATGATTGAAAGAAATGACCAGTAGATCATTTTTGGTTGTAATCTCCAAGTACGCCCATAGAGTCTTTGACAGGCCCAGAAAGCCTTGGGGGCTCTATTTTGAACTTTCAACAAATGTTGGTTCCAGTTCAGTTTTTGATCTAGGATAACCCCTACATATTTAACCTCGCTGGAAAAAGGCACAGTAGTACCGTTTAACGAGGGAGCTGTAAGCGCAAGCTTTGTCCTCCTCGTAAAAGGAACAATGACAGTTTGGTTTGGATTGACACTGAGTCCTTCCTCGTAACACCACTGCCATATTATATTGAGTGCATTTTACATGCGATCAGAAATGACCTCATCAAACTTGCCTCTGATTATGATAGCCACATCATCTGCATAGCCCTGTACATCAAACCCATGGCTACTCAGAAGGACCAGTAGTCCGTCAATAACCAGTGACCACAAAAGAGGAGATAGTACGCCTCCTTGGGGACAGCCCTTTACGGCCTTGATGGTTACTGACTCGCCACCTAGTCTGGCAGTAATCTCACGATGTTCCAGCATGGAACGGATCCACCTAGTTGTAGAAAGCGGAACCCTTTTTCCCATTGCTGCCCTCTCTATAGATCCATAGGAGGTATTATCAAACGCCCCCTCAATGTCCACAAAGGCACAAAGGGCAATTTCTTTATATGTCACTGCTTTTTCAATCCTCGTGACTAGACCGCTAAGGGCAATCACCGTGGATTTACCAGTTTGATACCCAAACTGGTCCTGATGCAGCGGATTCTTTCCAAGGACCTCACTTCTTATTTGATAGTCCAGGATTTTTTCCATCGTCTTCAATAGAAACAATGTGAGGCTAATTGGCCGATATGCCGTGGCCTGGGTGTCTGGACAACCACCCCCTTTGGTATAAAGACCACATTTACTTTCCTCCACAGTTTCGGAATATAGTTAAAAGCATAACTTGCCCGAAACATCTGGATCAAGCTGGGGAATATTTCCTCAATACCTTTTTGAAGTAAAGCTGGAAAGATACCATCCCCTCCAGCGGATTTGAAAGGTTTGAAAGACCCAATAGGCCATCGCACCTTGCTGGGTGTGAAAATTTTCCCAGAGAGACTCCAGATCCTACTGTGAGGCGCATAGGGCACCTCACTTGAGGGATCATGCGAGTCCTCTTGGGCTCCTACCACTACTGAATCCGGAAAGTGGGTCTCTAGCAGTACCGCTAAGGTTTCCTTCCGGTTTTCAGTGAACCTCCCATCTTGCTTCTGGAGAAGTCCTAAACCATTTGAATGATCCCTGGAAAGGACTTTCTGGAGACGAGCTGCAGAGGGCAATTCATTGATTCCCTCAAAGAAATTCCTCCAGGTAGCCCTCTTGGATCTTCTTAGTTCGAGATTATATTCCGTCAAGGCCATCTTATACTCGCCCCATTCACCGGTGCGTTTAGCCTTGTTGAATAATCTTCTCGATTTTTTCCTCAGTTTACCCAGCATCCCGTTCCACCAAGGGACCATCTTTGTGAACTCTCTTCGCTTAACCGGGCAGCTGTTCTCGTAAGCCAAGTGTATAGAATTATGCAACTGGTTTGAACAGATCTCCAAACCCTCTGGAGACTCTATGTTCCCCACAACCGAGGGCATTTCTGATTCGAGTGAGACTCTATAACAGTCCCAGTCGGTCAGTTTTGGAATTCTGATTTCTTGCCGCTGCATGGTCTCAGCCGCCAAATCGAATCTGATGTGCAAGTGATCCGATAATGAGGCCTCTTCAGACACATGCCAGTTGTTGACCAAGTCACTGAAATGCGGACTAGCAAGTGTCAAATCTAGGACCTCTTGCCTAATCGCATTTATAAAAGTAGGTTTCTTTCCCCTATTGACAATGTCTACATTATTTGAGATCAGAAATTCAAACAGGTACTCACCCCTGTTATTGATGTCCGTGCTACCCCACACCGTGTGGTGCGCGTTTGCATCGCATCCTATCAGGTAGGCCAGCCCATTGCCTTTGCAATGAGCTATGAGCCGCCTAACGTCAAGTGGAGGTATTAACTCTCCAGGAAAGTAGGCGGAGGCCATTATAGGCTCCTGTTTGCCTCTTTCACCCAGAACCTCTACCATTACTGCAACCAAGTCCCTGGAGCTGAACTCTGCAATGGAAATAAAATTTATTTGCAAACTGGCCAAAATAGCCGCTCTTGGACTCTGAGTTCCGTTATGATAAATTAACTTACCCACTTGATTTGGTATACCTCTAATCTGGTTACCTATCACCCACGGCTCCTGGATTAGAGCCATGCCAATGTTTTGGCAGATAAATCTACGACAAAGGACGTACGAAGACGCCTTTGCATGATGCAGGTTTATCTGCAGGCAGGCGATGTATGCCTTCATTTTTTCGAAGGCCGCTTCAGAAGGCCCTGCTCAGCCTCCTTTTCAGCACCGCCACCACCCACATGCTTTTTTTTTGTCCGGCCGATGACTGACCAGTGTCCTCCATCGCCATTCTGCTGGCCCCCGCTGTCTGAGAGCCTCCAATCCTCACCAGTGGCTTGCGTGGGGGGAGCCCTTGTAAGGTCTTCCCCCGTGGAACCCCTGACGCCTTCCTCTCTCTTTCCCGCCTTCTCTTCACCTGTCTCCTGGAGAGGGCGGCCACCCCGGTGGTCTTAGCTACAGGTGCCGCTTCCGTAGCATCCACAGGCTTGACCACTTGGGTCCCGCCGACAGAAGCCGGTTTAGCACCACCCTGACCACCCTTGGGATGCAATTGGACAGTCCCAAACTTATAGTTGACCTTAAAGCCAACCCGCTTGAGCTTCTCAACTGAAGAGTGGTCCATAGAGAAGGTGCAAAAGGCCGAAGAGCCTTTCGCCTCTCTCCTTATCACTCTCCAGTTGATCGCCTGCATGCCCTCGTTTTGGCTTTTTATAAAACCAAAAAGTTTCTCCGTGGGCTATTCAGCACTATTTGGGAAGGTGCCGAACACAATCATGGTTCGAGGCACATTTTCCGCCTCGGCCATGATTAGCTGTGCACCCTCCCATGGCTTGACATTTCCTATGGCCTCCCTGAGCCACTGAACAGTGGCCCGGTCAGCACAGGTTAGTACCAGCCAACCAGGCCGAAGCTGACTGCCAAGGAACTTAGGTTTAAGCTCCTTGGCTTCTTGCTCTAGCACCTTATCTAGGATGCCCTTCTGGACAGCCTTAAGCTGCTCTCCAGTAAGGACAACCTCAGGAAAACTAGAGGGCAAGATCCCAACGATCTCCGACTCCGCAGCCTGCCTGAAGGTAAGTCCAGACCGGACCGCAGAACCCGAGACCGTCGGGACAGATTCTTCTCCCCTGGCCATTTTTTGTGCCGGTGGAGTACCCTCATCCGAGCGGATTCTCTTTGACGGTGGGGCCTCTGCAGGAGCACATAACTCCTTTTCGTGGACGCATCGCTAGAAGCTTTGTCTTGCTTTCGGGCGGTTTGCCCTCAGCAAGAAGCCTCTTATACTGCTTCTTCGCGGCCCCGCACGTGATGCTGACAAAACCTTTCGGGTCCTCACCGACATCTTTGCTCCCCCCTGCTTTCACAGAGGAGATACCCCCACTTATGGGGGCCGAGTTCTCATCTCCTGAGGTGTCCATGTCGGAGTTGAGAATTAATTTCTCAAGCCCCGAACGGAGCTCCCCATCCGATGGATCACTCATCGAGAGTCCCACAGCGGAAAGAGAACCGAGGTCCTCGAAAACCACCGCGGAACTATCGCTGGTGCGTGACACTTTAGGAGCGTCACCATCCTTATTACTATTTACTTGTCTTAACATTTTGTTCCCACGAGTTGCTGGGGAAAGAATGTCGCCCGTGGGTCACCCAGCTTTACTACAGGAAGTCTAAATAAAACTGGGGGGCGCCTGGTATTCAGAGTCCGCATACTTTGGACTGATTAACCTATTAGCCATTCATCCATCGGCATATGCTGTTCCACCTTAGATTAGGGTTTTTTATCAAGGATTTCTCCTTTAGCGCCGTACTTTAGCCTGTACCAAACGGCCTCAGTTACCGGTGATTGCCACGAAGAGGCAGTACGTACACTTGCGAATTGTGACCAGGTTACCCCTTCCACAATTGTACCCATCACGCCAGCTGCCTAAAACATGACCAGAACAGCTCGCGTAATGTGCACCCTACCGGAAGGTTACGGAGCTGGTAGATTACTCTACTCAACTTTGATCCCCCCCTCCAGTAGACGCCAAATCACCAAAGCCTAAAATTAGGCATTAAACCTTATTTTTAATAAATTAAATTTTAAAATACTTTACTTAGCCTTAACTTTCGACTTAAGTCAAATTTTTGGGCAAACATCAAGACATCTCGCTTTTTTTTTTTTTTTTGTAAGTTCTATACCTAAAATAATATTTATTAATTTATATGGACCGTTCCTTCACATTCCTAAAAAAAATCCCATTTTATATTTCAACACAAATTTCGAGTGTTTCAATCTCAAAATCATTCGAACACACTTCTGGCGTACAACCCAAGAATGCCGAATTGTCTAGAGTAGTTCAGTTCTCACCAAACTCTTTATCATTCTATACGGCATCACCATCTGAAAAATGTTTAATATGTTCTTCTTTCTTGTCGAAATAGCCACCCGCCTACCTTAAATTTCTTTCTAATTCCATGCTGTAAAGATACTAAAATTATTGTGATGCCCGCTTTAGAGAGTGCAGTCGAGTTTTGCAGTTGCACTCAAAATGTTTGAGTTGTTTTATCTCGAACCGCAATTATTTTAGTGTATCTGGCTTACCGTCGAACGTGTTAATCATGGAACCCACTACATTGGAAAATCTGTCTTCTTCTGTGATTTGTTCTCGTGTATTTGACACAATCAGTATTTGTTCTATGTTCCTTCGATTTTATGATTTTTAACCGAGAGAACACAAAAGTGATGGACAGTTTGTAACTTCTGGTTTTGGTGTGTACTCTTCCATTTTTAATGGTTTTGACAGGTTACTTTTGAATACTAAATTGATTTAGGACATAACTCATCATCATCATCTTCAATTGTTATTGTTAATAAATCACCACTTGTTGAACCAAGAAGTTTTGTACCCCAATTTATTTCATTAAAAGGACAATCTTGTACTCCTTCACACCATTTAGATGTCAAAACACATTCCCCACTAGTTAAATATTGGCTTGAAAATTCAGGACATTTTTTACATTCGCCCTCGCACTTTATAGACCTATAGACTGAACACTCAAATGCGGAAAACATTGCCTTTTCGCCAAGATCACAGAAAAATGTTGAACAATTTTTTTGATATCAATTCTGCACCAACATTATATTTTTGGTTGCCGTTTACACAAGGACACGCCCGTTGATCAATGCACGATTTGCCGTTCCAAACTTTATCAATACAACAATTGCAACTCTCTTCGGTTATGCTGGGACAAGTTATACATTTTGTAGGAGCATCGATTATTTCCACTTTCCGCTCGATTGTGTTGTGCCATTGTAATGGTCGACTGGTCGGTCGTTTCCATAAGAAATCCAGCCATCTTCATCCGGGTAACGGAATGCGTTAAACGATTCAACCCATCCGAACTGCCCAGTTTTTGTATTGATACAGGTAACTAACGAAGTGTCGTTTTATTCTACTCATTCTTAATTTTGTTATTTATCAACCCAAGCGTAGCTATGTACACTGACCGGCACAGAAAACGGGCCAATTTTTTATTTTGATGAAAATATCTTTTGAACCACACAACCTAGAAACCTAAATCAAAAATCGAATTCAAGGCCACTCAAAACAAACTTACAAAATATTATCGTAGCATACTTTATCTAATCACGTGGTTGAGTTTTTTTACTTATCCCACAACATGCTTTTTTTCAAATGTAAAACGGTTTGAACCACACTAATGCAAATTCTGCGTCATTCAAAACAATCTTAGAAAATGTTACCATACCAACTTTGTTTAATCACATTTTTTGATTATGAACAACGATTTCACCAAGCTCGTACATACAATTGATGTAATTACCAATAGAGCCGCGGAAAATATTGACCTGACGAAGATCGAATCCGTGGTAGCTGAAAATCGGAAATTGATCAACCAACTGTTAAACAACTCTGGGTGTGTCACTCCCTCCGAACCATCATATGCAAAAGTTTCTGAAATGGACTCGGGTGTTGGTACTATCATTAATTCACGGAACCATACTCAAAGTGTTATTGGTACAGGTGATCCCGTTGATTCAATTAAACCTGCCGTTATTCCTGCCAATAATAAAAAATATTTGTATGTAAGCGGAATCGACCCATCCGTTTCACCTGAAATGCTTGTTGGCTACATTCAAAGTAAACTAGAAGATTGCTCACCTGGCGAAGTGGATCGTAAATTATTACTTGCAAAGGGCCGGGTAATTGACAGTTCCATTACTTTCATCTCCTTTAAAATTGGATTAAAGGATGCTCATTTCAATAAGCTAAACAGTTCTGATATGTGGCCTCTTGGCCTGTTAATTTGTCCATTTGTAATTCATTCACGTCAGCCAAAAAACGGAGCTGCTATAACGTTCCAACAACACCGATAACTCCTGATGCAACCAACACTATCAACGATTTCACCTCGATCTACTACCACAACGCCTCCAGTATTCGAGGTAAAGCTAAGGTTTTTCGTTTAGGCGTACTTGACACAGATTATGACGTCATAATAATCAGCGAGACCCGGTTTACGATAAATCTGTTCTCCGAAGAATACTTCCCATCTGATTACGTCGTTCATAGAAAGGATAGATACGATTTTGACACCAGTCGTAAGGGTGGTGGTGTTTTGATTGCGGTAAAGAATTCAGTACCTAATGATGTGATTGCCTGTCATTCTAGCCTAAACGTTTAATTAATACTTCGATTGTTGTAGTCGCCGTGTATATACCTTACAGATCGGACTTGGATTACTACAAAACGTTTATCAACTTCATCGACTCAGCTGTTATGCCTCTAGTTCGCCCAAGTGACCAACTTATCATTGTGGGCGACTTTAATTTACCCGTTGGGACGATGTGGACTGCGTATTTTCTGCATTTTCTACCGATGAGAGGGCATTAGCTATTATCGATTATTTTGCTGGCATCTCAACTACACAGCTCAACAGAATTAGTAACAGTCGGGACAAATTCCTTGATCTGTTATTTGCTAATGATGTTATGCATGCCGAGATTTCTGCCTGTTCGGACTTCACTGGTTGTGGGAGCATCTACCACGTACCGATTGCCATAAATATTTTTCATTCTAATTGTAAAAACAATTATGTTTCTAATGATTTTAATTTTAATTTTAGAAAAGCCGACTTCACATCCTTGACTGGGACTTCTTACAACGCGTTGGTGATTTGAACTGTATGGTATTAAGTTTCAACGATCTTCTCAGATGTGGTATCGAAAAGCACGTTCCGCGGGTTAAAATAAATAAAATCGGCCGTCGGGAGCCATAGTATAACAATGAGTTGGTGTTGCTCGAGAAACGACGTAATAAGCTTCATTCATTGTATAGATTGCATGATGTTAAATATTATCAAGATTTTGATAGAGCCCGCAAGAAATTTAAGTGCCTAAACTGGTTCCTTTACAACAATTATGTAGTGCGAATTGAGGAAGAGTTAACATCTAATCCTAAGGAGTTCTGGAATTTCATTAACAGCAAGAAAAAAGTGGCTGGCTTTCCGTCTTCTATGTCGTACCAGAACTCCGTCGCTAGTCAGCCCTTGGATATCTGTAATCTGTTTGCCAATTTTTTTGCGTCGGTTTATAAACCTGTTCTGTCGTCCGCTATCGTATCTCCAGCTTTGCCCACCTACGATCAATTTAATATTTTCAAGTTTACCGAGGAAGAAGTACGGGATTGCTTGCTCCAGCTCGAGGTTGGAAAGGGAGGGGGTTATGATGGCTTCTCGCCGATTCTGTTTAAGTGTTGTGCTGTGAGTTTGATCCGTCCTATTACCTTCTTATTTAATGAAAGCCTTTGTCGCGGTTTTTTCCCCGATCCTTGGAAAATTTCTTGTATTCATTCAATCTTCAAGGCGGGTAAAAGAAGTGATGTCAGTAATTATCGTGGGATCGCCATTCTTTCTGTCTTACCAAAGTTGTTTGAGTCTATGGTTCATAGAATCTTGTTCTTCCACACTAAAAACTTCGTTTCTCCTGTTCAACATGGATTTTATCGCGTAGGTCTACAGTAACTAACTTGATTTCGTTTTGTGGCGACTTATTTGATAGTTTAAATCCCAGACATCAGTTTGACGTTGTTTATACAGATTTTGCCAAGGCTTTTGATATGATTGACCACTCTATTCTTCTTAGTAAGTTAGAGAATCTAAATTGTCAGTTCATTCCTATTAAATGGTTGCGTTCCTACCTCACTGATCGTTGGCATTCCGTTAGGATCTTGGGTTCTTACTCTCAATTATTTCATGTGCCATCTGGTGTGCCTCAAGGTAATCACATTGAACCATTGTTGTTTTCATTGTTTATCAACGATGTGGTGCAATGCTTTGAGTTTGCTAACTGCCTCCTCTTCGCAGATGAAATGAACATTTTCGCCCGGGTTTCTAGTTTGTCTGATTGTGTAAAGTTGCAGGAGGACTTAAACAGATTTTCTAGTTGGTCAATTAAAAATAGATTGGCTCTCAACGTGAGCAAATGTAAGACGCTTTCTTTTAATCGTATTCGCTCACCCAATTTTTACCAATATCAGCTATACAATGAAGACGTTGACCGAGTCGAGTTCATTTCCGATCTTGGTGTGATTTTTGCAGCTGACGATACATTTACCAGACATGTTAACACCATTATTTCAAAGTCGTATATTATGTTAGGCTTTATTAAACGAAACTGTAGGGATTTTAGGGACCCGATAACATTTACATCCCCGTATGTCTCGTTTGTTCGGTCTATTTTGGAGTATGCATCTCCAGTTTGGGCGCCATCCTACCACTGTCATTTCGGGAGGATTGAGAGTGTTCAGAAGCAATTTGTTCTGTTCGCGCTCCGATGTTTGCCGTCCACGCGTGCTGTAGAATACGTCCTCCCACCTTATCAAGATCGATGTAATCTTTTGAAACTGCAACGTCTAGACTATCGCTGGAACGTGGCTTCCGTACTGTACGTGCGCGATATCATTAATTCCCGTATCGATTGTACCGAGTTACTCGCACGCCTAAAATCTATGCTCCCGAACGCCGAATGCGTCAACGTGATGGGCTTTTATTCATTGACCTGGTACCAACAAACTATGGTAAGGAAGAATGAAACATGAAAATTGGACTGAACCTGTTTGGAGCCAAGTCTTATTCATCGATGCATTAAGATTTGGTTTGTGTTTTTCTAATTGGTAAGGCAGCGTTACGCTCCATGCACCTTTAGCGAAAGGGTTCGAGGCAGCCGTTCGCTATATTAGCGAAATATTAGAAGAATATGTTGTTCGCTGCGCCCTATTTATAGGCGATAATTTCATGCTAACGCACGATAATGCAAGACCTCATGTTGCCATAATCGTGAATGAATATGCTGGCATCAGGCTAAGATTATGGGGTTTTGTTGTTTTGGGTGTTGTTTGCGAACTGAATTCCTTTAGATTGATCGCTCCGCTTAATATATTAGATGATCTTTCAAATGTCTTCCTAATATTATTATGTGCTGTGCCGATAGCGATGATGAAGAGATTGTCATCCCTTAGCTTACAACCAGCATCTATCGTCACTAATCCGGACCCCTGAAGATGAGTCGATGCACATGAGTCGATGTTGGATCCGCATATGATATCAACTGTCGTTTTATTTGTAATTACGTATATCCATTGATTTGGAGCATGCAGTTTTATCCAATGGTTAGTTGAATTTATTTCCTCAACATTGTATAATGTGTCAAGCGTTGGTTTTCGCTGTAAGATTGCTACTTCACACTGGGTTTAGTTAGTCAATGAAATTGCGTATAGGTTGGAGTATTTGACAACGCTTTACTTCGTCTGTTGTTAGAGTAGCAAAATGTTCTCGATGATTGCCCATTGCTAGATATTTTGTTGATGTAACGATGTGTGATTGAGTGCCGGAATATTCGGAACTGGGAAGACGGCTAGCAGGTTATAATCCGTTGCAAAGGACAACGGTATGATAATCTCAATTATCACATTTCGTTGTGTTACCCTATTACGTACATCCATGCTTTGATATATGTGCATGACATCATGAATGTTACGGCCAGGAATGGTTATTGATGCTGGTATATGTTGACTAATTCTAATTGTGGCGGCGCGAATATCGATTGATGCAAAATACTATGATGTGCATGGTAAATAATATCAAGCAGACCTTGTTGCGTGTCCTCTAAGTTTTTTAGTATTAAGCTCAACTCGAGTGCGCTCATTAATATCAGGCGAACCCTTTCTTCGTATGTTCGATATTCGTTTAGTTGCATCATCTCCAATCTTAATCTCTGTTGATCTTTTATCAAATTGTTCAATGATGTTGTTGTGAGATTGGAATTATATTTCATCAGCTTGATTGTGTTATCGATTATTGATGTTTGGTTTCTCATTAATGCCATTAGATGCCTTTCATTTTTGTTGACATTCTCGAATTGGGTTTCATATTGGTTGGCCTCGCGCTGGGTAAGAATTGAAAACATGTCTCCTAAGATAATGCCTGTTGTGTCTCCTAAACCGCGCTTAACTCATCGACGTTCCTTATTGCTTGTTAATAGCAAAACATTGTCTGCAATCAAGTTGTTGAGCTGCCATTGATGTTGCTGCAGGATTACGTCGCAGTTAAAACCAGACAATCTTTTACAAGCTGCTCCCAGTTCGCCTTGGGCTTGTTTAAAAGTTTCGATCTCCTCCCAATAGTTCGTCATGTTGTAATAGATCACTAATGTCCAACTTCATGGCTACCAATTCAAGTTTGCCTAAATTCTCGAAATATATTCCTGTTGAGTAGTTAAATGGGATAACCTTGATCTGCGCTTGCGTCTGTCCTAGTATGCAGCAAATTGAGAGTAATGCTAGTGTCAGATAATTTACTTTTCTTAAACTCCTTGCTTGTCTGTGGGGCTTGCACTCTTTGGTTTTGATTGTCTTTTCCGGGCAGCGGTAGTATGTTTTCTATAGACTGCGGACTGTTCATCTGCGTGGTTGTTATTCCTGGTCCTGTTTCGTCTAGACTTTGTGGAGTTGGTAGTTGCTGAGTTATGCTTGTATCTTTAGTTACTACCGCATGAACTGGATCATTCTTCTTGTTTTGCATGTTAATGTAGTCCTTTGGCTCGTTAGATATCGGTAGGCGGCATATTTTAGTAATATTCCTTTTAAACGTATTGTTCCTTTATTTGAGTGTGACTACTCTAACAAGTCCATCTTGTCCTGGATGAAGTTCAACGACTCTTGAAAGTGGCCAGTGCGTAGGAGGTAGTTGTTCGTCTTTGAGGATTACTAGTTCTCCCAATTGGATGTTAGGTTGCTTTCGCAACCATTTTGGCCTTCGTTGTAGTCGTGAGAGATATTCCATATGCCATTTTTTCCAAAATCCTTGAATGAGCTTGGTGAGTAAATTCCATCTTGTAACAGTTTGGATACCCTCCATATCAGGTTGTGGCATTGCTATGATGGCCCTGCCTATCAGAAAATGTGCCGGACTTAAAAACCCGTCATCATCTGAGTCGTTTGAGAGTGGAGCTAGTAGCCTAGAGTTCAAGCATGCCACTATTTGAGCTAGAAGTGTTGAGAGCTCCTCAAAAGTTAATGTATGGGCTCCAATTACCTTGCGGAGGTGTTGTTTTGTTGACTTGACTCCAGCTTCCCATACTCCTCCAAAGTGAGGACTTCCCGGGGGTACAAAGTGCCACCTTAATTTCTGCTTCCTGTTGCTTTGCTGCCTTTGCAGTTGTTTATCTGCTCCAACAAAATTTGTATCACAGTCACTGAATATCTTCAGACAAATTCCTCTTCTGATATGAATCGTCGGTACGCGGCCAAAAAAGCGTCTGTTGACAAGTCACTTACAAGTTCTAGATGAATTTCCTTCGTGGCTAGGCATATGAAAATGGCAATGTATCCCTTTGTTGTTTTGTTACAGCGGCCTTTTCGCAAGTTTATATTAATCGGACCAGCATAGTCTACTCCGCTGTTAGTGAACGGTGGTGCTGGTGTTATTCGTTCTTTTGGCAACATACCTATTAGTTGGTGTGATGCCAGTTTCCTCGCTCTCGTACAGACTATACATTCATGTATCGTATTTTTGGCATTCATTATCTAATACTGCGTTCTCAGGTGTGCTAAAGTTGCTTGATTGCCACCGTGTAGTGTTTTTATATGGGCTTCTTTGACAAGCAAACTTGACAATTTGTGACCTCTGGGCATTATTATCGGATGTTTTTCTTCAAATGGGAGATTAGAATTTGTTATTCTACCTCCGACTCTGAGTAGGTCATTTCCGTCTAGAAATGGAGTTAGGGTTAAGATTGTACTATTCTTTGGTAGGTTTTGATTCGCTTTTAACTTCTTTAATTCTGGTTCAAAACCTTCCTGCTGTGCGACTCTGATTATAGCCCTTAGCGATGCATTCAGTTCCTCTGGTTTGAAATGGGAGTTGTTTTTAGTGTTTGATTTTGCATTTGATGGAAATCGTAGACAGTATGGAATGCGATGAACAAGCCGTTGTAACGAAGAGAATCTATCGAATTCAATCACAGGCTTTTTCACTGTTGTTGTAAATGTTCTTATTGATTTTCGTTCCATGCTGGCCGCTTGTTCCATTTCTTCATTGTTGATTTTTGTTATTGGATAGCTCAAATCCTTTAGCTATTTTGGCCCTTCTCACCAAATTTTGTGGGTTAATAATTGAACTGGGTTTAAACCTCGAGATGCGCAGGCAGCAGGATTCTCATTAGAGACCACGTGATGCCATTGGCTAGGATCGGTGATGGCTTGTATCTCTGTTATTCTGTTCGCCACAAAAGTCTTATGGTATTGTGGGTTTCCTTTTATCCAATCCAAAACTGCTGTGGAATCGCTCCAGCAAAATGTTGATATATTGCTGTTGATGTTCAACGCATGTTTGACATTTTTGAGCAATTTCGAAAGTAGCAATGCGGCGTTGAGCTCTAATCTTGGTAGGGATATTGTTTGATTTAACGGTGCAACCTTTGTTTTGGCTGCGATTGGTGAATTCTGATTTCCTCTAAATGTGGTAATTGCATTTTGTGGTTTAACCATCTGTTTTCAAGATTTACGTGTAGTTTTTCGTCCTATCCTACACCAGAAGCCCATAAATCTTGAAGTAGAATTTTTGCTTGGATCACCACTGGTGCTAACCATCCTAGCGGATCGAAAAGCCTTGATGCCTCTGATAAGATTGTTCGTTTGAAGGTTGAAACCTCCATCGGAAAGGAGATTTAGTAGTTCCTTTTTCGATTGCTTCTGCGGTTGTGTTAGCTTCAGATAAAAGATCATTCACATAGAAATCGTTTTGAACAATCTTTGAATCAATTGGATATCTTGACGCTTCATCAATGGCTAATTGTTGTAACGTCTTTGTAGCCAAGTAAGTTGCAGACGCTGTTCCGTATGTGATAGTTTTTAATCTATAACTGCTCATTGGCTTATTTGTTTCAGATCGCCAGAGTATTCGTTGAAAATCTTGATCTTCACGGGCTATTCTGATCTGTTTGAACATTTTCTCAATGTCCGCTGCAATCACATAACGATGTTTTTTCCATCTGATCAATATTGCCGTTTAGTTGTCTTATAATGTTGGACCAACATGCATCATTTCATTTAGTGATGTTCCTGTTGTTGTTTTGCAGGAAGCGTCAAAAACTACCCTCAATCTCGTAGTTGTGCTATCTTCTTTTATGACAGAATGGTGTGGCATGTAGTATACCCGAGAAGCATCTTTTTCCGCATAATTTTTAATTAGTTCCATGTGATTCAACTGGATGTACTTGTTCATGAAATTGTGATATTGATTCTTAAAGTCTTTATCCTCCTTGAATCTTTTTCAATTTGAAGCAATCTAGCTGCTGCTTTAATTTTAGATTCTCCTATTCCCACTTCTTTGAGCTTGTCATTGTGAAGCGGCATTCGAACTTCGTATCGTCCATTTGTTAATCGCTTGTGAGTCTCTTCATAGTACTGCTCACATTCGATCTCTTCAGCAGTTAGGCTTCGTTTAGGATGCAATTCTTCGGATTCCCAAAAGCATTTTAATTGCTTGTCTATCTCTGCTAATTTAACGTGGCTATTTAACCGTGTGACATTCATGCTGTTGTTTTGAGTTAGACGACCAGATATGATCCATCCTAGCTCTGATCTTTGCGCTATGCACTTATAATGCGGATGCCTTTTTATGCCTTCTAACATGATTTCTCCATATATGTCGGCACCTATTAAAAGATCAATAGGTCCTGGAGTGTCGAAAGTAGGGTCGGCTAGGATTACTTCTTTTTGTAATTCGCTGTCTAAACCCAATGTGTTCTTGTCTGGAAGTGGTTTGGTGATAGTTCCCAGAACTAAAGCATTAACTTCGATCTTGAAAATCGATGGAAATCTGGAACTTATTTCTATCGCTATCTGTTGATTGGCTCGTCCTTTTGTTGCTGAAATTCCAGAAATTTCAGTTAGAACTCTTGTCCTTGGCAGGCCTAGTTGTGGTGCTGCTTGCTCTGTGATGAAATTAGCCTGTGAGCCTGGATCGATCAGTGCTAGTAGTAGAGTAAAACTACCGAACATATTATGTACTTTTATTAGGGCTGTTGCTAAAAGTACCGGGCTACTATTCTTGTTGAGTGTTGAGATGTTCAGCTTTGCAATACTGTTTTCTTGATTTTTTACATGTAGCAACGTATGATGTCTGCCTTTGCAGGTAAAACAACTCAGTTTGATGCTGCAACTTGTTGTCGAATGGTTTTGGCTGAGACAATTTCTGCACAAATTGTGCAGCATGACCATCTGATTTCTTTCAGAAATGCTTAGACCTTTAAAACGTTGGCATGATTCGGTCCTCTGGACTTGGTTGTGTGGCAGTTACGAAAGCTCGTCTTAGCGTTTGTGGTTGAAATCTCACTTGTTGGGTTGGTATTATCTTGTTGTTACCGATCGCCTCTAAAGATTGGAAACGTCTTTCTAGAAACTTCAAGAATTGGTTTGTTTCTTGAAATTCCCTTGGGTTCTCTAGAGAGCTTTCATATTACCGTCGTGAATCGTTGTCCAACTTTTTCAACAAGCTGAAGATGTTGAAAGGACACCATATTTCAATATTTATGCCTGTATTCCTTATGGCGTATAGGCACTCGGTTGTTGTGTCATGCAAGTGTTTGATCGCAGCAGCCGACTCCGTGTTGATCGTATGCTGATTCAATGTGTTCAACAAATTAGATACGAGTAATCTCCTGTTGTTGAAGCGGTTCTCTAATATTTCCCAAGCTGCGTCGTAATTGTCTCCAGTAGGTTCCAAATGACTCAATAATTTTCGAGCTGACCCTTCTACGTGACTTTTAAGGTAATTCATTTTATGTGTCGTGGTGAGCTGATTATTGTACTAAACGTTTGAATGTATCAGAGAAACCTACCCACTTCGTGTAGTTCCCGTGAAAATGTGGGATTTCTACTGGTGGTAGACGAATTTCTAATGGTTTTCTTCTTTCAATAATGTTGTTAATTGTATTACAATCTTCTCGTGTTCATTGTTTAAATTTTCGTAGTGTTGGTCTACGAAATATTTTGAATTTGCTTCCTGTTCTTTGGAAGTCTCCATGCATATTTGTTCATGAAGGTCGCTGATCTGCATCATCATCCTCTCCATGTTTTTTAATTTGATTTTTAAAGCTGGTCTGGATCTGTTGTTACTAGACAGTATGTCCTCAGCTAATCTAATCTCTCGATATAAACCCCGCATTCGGATGTCTTGCTGCTTCAACTGTTGCTTGAATTTTAGCAATTGGCTGAAAGCAACGTTTGACTCCATGGTCGACGCCTTGGGTTGTTTGCTCTTAACTTCACTTGTTGATGTCCCATCCCCTGTTGTGTTGTTGTTGAAGTTAAATTGTTTATTTGTTCCTGCTGCATCTGATGTTGGAAGTTGTGTGGATGGCAAACTTGGTGTGTTAAGGCGTTGGCGAATATTCTCAATGGTTGCTGTGTATCTTTTCAACACCGTTTCTCTATCCATTAGGTATTGATGTGTTGACATCAATGGGTTTTGAAAATCTCTGATCTTGTTGTCTTCATCAACATACTCGTTGTAAGACTTGTTCAACTCTGCGATTTTCCTCTCAAGATAGGTTTTTGTTTTCCGCTGTGCTCCATCTTTCTTGTAATTTGAGATGAGCTGCTGTATCTCTTCTGCTTTTTGTTCTTGATTTCTTAGCAGTTCTTTCATGTTTATGATTGTTCTTGAGTTTGCCGGTTATTGCTTGGCGTATTTATTATAGGTGCCAGTTGTTTTTAATGGCTCGAAGGACCAATGTTTACAATGTTATCCGTTGAATCGGATTTATGTAAGTTTAATTAGATTAAAGGTTACCGCTGGTGGGGTCTTTTAATTAATGAAAATCAAAGTACAGTTATATTGAAGCTAAAAAAATATTTAAGACTGAAACGTTAAATTCGACAATTTGAAAGACGATACAAATAACTAACCGATGGTATGAAACTGACATAAACTGAGCGACCGTATACGTTCAACAAAATATCAATGTATTTTATTTGCAAAAATGTCATTTATTTACATGCAAATCCAACCCTTGCAATTAATAAATTCCTGCTCACCAAATCAATTAACGAATATATAAAATTATGAAACTTAAATCTGTATAAATATAAAGTTTACATCGGATTATGATTGTTAAGTCATTTCATGTTTTGGTTTGTAATATGACTCCAATTGAATCATTTTCATAACATAAATGCTTATGTTGTAAATAAATCCCCATCAACATAATATAATACATAATGTTATATAAGTACCGTACAATATATATGTATGTAGTACATAAAAGAAACCTAAAATGCATTTTTTTATTGACTGTAAAATATATTGGAAAATAAATTTTCCATTTAAGTCCATTAACACATAAAGAGCTAACGACGACGATGAAAATCATAAAATTTTATAAGATTTTTCACTCGCACTCACAGCGTTTAATTGAAATGAAATCATGTGCGATGCATCATCACACGAGTATAGCATAGCATATATCTTAAGCATTGCTTACAAGCCTTATTACATAAATTTGTGTATTAAAGATTTACGTACGTACATATATCATAAAGGAGTATATTCTAATAAAAAATAATTATCACGACAAACCATATTTTGAAATCATTTTCATATTTTCAAATCATTAAACAATTATGTTGTAAATGTCCTCGTTTATCCAATATAAAAGAAATGAATTTCTATTTTCAAAAAACAGTATCCCTCTGTGGTGTGATGAGATTTAAGATAATTCAAAATAATGGAAAAGTTTTTCTTTTATTCGAATTTATTTTATTAAATGTTTTATTGTTTTTTGCCTGGAATTAAAAGTCTTTCATTTACCAGTCATATAGCCAAACTATACCCCTAATTTAAGTAAGACGAGAAATGATATCTTCTAGAGATGTTTATAAAGTTCTGTGTATAGTAATTAAGATTAGAAACCAAAATTCACATAATTTTGTCCATGACTGAAAAATGATATAAAAGTACACACCTCTGAATTGTGGTGGCATAAGCTCATAATATTATAATATTTAAAAGTAAAACTATTTCCATATTCATTTTCATTCAAATCATTTAACAATAATTTAAAAACATCCATTAAAAAGGAAAACTACTATACATATTTCCTTTCGGTACCTACATAACCGACCGACAAAAGAATTTCCTATTTTCCAACTAAATATATTTACTATCCTCACGAGACATTTGGACGGCAATACTACCAAAAAATAAAACAGGAAAATTTAATTAAAACACAAATTTAACAAAAAAACATTTTCATCTTTCGTCTCATCTAAAATGTTGACATTAATTTTTATGTTTATTATTATTTATTTGAATATAAGTTTGTTCTTCTTCTTGTGATCTATTAATAAAATTATGACAACAACAACAACAACAAAAATTATAAATTTTTTTTTTTCTAATTTTTTAAATGACAAACATCAATCAGAAGAATTTCAAATATATTTTCTATCTGTAGAGGTATATAAATGAAACGAGAATATTTTTTATGTACACACAGGAATTCCGATTGAATTCCCTAAAATCATCGAATCCATATCGGAAAAACAACAAAGCCCTATTTATACATACATATATAGTATGTATTATGTACAATGGGACTGAACATACAAATTATCATCTAAGCGCTAATGTTATGTTATGTGAGAAACTTAAAAAGGTATTATTATGTATGTTTTGTCTTAAGTCTTTTACATATTGAAAATAAAAGCAAACAATTAGTGTAATACATAAATTTTTAAAAGATGTCGGTAAAATATAAAAAGATAATTTATTGGAAAATGTATATGTGCTCATGTATATGTGTATGTAAGAAAATCGTATTTCTAACGTATAAACACTAAAAACTATGTACGAGAATATTATGCGAGGAGTCTTTAAAATTTATGTTTATTTTACAATTTATAGATTCTTAAATTAGAAGTTTTTGAAATTGTTTTTAACGATATTAAATGCACTGTGAATCCATTTGAACCACCCTCTATGTGTTCGCATACAAATAGAAACAACTAAATGTCGTCTATAGATTCCATTATTCCCTCAATTCAATTTGATTGACTTTTATGCACTTGTTTTATGTTGTTTTGTGCTGATTTATGCATATTTATTATATTTTTGCTACTGTATATGATATTTATGCAATTTGATATTTTTTTGATATAAACAAATTTTTGTTATTGATTTGAATAAGAAAACGAATAAATAAAGTCTGTCAATGTAACCCTGATGTTAGACCATAATAATGAATTTCTTATTAAAATTGTATTTTGTATAGAGACCTGCGCCAGCAAATTTTTTTTTCTTGTTTTGTTTAAAGTCAATAGAGGAAATAAGTTTCAATATTTGGCACTCTAAATTAGAGTGTGCAGTTCTATTTCCTTAGGGTAAATTACTCAATTATTTCATTTAGTTAACGAGAACAAGGCCCGTTGTTCATTTCAGCTAAGCAAGCTACGCGAAATGGGCTATGTACATTGCTCAGGGTTGTAAATAAAGAATTTAATCGAAAGTTGCACACTTTGTAACGAGGGGCATAGTTGCAGTGGTTAGGCTACACACCAATCACTGGAATCACTACCCTCGTCTACAGAAACATTCCAATGAGTATCCGGGATAGCACACTTGCACTGGCCAGTGCCTCGTCGGATTGGGGTGAGCTAACAGTTAATCACTAAATATACAAAATTATGATCTGAATAAAGTTTTTGTTTATTATTAAATTAATTTAACGATAATTTCGATACTTAATAATAATTAGAATTTAATGAATTTATTTACTTAAAGCTTTTAAAAATATGAATTTTACCTTATCAAATTCGGATCCTGGCGAATCACACACGACGTAACACTAAAATCTTAATTATTTTACAGCACTGTTACTTAATTAGAATAATTTGAATTTAAAGCACAAATCTGATTATTTTTTATGGTTTTTCACTTAAAAATTTATGGCCCTTTTAACATCCACTAAATATATATATATATATATATATATATATATATATATATATATATATATATATATATATATATTTATATCAGTGGCGTAGTCTGGTTTTTGGAGGTAGGGAAGCACTTGACGTTAGGTAGTTCCGAGCTTGATCCCATTCGCTAAAAAAACAATTGATTAATTATAATACAACAATTAGGATCGCACACCAGAGCACTATTCTTGTTTTCCCTGGGAATTGAGAATTGATTTATTATGACTTTTTTAGACTATTTTGGTATTAGTTTTTCAAGAGCATACGGTAGCAATCGCCACAGTATGCTTTGGAAAAATATTACATAAGCTGTCTAAAAGTGTCAGAATATTGCCACGGGGGCTGTTTGTTAATTGGATTCGATATTTTGTATCGGATTCTTATTTGAAATGAATCAGTTTCGTTCGTTTCTTATTCGAATACCCTCGCAGATTAAAACTGTTGTGTGCAGTTTCATTGATATTTTTTTATTTATTTCTATAAAATTATACAACTAATAACCAATAAAAGATAAAATAAAAATAAAAATTTAAAGGAAGCCGAAAATTGATCCAAAATATCATCGCAAAAATGGTGTCCTCCGCAAACAAGTTCCAGCATGCTGAAGAAATAAACAATGTCTATATGTGAAAATTTTTTTGCGAAAATCGTTTTGCAACTCTGTACTTTCGATAAATTACACATTCATACACACAGTATATTTGCAACTCGAACAAATGAATACAATCAACTTTGTTTTTATCGAACACCTACCAGTGTAACGAAACTTTTAGTTTAACAAATTTAGTTTCGCAACGAATTGTCATTCGCTAAACTGGAAGTTTTGTGTACTAACCAAATGAGTAAGGAAAGAAGGAGTCATCCTTCGAGGCGGATTTTAACTCTTATATAAAGTTAAATCCATTAAGTTTGGGCGGTCACAAGTGAGGAAGTAAAATTGCAAGCCATCCGACGCCAAATTTGGAAATTACCATCACTGCACCTTGTGGAAATCTATCATGGCAAACTTCTGCTAGTGCCTCCATTTTGTTTATATTTGTTAAATCTTATAAAATAGAAAAGTAATGATTACCAGTTAACAAAAATTAGAGGTGTTTCAAAAGGAACACAGCGTCATTACTGAGCAAATATCTAGATTAGCAAAATATGTTCAACAGTTACAGCCTAGTTCAGACATTTTTTGGTATATCTGTTTGTCAAAAACGTACTAATAAATTGTTAAAAAAATGTTGGTGAAGTGGAACGGGAAATATATTTTATAACCGAGCAAACGATGCAGTGGTTAAAGCTGCGGCGGTTGGATCGGGAGGTACCGGATTCGAATCCCTATAGGGGCGGGATGCAAAAGGGATTTTTCATCATCTGATTACGATCGGTGATGAAAATAAACACATTTATGGCCCCCTGTTGAGAGTGCAGAATCCATGGGCCGACCCACCTTTCATGTCAGCACTATAGGTTGGCATGAAGCAATGCAATGTGCAGGTGGTTTTCAAAGACGGATCTGTAGCCGCTCGTCCTCGATTTGGCTACTCCATTCGTAAAGTAGGACGGTAAAAAATAAATCAAGAAATCAAACAAACAAACAAACAATATGTTTTATAAGCCAAGATGAAACCTCGGAAATTCATATATTCGAAGACATTTAATATGAGTTTAAATAAACTGAGTCGAAAGGCAAGCATGAATGATACAGATTCATCATTATTTGATACCACAATGAATACTGAAAGGTCTATCTATACAAGTGAAACTGGAAAAATTAATGTTCTTCCATTTAGCGGAGAATACACGGAATGGCAGTTATTCTATGACCGTTATATGGGCACTATCCACGAAAATACGTCGCCAAAAGTTTCAATATCTGAACGGTTTACTACGGTTTCTGAACTAACCTTCGGAAACTACTACATAGTTCAGACGAAATTATTAGATAGCTGCGAGCATTCGAAGGAAACTGAGCAACGGGATTCTTGACTCATTATTATGCTACTCAATAAAGTCATGCGATGTACAAAAGACATGCGACGTAGAATTTCCAACTATTGATGATTTTTTGAAATTCTTAGACAAAAAATCAGATGCTCTGGAATTCCGTAAGTCAGAAAGTAGAAGGACTGGTCAAAATCCTAATGGAAAACTTTTACGATCGTTTGGAATCATTTTGGTAAAATGTGATGTTTGCGATTCTTACGATCATTTTTTGTATCAGTGTAAAAAGTTCGCGAAAAAATCGATTGACTAGCGGAGAAATGATAGTAAGGAAAAGCTTTGCTTTAATTGCCTCCTGGACACTCGCTCATTATATCAATATAAATCAAAAAGGTGTCAAATATGTACAAAGAAACATCATACATTGTTACACTTAAATCAAACAGAGTCTAAGTTAACCGCACCAGGCATCGGACGTTTTACCAAGGAAATCTGAAGACAAATTTATTAGTACATCAATACCACCAACGGCCTTGGTTAAGATAAAAGATTGGTGTGGAAATAGAGTTACATACAAGGTGCTGTTGGATACTGGATCCCAACTCTTGTTTATCTCGGAAGCCTGTATGAATCGCTTAAAATTGCCAAACCTGAATGAACGTATTTGAGTGTCTGGTATCAGAGAAAGTCGGACAGACTTCACAAAAGGGATTACATCAAATCGAATCGAAGAACGGTATTGAATTAGTAGATCCCGAAATAAATAAATCAAACACAATAGACATTTTATTGGGGTCAGATGTAATTTTGCAAATTTTAGGCTATGGCAAAATTCCAAATAATAAAGGTCAAATTATCATGCAATAAACCTTATTTGGATAGGTTTGGTTAAACACCAAGATGATATTCGAACTACCGCTCTTCATTGTCTACAATATTAAAATATTCAGCTGATTTTAATATTGACAAAATGTTGAGGGCCTTTTGGGGAATTGGAGGAGATTCCAAAGCCATCCAAATAGACAAATGACGAAGAGGAAAGTGAAGTCTATTTAGGTAGTTGCTAATACCGTCAACGAAAGTTCTTTGTGAGGTCACCGTTTGAGGAACCCAACCGACCCTAGAAACATCGCTCAATTTTACAATTAGCGGGTTGCGCGCCAGGGAGAGAAAATTTGTCAAAAGCGAAGAATATCAAAAGATATATAAATCGTTCATGCAGGAATATATTGAACTCGGACATTTGGTGAAAATTATCATAGAAAGGGTGAACCAAGATACTTGAGTATTTTTACCACATCACGGTGTTTTAAAAGAAGATAGCATCAGCACAATGTTAATATTAGTATTCGATGTACCAGCCAAAACCGGATCGACCGCTTCGCTCAATGATGAACTCCTAGTTGGATCAACAATACAATCAAGTATCTTCGAAATAATTTTCCGGTTTCGGGAACATACCTTACTCACAAGTTCAGACATTGTCAAGATGTACAGGCAAATTTTATTGAATGATGAAGATCAGGAAAACCAATGTACGTTCAGAACCTGGTCACTTATGATACCGCTTCTTTCCCGTTCTTTGCAACAAGGGTTATGAAGAAACTAGCCAGACTAAACCAACCTACATACCCGGCTGCCGTAACTTTACTTAATGCTAACATGTATTTTGAAGAACTGATGACTGTGCCCAACGATTTGAGGGAAGCAATAACTTTGAAAGATGATATAACTAAAACCCTGAAAGCTGCGGGAATGCACTAAAGTGACTACTACTACTTTTTAACAGTGTACATGGTAAATTCTAATATTTTACTAAAAAGTTGGGTAAAATATGAAAAAAACGTTGTTTTTAACGTTTTTCATGTTTCACTGATTTTTTCGCGTTTTCTCGAATTTTCGCGTTTTCATTATATGTATTAAATGTAAGTACAGGTAATAAACGAATGAAAAATCAATACAAATATTTGACGTTTTTTTTAGCATATAATAACCAGCGATTTCAACCCTCCAAATCATAATTTGTGCCACTCAAACGATTTTTACTTCTAGTGAATTGGTACGCCAGTTGAGGTAAATTTGTACTAAAATTAAAGTTTACTGTGCTAAATGATTTACCCGGCTATTGGTCCGCAGCCTGGGTTGTGAAAAACTAACTCATATACGTTTTCAGACATTTAGGTTTTTCTGATATCTTTATGTTAAGGAACGATCGTATGGTTGTAGAATGTAAAGCAATCGAGAAAACCAAGAAAATAGAAGCTCATGTAAATGAAAATAATTTTATGCAGTGTAATATTTCTTATAGAGAAATAATCAAACGTTATTTTACTTCCCTTTTAGAGTTTTTTCAATTAGTTTTTTACATTTAGACAGGCTAAATAGTTTTTTTTTAGAAAACGATTTTATTCGCTCTCCAGCCAATATGAAAATTTTAATGATCATGTAATGAAGCATTTTAGCATTTTAAGTTAGAATTATAGGGAATCAGTGCTTCCCTTGCTTCCAAAGACGCTACGCCCCTGATATATGGTATATATATATATATATATAGCGATTCCATACGATAACGATCAGCCGTTGGCCTGACCCCTTTTGATTTTAATGAAATTTGGTGAAAATGTTCGTCATATGAAACAACTCCACCCACATTGTTTTGTTTTCCTCTACGTCACTCTGTTTTGATACAGGGTGATTTGCCATTTTCTACTTTTCGTTAAAATTAAAATTTGTGAAGAGCTCGTTCTCAAAAACGACTTAACCGATTTCAATATTTGTTAGTTCAATTGAAAGGGATTGAGTTCTTGTTTTGTATAAATTTTTTGAAAAAAAATCCAAATTAAATTTTTGTTTACGAAAAAGAGCATTCTTTTGAATAATGTCATTTTTCGGTCTTTTGGGCCACAACGAGTTGCCTATTTTTTATTTTTTTTAAAAGCTTATTTATTTTACCAACTAATAAAAAATAAAAAAAAATTGCGTTAGGAACAATTTTAAAGTTATGATTTTTTTAATACACCAGCATCGACATATTTTGAGTTTAAATTTTTAATTATTCTAACCGCGTTTTGCACCATTTACTGTATTTTAAAAGGTAATCCTATTTTATTTTATGTGTTAGTGTTGTTTACAATTTTATGGTTTTTTAAAAGCAATAAAACTATAAAAACTTTATTATAGGTTGTTCTAAAAATATAGGAGTACAAGTTTCGAATAACTACAGCATTATCACTTTATAACGTTTTCTTTTGTTCAGGAAAATGGGTCTGCCACATTTTGGTCTGTTAATATCACGTCATTTGGTATTTTAACAAAGAAATAAATTTTAACTTTTAATAATTTCATCAGGTATACCTAAGGTATACTTAAAACTTAGTAGGCTCAAGCTTAGCTTTCAAATAAAATATTTCCATAAAAATACGATGGAACTGTTATATTTATGTAAAACGTGAATTTGAAGTAAAATTTAAACCCCGTAAAAATATTAAAGTTTCAATATGAAAATTAAGTGTGAAATTTGCCTTAAAAATAGATCGCGTAATCTCTAATTATATAATTGAAATAGCTCATACAAAAGGTGTTTGCTTAATTAAAGGAGGGAACATTTGTACTTCATACTACTTCGAAATATATAAAAGTAAACAAAATAATGTAATAAGTGAAGCTTCAGGACCTTTTGATGTTCAACAAATAAATTTGGATCAAAACAGTTCACCACGTACATCATCATCATCATCGCCATCAAAGATTTCAATAATATCAAGTGAGAAGCAATACGTCTATCCTGACCTTTCATCACTCAACTCTACTTTACAGTCAATCAATAGTTCTTCTATAGTACGTAGGAAAATGAGATCTGACAATTATAAAAAACGAAAAATGCAAGAAGTTGCTCCAAAAATTACTGAGGAAATATTTCAACTACCTTGTAGTTCTGGTGAAATTCAAAATAACGCTGAAGGCGATAAACAACCTTCAGTGAAAAATATATGGTATTAACATCGTCACCAAAAAGCTGGTCTGCTCGAAAAATTCAACGAGAGTTTAGTGTTTCTTATTATATGGCAAGGAGAGCAAAACAGATTCAAGAGGAAAATGGAATAATGTCAAAACCGAATATTAAATGTGGGTCTAAGGTCCTTAACCAGGAAGTTTGTGCAGAATTTTTTTTGAAGATAACGAAATAAGTAGGATATGTCCAGGAAAACGAGACTTCGAAACAATTTCATCGGAAGGAACTGTTATTACTAAACAACGTAGATTGGTACTTTGTAATTTGAAGGAAGCATATCAAATCTTTAAAAAAACACACCCGAGTAGAATAATTGGATTTTCAAAATTTGCCTCACTTCATCCAGGACACTGCGTTTTGGCAAATTCCAGCGGTACACATAGTATATGCGTTTGCATATATCATCAAAATATTAAACTTATGTTTAATGTCATACAAACAATGAAACTCCTTTCACATGAACAAGAAAGTTATCGGAAATTAATTTCTCAGATTGTTTGCGAAAATCCAACAACATCTTGCCAGTTAAACGAATGTGCAACCTGTCCAGGAACGGAAAATATCCGTACGGATTTGTCTACAAAATTTCTACAAAATGATGTAGAAGAAATAACATTCAAGCAATGGCAACAAGTAGATAGATGTACAATGGAAACAGTAACCGTATCAACATTGACTTTTATGGATAAGTTTTGCGAACAACTACAAAACTTGGTACCGCATTCATTTATTGCCCAACAACAAGCAACTTACCTGAAACATAGGAAATCCAATTTAAACCATGATGAATGTATAGTTATATGCGACTTTTCGGAGAACTATTCATTCGTAGTTCAGGATGTGGTTCAAGGATTTCATCGGTCTAACGCATAGTGTACGATACATCCCTTTGCCGTTTACTATAAAAACAATGAAGAATCACATTCGATGGGCGATGTTAACCATTATAAATTGGAATTCACAAGCTTGGTGGCTATATCTGAATCAACAAAGCACAACCATGTAGCAGTGAGATTATCTATTCAAGGCATAGTCAATCTCATAAAGGAAAAATTACAACAAATAAAAAAAATTTGTTTTTTTCCGAATCAGGGGCCCAGTATAAAAATAAAATGAATTTTTACAATCTCTGCAATTTTAAAGAGGATTTCAACTTGGAAGTAGAGTGACATTTTTTTTGCAACATGCCACGGAAAAGGACGTTGCGATGCATTAGGAGGAGTTCTCAAGAGGAATGCTGCTCGAGCAAGTTTACAAAGACCGTTTGAAAATCAAATAACCACGCCACGTGAACTTAATTCATGGGTTGTTTAGTACTAAAGATTATTTGAAAATTGAAAGAAAATTAAAAAACAGATATAACTTAGTTAGGCAAATACCAGGCACTCACCAATATTATAGTTTTTCTCCTATTAATAAGACATCTTTCTATATATTAAAAAAACTTAATTTTGTAAAAACTCAAAACTGTTTGATATAACAAAATAAAAATTATTTCAAAATTATTTATTTCTGGTTTATTATTTTTAAAAAACTATAAAATAGTAAACAACACTAATACATAAAATAAAATAGGATTACCTTTTAAAATACAGTAAATGGTGCAAAACGCAGGTAGAATAATTAAAAATTTAAACACAAAATATGTCGATGCTGGTGTATTAAAAAAATCATAACTTTAAAATTGTTCCTAACGCAATTTTTTTTTATTTTTTATTAGTTGGTAAAATAAATAGCTTAAAAATAAAAAATACGCAACTCGTTGTGGCCTAAAAGACCGAAAAATGACATTATTCAAAGGAATGCTTTTTTCATAAACAAAAATTTAATTTGGATTTTTTTCAAAAAATTTATACAAAACAAGAACTCAATCCCTTTCGATTGAACTAACAAATATTAAAATCGGTTAAGTGGTTTTTGATAACGAGCTCTTCACAAATTTTAATTTTAACGAAAAGTAGAAAACGGCAAATCACCCTGTATCGAAACAGAGTAACGTGAAGGGAAACAAAACAATGTGGGTGGAGTTATTTCATATGGAGAACATTTTCACCAACTATCATCAAAATCAAAAGGGGTCAGGCCAAAATTTGCGATTTTTTGATCGTTTTCGTATGGAACCGCTGTATATATACAAAATGGCCAAAATTATAAAGCACCCCTCCCAAATTGCAGTATCTACAAAACGAATGAAGACAAAAATTAAAACTCAATATTTTTAGGAAATACTTTTTATATTTTATTAATTTTAGTATTTTGTAGGTCCTCCTTTGGCTTTGATGACAGCCAGGACTCTTTTATTCATCGACCGTACTAATTTTTCGCAGGGATTTCTCGATATATTTTTCCATTCCTCTGTCAGCGCACGTTTGAGGTCTTCCTTTGAAGTCATACTGCGATCCTTGATTTTTTTTTTAAAATTGACCACAAATTTTCAATGGGATTTAGGTCTGGTGACTGGGCGGGCCAGTCCATGACTCGAATTTGTTTTTTTCGAAACCAACTCATCGTAACGCGGGAAGTATGGCAGGGGGCATTATCCTGTTGATAAATTATCGAAGAACTATCCGTTTCCCCAAAGATTTGCCGAATTGAGGCATTCAATGCAGCCTCGAGGACGGTAACATAGTTGGTACTGTTCATCGGACCCTCACAAAACAACAGTTTTCCCACCCCTGATGATGCCATACAACCCCACACCATCAGTTTACCCCCTCCATGCTTTACGGTAGGCACTATACAATCAGGATTGTATGCTTCCCCGACTCGTCTTCTTACGATGGTTGCGCCAGGAGTTCCAAAAATCTATAAGAATTCCATCAAATTTAACATAAATTTCTCTATTAATTCTTTTAAAATACATAGCACAATTTTTTATTTTTTTTTTGACTAATTATTTTTTAATATTTATTTTTTATATTTACCTCAAAAGTAGATTCATCTGACCAAACAACTCTCGCCCAATCCACGTCATTCCAATGTTTGTGTTTTCGAGCCCATCTCAAGAGACTTTTTATGTTGGTAAGTGAGAGCAAAGGTTTTTTTCTTGCTTTACAACCTTTCAATCCAGCTTGCAGGAGCCTTCTTCTAACTGTCCGTGCCGAAATGTGAACTTCTTGTTCTGTTAAATGCTCTGCAGCTATCTCAGAAGATGTTTTTCTTCGGTTTTTGAGAGATTTTCGCACAATTTGTCGATCGTCTCTTACCGAAGTGATACGATTTCTGCCTGAGCGTAGTTTATAGGCATAGTCCCCGGTCTCTTTAACCCTTTTCAATGTAGATTGAACTGCTCCACGAGAGCATTTTAATTTTTGTGATATTTTAATTTGGCTTACACCCTGGGAATCCAACAACACAATTTGTGCCCTTATTCCTTCACTGAGTTGGCATGCTTTAGGCATAATTATCACAAACACACTTTTTTTCTCAAAAAACTTACGAAAACTCTTTTTGATTTAAAACACTTTATGTGAAGACTGCACACGATCAAATACAAAACTAAAATAAAAAAATTTTACGACGCTACAACTTCTTGTTAAGAACCTAAAACAAAACAAAAATTGGTGATTTTCAATAATTAAGGGTCGCATTCGGTGGGATGACTCGTTCGTTAACACCCATTGTTTAGAAAGATAATAATATTAATATATAATGCTAATAGATAGGGGTGCTTTATATTTTTGGCCAAGGCTGTAGAATAAATAATAATGGACCTAAATGACTGCCCTGAGGAACACCAGATGAGACTGTAAACTTCTCAGAATAATTTTGACCAATTCGTACTAGTTGAGAGCTTTGCGACAAATAAGATGATAACCATTTTATAGGAATAAAATTAGAATTCACTTTAATCAATTTATCAATTAATAATTTGTGATTAATTTTGTCAAATGCCTTACTGAAATCTGTATAGATAGTGTCAACTTGGACACCTTTTTCTAAGCAGCATATCGCATCATTAACAAATACCGCAAGATTGGTTGTCGTTGATCTACCAGAAAAAAAACCGTGCTGTTGGGGAACAATTAAGTTTTTAATATTAAGATAAATACAGTCCTTTACCAGTTTTTCAAAAAGTTTACGGATAACAGATAATATAGCTATTCCTCTATAATTCTCAACTGAATTTTTAGGTCCCGATTTAAATACTGGAATTACATACGAGCGTTTCCAGCACTGGGGAAAAATACCTTGCCTAAGGCTGTAATTAAATAAATGTGCTAAATGGCCACTTAAGGCTTCGGCGCAATTATTTAAGAGTAGTGAGGAAGTACAGTGAAGAAATACAGTGAATATGATTATTGACCAAGACTTGGTCACTGGGAGATGTTAAAACATTTTCGACTGAATAAATGGATATAAAAACCGTTGCAAATAATTAACAAACAGCATGTAGATCATGAGCTTGCCTATCATTATAACTCATGGGTAAAGGATAACCAACAGATTTTCTTTTAGAATTAATATAATGCCAGAAACACGATGGATTGGACTTGATACCAGATTCGATTTCTAACAAATAATTACCATACATAAATTGATTCAAAATCTTAAACTCATACCGAAGGTGAGAATACAATGCATAATCAGCTGATGTGTTCGTCTTTTTATATAGTTTGTGTGCCTTGGTTTTACGGTTATATAAATTAACAAGTTTTTTGTTAAACCATTTTTCACGATACGAATTATGTTTGTTGACAATTTTTGGAATGAATAGATCCATCCCCACATACAAAATTTCGTAAAACCGGCTAGTCATAATTTCAATATTATTCTCATTACAAAGGAAATCCCAGGAAATAATTTCAAGAAATCCATTTAGAGAGTCATAATCACCATTTCTAAAATCAAAGATTAAAATATTATCATTTGGAACAAGATCGTCGAAACATTGAAAACTTAACTTAATTAACAACGGTGTATGATGAATACTTGATGAGCGAGCCAGGTATTCACAAGATTGCACTGATGGATGTAAATTATCGTCAGTGAAAAGAGATCCAAAAGTGAGCCATTCTGATTGTGCACTTCGTTATGTTGCCTTAGACCCATTTCAAAAAATGAATCTATCACGAAAGAAGTATTGACAGTGTTACCAAACGGTGTAAGTATTCCGTCAATTCGTTTCCAATTTAAGTTTGGAAAGTTAAAATCACCCACGATGCACAAACTATCATTTTCTTCCATTTTGGGTTGAATCTTATTTCTAATTATATCGATAAATTCACTTGTAGATTTCCCGGGAACATACGTAGCACAAATGAAAAGATTTCCTTTGGGTATTTTTACCTTTACTAAAAGGATTTCAATATCACTGGATGCAATATTAAATACCACCAAACAATGGTTTAATAACTTACATGAATTTTGTATGTACGAAATACACAAAATTTCCACCACCTATACACTCAACGTATTTATTTCATTAAATTATATAAAAATGCTTCAAAAAATAATTCATACCAAAAATTCTTCTCTTGCAGCACCTACTTACATATATTGTTCAACAAATTAGGCGTTTTAATATGTTGTATTTCCTCCTTTATTAATAATAACTTGTCGCTGCAGGCGACGAGTCATCGAATTAACAAGGCTTTGTAAGTATTCCTGATTAATGTTAATTCATGCTTCCTGGATTACCTCTTTGAGCTCTTTGGGTGAGTGAAATTGACGGCCATTACTGTAAACCCGTTGCGTAATATATGGCCATACATTTTCTATGGGGTCAAGATCGGGACTACTAATTGGTGCATATTTCGAGACTCAAGAAAGTCTTTTGTCTTGTCTGCATAATTTATCTGTACATCATCTAAATGCTTTATGTACTATTCAATACCATCAGGCTGCCGCCTGCAAAATTTCTGGAGGTTTCTTCTAAATTTCGTCGAATATCCTGCCAATGAATGACCGCCATTATACAACGGATTGCCACTCGTTTTCCCAAAATTGATATTTTTCTGCAACATCGAGATGAACTTGTCTGTGACTTGGCAAAAAACTAGAAAACTTCTTAATCTTCTGGTATGCCAAGTGATTATCTTGCTGTAAAATTTGTTGTTTCCGATGGACTTATGTTAAGTTTCAGATGGTCACGAATTTCACCGGCGCTCATTGGAGAATCACCTACACATCTAAATATCTCCCTTTCTACCGGGAGGACACATTAATTTCATAAAATTAAGAACGACCGTTCGACTTAGTTTTAATTTTCTTCCAATTTCCCGCGCGGGAAATCCTACCTGGCGAAAAGCGCTATTTTTCCCCTTTTCTTCTTCTAATAACTCTTTGCCGTTGTTTGCGTACAGTAAAGGAAGGCGCCTCATCGATAACCACATAAGTCTAATAGTGTGATATCCGCTCCTGGCCAGGCAGCCATCGTACACCTTTTTTACATATAACAAAACCGAAGGATTGGATAAGATCATTAGTAGGGACAGACTCGACCCGGTTACAGACACCAAAGCGATCGATAGTTAGTAAATTATTAGTATTATATATAATAAATAGGTTAGCACAAGACAGCACGATCTAACTACATTATTAGATAATCATTTCTCTGGAATCCAGGTTCGGCTACTCAGGGCTCCCTAAATCATAAATCAAAAACAGAATAACAGCGCTTATAAGGCAACAAGAATTAAAATAACATTAAAAACCATTTAAACATACAATTTAACTTAAACTAACCATAAATATCCTACCGATCAAGAAAAGAAGATAAATAATTGAAAATTCAATTCTTTTATAAAATTTATAATAAATAATACAAAAATTATAATGTTACAGTACCACAACAGCCTAGAATCATTAATAATACATTTAGGTACTATAAGTATATCAAGAATCAACAAATAAAATCAATATATAATTTCCCAGGCAACTCTGAAAACTAATTTTAATTAATAAATTGATGATTTATGAATTAAAATTAGTTTTCAGATCATCGTTGTGGACGCCCACGACTTTTAACTAAGCCGACTCAGCGAAAATTTACACTAGAACCAAAATCAGCTACCCCAAAATCAGCTTCAGTGATTAATCCCGGACGTCGTTCAAATATTTATGTCTGATAGTGTACTCGTACATACTCAAATGATTTCCTTCACCTTAGTCATTTTCGCAACTCAAAAATAAAACTTATAAAATATTAGACTACCTAAATAAAAATCCAATTAGCATCATTCGCCTATTGAAGAGATCTCCGCCACCAAAATCCTGCACGAAATCAATAATTCAGAAGTTTGATCTCTTTATTAATAAATACATGTAAATATATCCAAAAATTTTAATTCAGTACTTGGACCTCATTCCCTGCCAAATCAAGCATGCAAAGTAAATAAAACAATAAAAAATGCAATGAAAATGAAACCACAAACGTAATATATCCAGACGATTCACTGGGAGGGAACGTTTGGTCGAATACAGTGGGCCCATTTTTCATATTAGTTTATTTTTTGTAATCTAATCGAGGAACCCAATCCACCTCAAAAACTGTTTCATTGCTGCCATCTATTTAAACAAAGCAGAAACACCATGAAAAACTTGCATAAAAAAAACAGAAATAAAATACACACAAATAACCAAATTACAAAATAAAACAAATTAAAATATTGGTTTGTATGTAGTAGGATTCTATGTTTATTCTTTTCAAATTTCTACAAATCTCAGTAAAAGAAAATTATTACTAGCGAATGCTTTTCACATTTGTTTGGGTTTCCAATTATATAAGTATGTGTATTTTCCATTTAATTGATCGTCAGTTTAAGTATTCGTTCCACAATGAATCGCATTAAAAGTGGTATAAAATGTGCTGTTGAAAACTGCTGTTTATCTAGACGGCAAAATGCTCGTTTGTTCAAATTGCTGGCCCACCACAGGAAATATAATGATTGGGTACTGAATTGTAGGTTAAAAGATAACTTGATTGATTGATTTGTGAAAAACATTTCGAAAAAAAGTATTTCACTAAAAGAGGTTTATCAAAATATGCTAACTAATTTTATTTGAAAATGAAAAAAATGATTCCGATAGTGATATTTTGATGGTGATCATTTTGTCAATGGAAGATTTGTCGGAAATTGAAGATAATTCAATTGCAACTGATGTTATAACAAGTACAGAGAATTTACGTCAGTTCCAACTAACCTCAGAAAATATGAGTCAAACTTCATTGGTAGAATCGCAAGATAACATTTGTAGTATGACTTTAGAAGACATAATGTGTCTACCAGAACCGGCGATGCATATTGAAAGCGACATTGAACCGCCACCAAGTAAAACGTGTCTACGAAATATTAAAAATGAGAATTATCTATCTTTTCTATCTCTTCTAATTCATCTAAATCATATTTAATAAGATAGCAATCTGTTAAATATTTGAATCCCGGCTTCAACACCAATGCACTCTTAATCTTTTTTAATAAAAGAAAAGCTTAGCGTTATGAGTAGATTCAAAACAAGCTGTATTATTATTCGGCGAAATTCATATAAGAAGCGATCTTATTTACAATATTTATTCAAATCAAATTGACGGATTTGTAGATTATGGCAAAGACAGAGAAGCTGAAGTTGGTAAATTAACATGCTGTTTTATGATAAAAGGCTTATCGGCGAATTAGAAATATGTATTAAGTTAAATATGTTTCGTAAAATAGTATTTCCGCTGATAGGTTATTTTTACTTATTCAAGAAAATTTGGGCATACGTTGTGAATTGGGAGTAAAAATAAGAGGCGTGGTCTCTGATCAAGGCCCAAATAACAGAAAATGTTTCGATATGTTTGGTATATCAATTGAAAGACTTAATTTTTTGTATAATGATGCTGAAGTAGCATGTATATATGACGTACTAAATTTAATAAAGTCAGTCAGGAACACGTTAATGAAATCTGTTATAAAAACCCCTGACGGTTTGGTAAGTTAGAATATAACACTAGAACTCTACAACTTAGAATTGAATTCAATTACCAAATGTTGCCCTAGACTTACTGCTAAACACATTTACCCAAACAATTTTGAGAAAATGAAAGTGAAACGTATTAAAAGAGGCAGGTATTAAAACAGCGAAATATCACCTCATAATAATGAGGCATGTTCGACATATAAGTTTATTGGGAAAATTGATAAACTATTTGATTGCCTCAACTCGAAAACAATATGAAAAAAAAACAATCCATTTAGATGTGCCTTTATTATGAATAATCAAGTTGATACGTTTCTGGAATTCATGGTAAATTATATATTTCAAATACTGCGTTAGTAAACAAAACAACATTTTATTGTTTTAAGGGTTTAATTTAGAGCATACGAGCCGAGCCATTCAAACAGTTTCTAAAAAGTACATTTAACGTCAAGATACAATCAAAAAAAAAATAATCGCAACCTGTCCGGTTATGAATTTAATCATAATACTGCAAAAATTACAACGGTTAAAATTTTATCACCATTTTTAAATATATCAAATTGCGAGAATGACACAGACGAACTGCTTGAAACGATGGAAGTTGTACCATATGAATCAAATGAAGAAGACAATATAAATTCCATTGAAATTGACCATGTTGATGACATATCAGATGTATCCGAAATTTTTTTTAATCTGGATGTACCTTTACAAGAAGCTTCAATGCGGTATTTTATGGGGTACGTAGCATGCAAAATTTTGAGAAAAATTAAATGTTCCCGTTGCGAAAACATCTTTATCAAAACTGATGATATTTTGGAGGCTCGATCGGAATAATTGATCAGTAACAAAAATTATGGTGATGAAAATAACTTCTGCAAACTTAAGGCACAGACTGATTATTACTTCAAAAAGAACAAATTTATTTATTTTCCAGAATGTTTTTAGAACGCGCAAAAAATGAATGATTTAAAGAAGAATTGTCCAACTTTGTATTGTTAATACCAGCATTACCTGCAAAGATATGTATGTCGAACAAAATCCATGTCATGAGCATAATAAGGCAGCTTTAATTTCATGATTTTAGCATTAATCAGGAAACATTATACATGGTTAGCCGAAAAATACATACAAAAAAATTATAAAAACGTGCGAAATCCGAATTGGCGAATACTATTACAAGGCAAATAAGTGTAATAAAATTAGTTCTCGAACTTCAGTTTCTTTTAATACAGTACTCTATAATTTAAAAACTTGAAAAGTTAATTGTACAAAACTTCAAAATTAGACGACACAAAGTAAATACACCTAACAATGGTATTTTGAATTTGATCTTAAAACGAACTTGATCCAATAAAATAATAACATAATCCTATTATTAGTGCAATTTTGTTTGTGTTTGTGTCGGTATTTTTCAATACATTGACAAAAAAAATTGATGTTTTCAGATTGATGATAATGCAGTAGATGGCATAACCAACATTTCTAAATTCGCATTTTATTTATCTATTTATTTATTTATTTAGTCAATTTATAATTTATAATATTAATTAAATTAATTAGAAAACAATTTGATTCAGTATTTAATACCCTGTAAAAAATTTATTAATCCTACCTAAAAAAACCGTTCAAATGAATTGTATAAGACAGCTCCCAATTCCAATTCGACTCAAATCAATTCGATTATACAAAGTATAAAAATCCTATTTGAGTCGAATATACAAAATCTCATTGTGTTCACATAATGCATGATTTTAATAGTATCATAGTTGTTTCGTGAATACACAGAAACACAAAGAGATTAACAACACCAACATACAAGTAACAAAATTTTTTATCCACTTTTGATATATAATAGCCCGATAACTATGCTGATTTCAAATAAAGAAAATGTAAAATAACCCATTGTTATTGTATAACCCACGCTGCTAGGGGCAACGTGAGTTATATTTGATATAACAAAATGTTGAGTAGTCATTGGAAAATTATTCGTAGTCAAATTGAAAAAAATATATTCCAAAAATTAGCTAAATTAAAGTACACCATGAAAATTTAAAGAACGGTCACTACGATAAAATATATTTTAAAATTCAATGCTCCACTGTGAAAACACAAAATGGAACTACATATTTCTTATTAATTTACGAAATTTATTTCAACAAAAGTGGATAAAACGTTGTATGCCACTCGTGAGCAAAGAGATATTATCCACTCGGGATAATGTCCCACTCGGCTATCGCCTCGTGGGACAAACTTATCCCTCACGGATAATATCTCGTTTTGCTCACTAGTACCATAAATAACTAATATACTAAAACTACCAACACACATTGACGGTAAATATTTTCTACCATCTTTCATGTGCGTAGCAGTAGGCCTTATAGTACATATAAACACACCTAAACTATGTATCAAGATAATACAGTAAAATATTGTGACAACTGTATCAACACCAACGAAAAAATTCTCTTTTTGTTGTTGTTTGTGCATTATAATACAAAAACCAAAAAAATATATTACATTTCCTTATACATTCCTTAACAGAATCCGTGTAAAGAGCGAACGAGACAGCTGTACAACCATATTGTTGATTTGATCCTGCCATATATAAATCGAGTTGTATGCATGCATTAGTGCCCATTATACACAATAGTAAAATACTTGTGACAGCTGTATCAAAACCAACGCAAAGATTCTCTTTATCGTTGTTGTTTGTACTTTATAATACAAAAACCAACAAAACCACGCACACTTCCTTCACGGAAACCGTGCAAAGAGTAAACGAGACAGCTACACAAACATATTGTTGGTCCCTTTTTTATACCAAATTATAAGTATGTATTAGTGTCGATTGTATAATGTACACAAAATCAAACATAAGAATACAAATAAGTGTGCGTAAAAATAAAATCTAATACCAAATTTACTGCGATTTATTTTATATAAGTTAAAATTTATTTCAATACTATCTAAATATTAGACTTTAGTAATTAAAAATTGAAATTTGATTTTATGTACAATCTTCAAATTATCAAATCATGCACTTTTAATTTTTTTATCTACAAAAAATAAAAACATTGCCTGACAAATGCATCCCGGTGGGTTGCATTTTCCAAAATTTCACTTTAGTTATTTTCACTACACTTTGATTATTATTACACTAAAAATTTAATTTAATTAGAATTTAATTAAAAATTTAAAATTAATCTGTATATATATATATATATATATATATATATATATATATATATATATATACCTATGTATATAAAGTATATACATATTACTATATACATAAATAAAATACAAAAACAAAATAAAATTAAATTTTTGAAGAGGATAGAAAAAAACACGACTATCCTCTACGACGAATTCTCGCCCCCCATAAAGATACCAGGTCAGGCAGATATATAAATGTTCATTTTTCGCTCTTAATCACCTAAAAAATTAATACTACACAAATTTTAACCCAAAAAATTATAAAGCTTTCCGATACTAAATTTCACAAACAAAATTTAAAAATTCTAAAGGTACCTGTAAAAAAAAACAATCAAATGTGGTTTACCAAGTCCGTTGTAGTTGCAACACTACGTATACTGGACAGACAAAACAATTTTTGGAAAAAAGAATTTATCGACACAGATATGACACCAACAAAGATCTAAATTCAAATATTAGTGCACATATACGACATCTGAAAAATTCAAATCATTCAACCAATTTAGATAACGTCAAAATTATCGATAAACAAACTAATTTTAGGAAAACATCGATTTTGAAAATGTTACATATTAAATCAAGTACAAAAATCCAATTTCCAACCCACATGTCAAATTTCATCATATTCGGTTGAGAAATAGGCAAGTTCCCTCATACTTGGCCATATTCCAGAACTTCTTCCAAAAATATTTTAGAATCACATTTTCAATGCACAAGCCGAATTTCCAAAAATCATTTTAGAATCCCATTTCCAATGCACAATTGGTTGAGAAATAGGCAAGTTCCCTCATACTTGTCCTTATTCCAGAACTTAATCTAAACATCATATACATACTACATATGTTGTAAAGGGTTTTCTAATAAGGACTTGACAACTTTGAACATTCACTGGAACGCACCCTTAAACCAATAACCAAACTGTTAGTGTCAAAACATTCAGTAAAGACAACATTTTCATCATGATGAAGTACACGAATGAACAACGTTTACAAATAATTAAAATTTACTACAAGTCGGTGACTGCAACTTCAAGAGCGTTAATTCCAATTTTTTGGTCGTAATTATCGTCCCAGTAGATAAGCAATTCATAATCTAGTGAAAAAATTTGAGTCTAAATATTCGCTGTCGGATATTCCCATGCCAGTGAGATAACTGGTTGGTCGAAGTGCCGAGAATATTGCTGCCGTTCAATCGTCCATTGCAAACGAACCAAAACAGTCGATTCGCTGCTACAGAGACATGTTGCAACGTTATTTCTTTGGTCAATTGCATGAGCTAGACATTAATGATATGTGATTTCAACAAAACGATGCGACATGCCATACAGCGGGTCTAACAATCGACTTATTGAACTCTAAATTCGATGAATGTGTTATATCCAGAAATGGTCTTGTCGATTGGCCGCCTAGATCGTGTGATTTAAAACTTCTCTAGACTTTTTTTTATGGGGCTCCGTTAAATCATTGGTCTATGCCAACAAGCCGGCGTCAATAGAGGAGCTCAGAGCCAATATTGAACGGGAGATATCGGCCGTTCGGTCGAAATGTGTGGCCAAGTAATCAAAAATTGGGTTCAACGAATCGACACTTGCAAACGTTTCCGTGGTAGACATATGAACGATGTCGAATTCCATACATAAATGTTTTGATTGTACTTTGACCCAATAATGAAATTTTCGTGATATCTCAAATGGTTTGGGTTTTATTTAAAAAAAAAAGTTGTCAAGTCCTTATTGGAAAACCCTTTATAAACATACAAACACTCACTTATATAGATTGCTCAACTGCTTACTAAACACTAATCCAACCCCAATTCAACTCGCAAACGGCTCCCAACTCAACCCTCTACCCAAACGCAAAATCTCTTTCAATTCAATCCTCAAACCAGCATATATAAAAATTAGCCAATTGCTCACTATATCTTAATCCAACCCCAACATAAGTCCAACTCAATTTCAACTCAACCCGCAAAGTGACCCCTCACTTAATCTTCAACTCAATCCCAAACTCAATGCCCAACTCAATATTCAAACCAGCATAAAAATTGGTAAATATTTCTATAACCAGGTATTTTGGGTCAATCCGTATGGCAGGTACCTGATGACCCTCGTCAAGCACAGGTTTCGAAAGCTTTTCAAATCTCGGCCTTGACCATAGAAACAGATTGGCAAAAACAATTCTAAATCGAACAAGCCGTTCTCGAGATATCATAGGTAGACCAACAGACATCCAGACAAACGGACCGACATTTTTTCTTGCTATTTTAGACTCAGGGACTTTCAAAACGTCGAGAAAAGTGGTTCTGGACCAACCAAATGTTTGTTCATTTTTACCGGATTTCAATACTTTGGTCTTTCCAATATTGTGGCAGATTATGCCTATATTGGCAACTCGTATGATTATTATTATTATTATTGATTGAAGGGCCATGTGGGCCATAAGCCACCTCGCACCGCGACCTAAAAGATCTATTGTGCTGGACCCTACTTAATTATCCGTCCAGTCAATATTCAGGCTCTTAATGAATCTGATAATACTACTGGCCGGTACAAGATACATACTATCCGGGCTCATTGTTCTCCCTCCTAGATGTTGCAGTCTTTGCTGGAAAATGGCTGGGCAATGGCACAGAACATGTTCCGCTGATTCCGCTTCCAGATCGCAGAAGCGGCATCCATCTGTCGTACTTAGGCCCATCTTCTTAAGGTGATACCTTAAGGGGACATGACCTGTGAGGAAGCCAGTAAGCAGCCTCATCTCAGGTTTTCTAAGTTCAAGACACTCCTTAACCCTGACAGACGAAGGTGATATACATACATTTCTTCGCCTGTCGTAAACCTGGAATTCTGCGCCAGTAGGAGGACTTTTAAACCACCTCCCGGCGTTTTACCGCTGCTCTAAGGTGTCCCTTAGTGACGCCGCAGAAGGGTTCTGGTCCAATAAATGGAGAGGCAGAACCCTCACGGGAGAGGCCATCAGCTGCCTCGTTTCCTTCGATTCCAGTATGACCTGGCACCTACATAAGTGTTACCTTATTTGAGCCTGCCAGATGTTTAATAACCTTCAGACCTTCAGCCTTGACTCAACGGTACAAAACCTAAGAGCCTTTAAGGCCGATTGGCTGTCTGATACAATATAAATCTTTGCATCGTTTAGGCCTTTTGCTATGCCTATCCTAGCGCAAAGTTCTATAGCATGTACTTCTGCTTGAAAAACGGTAGCATTGGTACCCAAGGACTTCGAGAGGGTAGTGCCCCGCCCCATCTTCCGTTTTTTATCCATCTGTAAACCATACCATGACCCTCGCTCAATGGATGGTCCACCTGCACTCTACACATCCCGGTCAGGTAACCTAACACAGAATGGTTTGTGGAAGTCCAATTTAGCTGGCATACAGTCGGAAGGCATTCCTATGGTGGGGTTTGTCTGAAATTCCTTAAGGATTTCCAGATGACCCACCATATTGCCTAGTTTGACATTTCCTTCCGCCTGCATTTTCAGGGCCATAATTGCAGCATCCTTTTTAATATGCAGATGTAACGGTGTTAGTCCTGGAATTGACTCCATCGCCGCGGTTGGACATGATTTCATTGAGCCCATAACACCGATGCAGGCTATACGCTGAACCTAATTCAATAAGGTTTGCGTTGCCTTCTGCTCAGTTTTAGGCCACCATACAACCGATGCGTAGGTGACCATAGGCCTAATGATTGTAAGAAATGACCAGTAGATTATTTTTGGTTGTAGTCTCCAAGTACGCCCATAGAGTCTTTGACAGGCCCAGAGAGCCTTTGTGGCTCTATTTTGAACTTTCAACAAATTGTGGTTCCAGTTCAGTTTTTGATCTAGGATAACCCCTAGATATTTAACCTTGCTGGAAAAAGGAACAGTTGTACCGTTTAACGAGGAAGCAGTAAGCGCAAGCTTTTTCCTCCTCGTAAAAGGAACAGTGACAGTTTTGTTTGGATTGACACTGAGTCCTTTCTGGTAACACCACTGCCATATTATATTGAGTGCATTTTCCATGCGATCAGAAATGACCTCATCAAACTTGCCTCTGATTATGATAGCCACATCATCCGCATAGCCCTGGACATCAAACCCATGGCAACTCAGAAGGACCAGCAGTCCGTCAATAACCAATGATCACAAAAGAGGAGATAGTACGCTTCCTTAGGGACAGCCCTTTACGGCCTTGATGGTTACTGATTCGCCACGCCGGCAGTAATCTCACGATGTTCCAGCATGGAACGGATCCACCTAATTGTAGAAAGCGGAACCCTTTTTCCCATTGCTGCCCTCTCTATAGATCCATAGGAGGTATTATCAAACGCCCCCTCAATTTCCACAAAGGCACAAAGGGCAATTTCTTTATAAGTCACTGCTTTTTCAATCCTCGTGACTAGACCGCTTAGGGCCATCACCGTGGATTTATCAGTTTGATATGCAAACTGGTCCTGATGCAGCGGATTCTTTCCAAGGACCTCACTTCTTATTTGATAGTCCAGGATTTTTTCCATCGTCTTCAATAGAAACAATGTGAGGCTAATTGGCCGATATGCCCTGGCCTGGGTGTCTGGACGACCCCCCCCACCTTTGGTATAAAGACCACAGTTACTTTCCTCCACAGTTTCGGATTATAGTTAAAAGCATAACTTGTCCGAAACGTCTGGATCAAGCTGGGGAGTATTTCCTCAATACCTTTTTGAAGTAAAGCTGGAAATATACCATCCCCTCCAGCGGATTTTAAAGGTTTGAAAGATCCAATAGCCCATCGCCCATCGCACCCAACTCGTATGATGTATTTACATAAGTTTTTTGTCTCATACTCATTTTATTTTCATTCAATTGTAAAAACCTTTCTACATGAAATCGCTTTAGCCAGAGAATTTTTTTTTTTTTTTTTTTTTGAAAAAATTGTCTAGGCTGTGCGTTTTCATGAAAAATCGGTTTTTAGTAACAAATGTTTGATTGTTTTATGTGGAATTTTTATATAAAAAGGAACTCATTTTGGAAATAATTTTCATTAAGTTTTTGATAATGATCCCGAATTGGGATTGAAAGCTCAAGCTTAAATATGCAAAAATAAAGAGCCCTATACCAAAAAAAATAATTTTGTTCAAATATCATTGGTATCATTTATTAATGAATGTACTGTTAATATTATTTAAATCTTAAATGGGTTACTTAAGTGAAGGTCTTCACCGTATACGTAACATTGTCTGACAAATCCGAATGGATTTTACGACGAGGTTTCATATTTTTTATCACCCATATTTGTACGAGTTAATACTAAATTTATGTTCGATTCTTGCTTTCTAACTACATAACTATGTTCGGAAAGGTACTTACTACTAGTTTAACAACTCTGCGTTCCAGGTAATCCATTATTATTTGGCCGCACGAGTACATACTCTTTATGAATTTCACAATTTTTGGTGATAAATCTCGGTCTTCCGATTTAAAAGTCTGACAAAATCCTCCCAACGACTAAATTTCTCTAAAACTAAAATCTGAACTCACCTTGAAGCCTAACTCAATAATCTCTTATCCATTAGTATGACAGAACGTTCGTTTCTAATACGTATATTTTCCATCCCATATCCATTCACAAGTTTAACGTTTTTTATTTTTTATTTTTATACGAGCAATACAATCAAATATTACGAGTACACAGAAAAGAGTCTACAGATTGAGTACCAATCTTCATCTCAACTACAATATAGCATTATAATAATAGAAAAACAAAAGAAATGTGTATATGGTATTGTGTGTACCTTGTTGTATTATGCCTAAAGGGATTATTTTATGTTGAAAGATTTGATTACATCATCATTATTATCTTTATGCTAATCATCAGCATCATCATCATCAACCAAGGTAGTAATAATAACAATAATAATAATAATAATAATAATAATTTTCATATTAAGATCCTAATTTGTAATTAAAACCACCGTGTCTTGTTCACTATAACAACAAAATGGCGCCTCCATCCACCACTCACACCACGAGTTTATAAAACACATCATCACCATCCTCCATTAATTTTTATTTTTGGTTTGTTTTGTTTTGTTTTTTTTTTTAATAGTCGAGATAATTAACTTAAATGATTTTAATTTTACTCTTTTGGTTTCATTTTTTCACAGGCAATTAGGAACATATTCAGTTCATACAATAGGACTATTAGATTCATCGGGATCTTTACGGGGTCACACAGAAATATGTCATTTTTTAAATTTAACACCCGATCAAAAGCGAATGTGTACCGAATCACAGATGCGATTGAATACAATAACATTGGGTGCCAAATTCGGTAAGGAGGAGTGTCAACATCAATTTCGACACAGTCGATGGAATTGTACGGTAACATCAGATAGTGAAAATATTTATGGTGAGGTGGTTAAGATAAGTAAGTATTATAATTTATGTGGTAAAATGTTGAGATTTGAACTGAGACATTTTTTGTTGTTGTTGTTGTTGCTTAATAATTAGAAAGTCGAGAGACGGCATACGTGCATGCAATAAATGCAGCGGCACTTGCATGGTCAATTACACGTGCTTGTACAAAAGGACTGCTGACCGAATGTGATTGTGATAATAATATACGGAAGAGACCGCGACAATGGCAATGGAGTGGTTGTTCTGAAGATGTTGATTATGGCATTTCGTTTTCACGACGATTCATTGATGGCCAAGAAAATAATCGAACGGCAGCCGGTCTAATGAATTTGCATAATAATGAAGCTGGACGAAGGGTATGTTCCAAATTATTATTATTATTTAATTATTTTTATTGAATATTAATATTGTATTTTATTTTGGAAAGGCTTTAAGATCACGGATGCAGCGTGTTTGTAAATGTCATGGAATGTCTGGATCATGTTCGGTGCGTGTATGTTGGAGACGATTACCAGCGATTCGTGATGTTGGTGAAGCACTAGGCAATTTATATGATGGGGCATCACATGTAAAACTAGTTCAACGTAAAGATAAACCATTGAAATTAAGGCGACGCGATCCTGAACTCAAAAAACTAATCAAATCCGATTTAGTTTATTTAGATGATTCACCAGATTACTGTGAACGGAATGACGAGTAAGCAATACAAATGATTCTAAAGCGCTTTACCCACTGAACACCCACTTCTAGTTCTTGACCAAGTGTACCATACAATACCATTTTAAATTTAAAAACTTCAAAAACATTTTTAATTGGCTGAGAAAATTAAAATTTAATTTTTTCAGTTCTAAACAATTTTTTTCGGACGAAAAATATTCAATTTTCATTTTCTCAGCTAATTAAAATTTTTTGGTGCACTTGGTCGAGAACCAGAAGATTTTAACGAAAACAAAGCAATACTTTTGGAATTATATCGAAAAAACTAATTCCGATTTTTCTTTTCGTTTTCAGTGGGTAAAGCGCTTTAGACTGTGTCCGAAACCTTTGATAAATATTTTTTAGTACACAATTTTGACATTTACTTCAAAAGCCGCACACACCCAAATTATCACAGTCAATTCCTACGATGATTTGTGACAACTACAGAATAAATTCATTTAGCGTGTTCCATTGGCGTTAGCAAACTACTCACAAGTACTTGTATCTACTCGCAACTACTCATGCTCAAGTGATGGTGTAGTTGTTAGAAGTAGTTACGCATATAATTAACGAAAGAGGGATTTTAGTTTTAAAAATTCTAATAGATGGCTCTATACCAATTTTGGTTGTGTGAAACGTCATGTTTTAACCCTAATCCAACCAAGGTGTGTCTTTTTGGCTCGTTTGATAAATGCATCGATTTTTAAAATAATGTTAATTGGTAATAAACTTGTATGTATTTTATTTTGAAACATTTCCATACAACGTACTTGACATCTAATCATTCTCTGAAAAAAAATTCGTAAGTTATTTGATTAGAATTTAAATTTATTGACATAACAAAAATATGTTGGTTCCATTAGGGTTAAAAACAAAAAATTTTTGTTTATGTTTGTGATACAACGCGTAATTGTTAAATCGTAAAAATATTTTAATTATTTTGTTGTTTAATGTTTTATTACTTATTATTATTAATAGATCAACGTATTTTCTATTCAAATCTAGCAGTTTTATTTAAATTGAGGTTATGTTTTACTACTGTCAGAAAAATTTGCGTTCCATTGAACATCTACTCACAAGTACTTGGCAGTAGCAAATTGTTTCCAATGGAGCACAGTGATTGTTTGGCTAGCATTGGTTTTAGCTGTCTCACTCAAAGTGGCGCCATTTATTTCTTGGTGTGGAAATATTAATAATTAAAAATCGCTGTTTATTTAATTAAAAAAACATTAAATCTTCCTTTTCCAAAATTTGCCACCGTCGCCTGTCAAGTGAGACAGCTAAAACCAATCCGTGCCGATTGTTTGATACACTAGCTGTGGTTAACATACCGTATCGGTTTAACTTCATTGGCGTAATTATGGCTTAATAAATATACAAACCATGACCTTTTTGGTCCAAACCACTATCCATTTCTCAAAAATTATTTTAATTAAAATGAGGCAACAAAAATGTGAGGAGGAAAAATATACCAAAAAAGTATTACTCCCCAGACAGTCCCGACGCTGTAGCGCAGTAAAGTCGACAGGCGGAGCGCATTAGACCAAGTACTAAAATACAGCACGCAAGAACGGATTGAAGTGTCACTTTGTGATGTGCAAAAATGCAAAATGAAACACATTCTTGTGAAACTAAAGTTATACAAATTAAAGTGATGCCAATCATATTAAACGGCACATATGTAGATTAGTGCAGATTAGTAGATTTTATACTAGAACGGAAAATTAAAAATGGCCAAAAAAGTTGTTTACAAAAATAAATTGTTTTAAATTATGTATTTATAAACATTAAAAAGTTTTGGGTCATGCTGGATAGTTTAGATTATTTTAATGTAAAACGTGCGTTGTGATTGTCAGCAAAATTTATATTTTTATAGTACTAAATTAATTTGTGCATACCTTGCGTAATTCCGTCTCCGTTCCGTCGAGATTGTCTATACCTTTACTCTATTCGGACAGCATAATAAAAAATTGTGAATGTTTCGGACACGGTCTTAGCACTGTGCCCGAACCCTGTGATAAATATTTTTTAGTACAAAATTTTGACCTTTATTTGAAAAATATTCCCGTACACTCACAAATTTTTGTTATGCTATCCGAATATTTCCCATATATTTATTGCCTCACTTTAAATACAATGATTTCCACGAAATGGACCAAAGTGGCGTTAACATTACCCAGAAGTAAACATAACGTTTTTTTATACTGTGGCTAGATCGTCGCTTGATTATAGAATAATAAGGTTTGTTGTGCTTTATTTTTTAAAAAAAGGAACCACTAACTGTAATGATACGCACATCGGTGAATCAATAATGCTTTATTTCAATGCTACCAACCTAACATACATATGTATATATAGTATAACATCAGTAATCATCATTTACATTACATCTCCCTTTTTATATAAGATTATGAACTTACAGCTTACAATTCAAAATAAAGCATACTTATAAGTAATACTTTGATATGCCTAAACATTAATTAATAATTTCAATTTCAAATATTTCAACATTAATTAATAATTTCAAGTCTAGTCTATTTATTGGCTTAACCAATCTATCGGATCTAGTTGTCTTCGAAATGTTTGAACTTGATGGGATATTAATAGTTTCGGGTATTTCCTTGTTACCAGCATTGGTAATTGCTTCCGAATGTGATGACGTAGGAACCTCTGTATTATTTACTTGTGCAGTTTGATTTGAATTCGTTTCAATGACTGTTTCATCAGGGAAAGTCTGCTTTTGTTTTATTGATGTATGCATGATTTCGTCGCAAGTTTTGTCCTTGATTAGTTTGAATTATAAGTGATCGCGGATTTCTTGATACATCAGTTACTTTTGATCCAACCCACTCACGATGATTAACTTGAACTCTGACGATATAGCCCTTAGTTGGTAAGTCACTGCGTTTTTTCGAATGTTTATCTGCGTACAATTTTTGTTTCGCTCTGTTTTCTTTAATGTGTTGTGATACCTCGTTGAATACTTTTGGCTTAAGTAACTCTTTGTCATATATTAATTGAGAGTTAGTAATTCGATTTTGCAATTTTTGATTTGGCGAAATATTACCCAAACCAGGCATATTGCGATGATTCAATAGTGCACTTTTTTATCATATTTTTCGCAGTCTGGATATATCGTTCTGCTAATCCTTTTGCTCGAGGAAACCCTGGACTCGATGTACGATGTTCGAACTTTCAATTTCTAGCGAAGTCTTTGAATAGTTTTGACGAATATTGCGGTCCATTGTCCGATTCAACAAATTCTGGTGCTCCATGTACTGAGAAAATACGTTTTAAAAATGTTATCACTTCTTCTGATGTGGAATTATTCAGTTTTCCTACGTCGAAGAACCCGGAATAACCATCTGCCAAGACAATATAATTATTTCCGCGTATAGTACATATATCACTCGCAACAATTTGAAATGGATATTGTGGAACCTCTTTTGACATTATTGGCTCCCTAATATTTCTTTTTTGTGTTTTTTCACATGTTAAACACTTTTCAACATAGTTCTTGATGTCATTGTTCATGCCATACCAGTAAAGAGATTGTCTGGCTCTGCTTTGACAGGATTGTATACCTGTATGACCTTGGTGGATACAACTTAACATTCTGTTAATTTGACTGTGTGGCACGACTACTTTGTGACCTTTGAAAATAAGTCCTTTATAAGTGGATAATTCTTCTCTGAAATTCCAATATTTCTGTACTTCTTTTCCGATTGTGTTTCGATGTTCTAAAATCGGCCAACCAGTTGTAATTGTTTTTGTTAGAGATTGTAGCTCGTTATCTTGTTGTGTTGCTTCCACCATGTCTGTGTAGCATTCCTGTGTCATAGGCAATATTATTTGAACTTCGAGATTGCGTTCATCGTCATCTGTTGAAGTTTCATTGATGCAGTCTCTGCTTAACGTATCTGCCAAATATAATTCAGTACCTTTTTGATATGTTACCTTAGAATTGTATTGAATAACTTCTAACAAAATCCGTTGAAGTCTTGGATATACTCATGAAATTTATTGCACCCGATTTTGATCGCCAGTGCTTCTTTTTCAATTTGTGGATACAGTTGTTGACATTTTGTTAAAGCCTTTGTGGCATATGCTATAGGACGTCCATCTTGAATCAGAGCAGCCCCCACAGCATTTGAACTATCATCTACTGTTAGTAAGACATCGTTATTTACATTGTAATATGCGAGTACCGGTGATGTTTTCAATAGTATTTTGATTTTTTCAAAAGCGCTTGTTTGATGTGCTTCCCAATTCCAAACAACGTCTTTGCTTAGTAGTTCTCGTAATGGATCAGTTATTGGTGACAAATTACCATTCCCAATATTCTTTGCAATTCTTCCTTATTTGTTGGTTGTTTCAATCTATTTATGGCCTCGACCTTATCCGGATCAGCTTCGATACCATTAGCCGTTAAAATATGGCCTAAAAACTTGATGGACTCTTTTTTAAACTGGCATTTGTCTTTATTTAATACTATAATACTAAATTTTTCAAACACTTTTAGCGTTATCTCATCTAGTTTTTCTTCCGACGTAGCGTAAATGAGAAGGTCGTCCATAGAGCACTCGACGTTCTCGATATCTTGAAGTAACGATGACATCATCTCTTGGAACACCTCAGGTGCGGATGAAAGACCAAAAGGCAATCTTGTACAGCAATATCTACCCCATGGCATTGCAAAGGTTAGGTATTTCTCCGTCCTTTTGCTTACCTTTATTTGCCAAAAACCTTTGTTGCAATCTAGCTTGGTAAACAATTTTGCGCCATATATTGTTGCTGCGATTTCTTCTAACGTATTTAGAGGATAGTGGCGTCGTTTTATACATTTGTTCACATCAGTCGGATCAATGCATATTCGAATTTTTTAATTCTTTTTAACCACGACCATTGGGCTGACTACTGGAGTAGGCTCTGTCATTTTTTTGATTACACCCATTTTTTCCATTTTTATCAGTTCCTGTTTTACTTCCTCTTTAATTGCTAGTGGAACTTTCCGTGCTGGTTTAATGTCGAATGATGGATTGTCTATGAGATCTATGTCGTACTCAAAATTTTTAACGCATCCGAGACCTTGATATAGGTCGGGTAATTTCACTTCATTTATTTGACTTATGAAATTTAGTTTCTTACCACTGTCATATCCAATTATAGTAATCATTGGCTTATGAACTATTTTGAAAGTTACTGGATGCTGATTTGTCCCGTTCGAGCAGATTGTTGTAATTTCACCAAGCACTTGCATTTTGTGATCCGTAAAAGACACAATATATTTAGTTTCGCTGGAATTAATTTGTATTTTTAACGATTTTGCTTGATTTTCAGCCATTACATTGCATCTTGCGCCAGTGTCGATTTTGACTTTAGTATTTTTACTATTAATCGTAATATTTTCAATCCAATCACTCTCAGATTGAATATTGCCCAATATTGAACATACGAGAAGTTCCTACTCATCACTACTAGCTTCGGCAATGACTGGGCATTTACCTTGCTCGTGATTTGAACCGCATCTCTTGCAATTTATTGTGCTTATTTGTGATTTGGTCTTCTCATTGTTATTGCTCTTTTGCCATTTTTGAGATTTCATTATATTAACAGCTAATGTATCTGTTTTTGATTCCATTGTTTTTACTTGCATTTGTGCCTGTTCAGCAGCTCTGCAACAATTTACTGCTTTATTTAAATCTAATTTATCCGCCGCGAGTAACTTTTATCGTAATTGATTATCACTAACCCCAATCACGATTTTATCTTAGACCAAGTCTTCTGCTAATCCACTGAAGTCACAATTTTTAGACTGTTTTAAGATTTTATTATAAAAATCATCAAATGATTCACCTGATTCTTGTCGCATATTGTTGAACGTATATCTTTCGAACGTAATGTTTTTTTTTGGAACAATATATTCCGTTAACTTTTTTTTTAGTACGGCTAAATCGTTTTGTTCATCCTTTGACAATTTAAGGTTATTATAAATTGTGATTATGTCAGGTCCTAAGCTGACCATAAACGTAGCACATTGTATTGTCGGTGATTTTTTTGACAATTCTGTTGCTATTTCGAACCATTCGAATTGTTGCAACCATTGCTTCCATGAATTTGAGACGTCACCGCTTGTGATAATAAAATTTTTTGGTGGTTTTATTTCAGCCATCTTGTCAAAGATTTTACCTATCACTTTTTAAAGTTTTGTTGATTTTTATCAATTTTTTTTTTTTTGCTTACGTTTTTGTATTTCGCTGGTATTTATTATTCTTTTTACTTTATTATTTTATTATTATTCGCTTTTAATTAGTTATCACATTTTTTCTCGTAAAAACAATAATCCCACTTCTGACACCATGTAATGATACGCACATCGGTGAATCAATAATGCTTTATTTCAGTGCTACCAACCTAACATACATATGTATATATAGTATAACATCAGTAATCATCATTTACATTACACTAACGAAATGTTGAATAATTTTAAAATTACAATGTATGCTATTGAGTAGCCGGAATTGGTCGAAAAACAACATTCTGATTCTTTGTTAATACATAATTGCGCTGCCGGAGCAATAATCGGCAAATAAAGGTAATATTTTTGAAAATTTTGTTGTAATATTGAATAAGTGTATGTAAAGAGAATAGAACATGCAAATATATGGCCTAGCAGTAGGGATATAAACCAGTAATTGAACTATACACATCATTGAACAATTTCCTATTTCTGGATAATGGTTGTTCACGACACTCTTACACTCACAATAGCAATCAATTATGCCATTGAAATCGACAAAAAAATTAAACCAAGAGAAAGCAGTTGAAAATGCATTTCATAACAGCGAAAGAGGAAAATCAATTTCTTTGAAATAAAATGCTAAGGCAACTAACTACATGAATCACACAATGAATTTATTTTATATTTATATGTCAAAATGTATCATAGCATTTGACTGTGATAATTTGGGTCTGTGTGGTTTTTTCAAGTAAATGTCAAAAATTAGTACTAAAAAACAGAGTTTAAAATGGGATTTCATTTTGCTCTTCGCTCTTCATTTTTGTTCAAGAGCGCTAATAAAAACTATTAAAAAGCTCTTTATAAAGAGCGATATTGTAAAAAAAAAAATATCGCTCTGAAAAACTGTAGCATTATTTTTATTATAAGGCTCTTGCTCTTCCACTATTGCGTTTGTGTTATCATATTTTCGCTCTTTGTTATTGCGCTATATTGAGAAAATAAATACGCTCTGCTCTGATGAATAAAAACGTCATTATTATATTGCTCTTGCTCTTATTATTACAGCAAACGGTTACATTCAAAACCTTCTAAATTTCTTTAGAAAGCCAGATTGTTTAATTAGCGAACAGAAGCACGGGCATTGGAAATGGGATTCTAAAATGATTTTTGGGTGAAGTTCTGGAATATGGCCAATTATGGTGGAACTTGGCTATTTCTTAACCGATTTGAGTGAAATTTGACATGTGCGTTGGAAATGGGATTCTAATATGATTTATGGATAAAGTTCTGGAATATGGCAAACTAGGATGGAACTTGGTTATTCTGTAACCGATTTGAGTGAAATTTGACATGTGTGTTGGAAATGGGATTCTAAAATGATTTTTAGATGAAGTTCTGGAATATGGCCAATGGGGATGGAACTGGGCTATTCCTCAACCGATTTTAGTGAAATTTAAAATACGCAATGGAAATGGGATTCTAAAATGATTTTCGGATGAAGTTCTGGAATATGGCCAATTATGGCGGAACTTGGCTATTTCTCAACCGATTTGAGTGAAATTTGACATGTGTGTTGGAAATGGGATTCTAAAATGATTTATGGATAAAGTTCTGGAATATGGTCAACTAGGATGGAACTTGGCTATTCTTTAACCGATTTGAGTGAAATTTGGCATGTGCGTTGGAAATGGGATTCTAAAATAATTTTTAGGTGAAGTTCTGGAATATGGCCAATGGGGATGGAACTTGGCTATTCCTTTAAAGATTTTAGTGAAATTCAAAATGCGCAATGGAAATGGGATTCTAAAATGATTTTCGGATGAAATTCTGGAATATGGCCGATTACGGTGGAACTTGGCTATTTCTTAACCGATTTGAGTGAAATTTGACATGTGCGTTGGAAATGGGATTCTAAAATGATTTATGGATAAAGTTCTGGAATATGGCCAACTAGGATGGAACTTGGCTATTCTTTAACCGATTTGAGTGAAATTTGACAAGTGCGTTGGAAATGGGATTATAAAATGATTTTTAGATGAAGTTCTGGAATATGGACAATTGGAATGGAACTTGGCTATTCCTTAACCGATTTTAGTGAAATTTAAAATGCGCAATGGACATGGGATTCTAAAATGATTTTCGGATGAAGTTCTGGAATATGGCCAGTTATGGTGGAACTTGGCTATTTCTTAACCGGTTTGAGTGAAATTTGACATGTGCGTTGGAAATGGGATTCTAAAATGATTTGTGGATAAGGTTCTGGAATATGGCCAACTAGGATGGAACTTGGCTATTATTTAACCGATTTGAGTGTGAAATTTGACACGCGCGATGGAAATGGGATTCTACAATGATTTTTAGATGAATATGGCCAACTAGGATGGAACTTGGCTATTTCTTAACCGATTGTGATGCTATTCGACATGTGCGTTTGAAATGGGATGAATGAAGTTCTGGATTTTAGAGAAATATGACATGCGCGATGGGAACGGGATTCTACAATGATTTTTAGAGTTCTGGAATATGGTCAACTTCCTTAACCGATTGTGATACAATGTAACATGTGCGTTGGAAATAAGATTCTAAAATGATTTTTAGATGAAGTTCTGAAATAAGGCCAACTAGGATTAATCTTGGCTATTCCTTAACCGATTCTGATGAAATTTAACATGTGCGATCAAAATGGAATTCTAAAATGATTTTTAGATGGGTTTCTGAAATATGAATCATTTAGATGGAACTTAGCTATTCCTAAACCGATTGTGATGCAATTCAATTTATGCGTTGGAAGTGGGATTCTAAAATAGGTTTTAGATAAAGTTATGGAATATGGCCAACAGCAGATAAACCTCGACAGCTGCATGGATTACGGAAACTGGATATATTTAAATATATCAATATGAGTTACATAAAATAATAATTATTATAGATTACTTATATTGACATGTTTATACATCTGCCGGAAAATTTAGTCGCGATCAAAAGAAAATAAGAAAAAATGGGTGACAGCACGCTAATGTTAGTGTAGGACCCCGGAATTAGAAAAATCATTTTAGAATCCCATTTCCAACGAACATGTCAAATTGCATCAGAATAGGCTAAGAAATAGCCAAGTTCCAACCTAATTGGCCGTATATGCCTTACTACAGAACTTTATCTAAAAATCATTGTAGAATCCCGTTTTCATCACACATGACAAATTTTCACTAAAACCTGTTAAGAAAGAGCCAATTCCAACACAATTGGCCATATTCCAGAACTTTATCCAAAAATCATTTTACAATCCCATTTCCAACACACATGCCAAATTTCACTCAAATCGGTTAAGAAATAGCCAAGTTCCACCATAATTGGCCATATTCCAGAACTTCATCCATAAATTATTTTAGAATCCCATTTCCATTGCGCATTTTAAATTTCACTAAAATCAGTTAAAGAATAGTAAAGTTCCATCCCCATTGGCTATATTCCAGAACTTCACCAAAAAATCATTTTAGAATGCCATTTCCAACGCACATGTCAAATTTCACTCAAATCGGTTTAATAATAGCCAAGCTCCATACTAGTTGGTTATATTCCAGAACTTTATCCATAAATCATTTTAGAATCCCATTTCCAACGCACTTATAAAATTTAACTCAAATCGGTTAAATAATAGCCAAGTTCCACCATAATTGGCCATATTCCAGAACTTCATCAAAAATCATTTTAGAATCCCATTTCCAACGCACATGTCAAATTTCACTCAAATCGGTTGAGGAATAGCCAAGTTCCACCATAATAGGCCATATTCCAGAACTTCATCCGAAAATCATTTCAGAATCCCATTTCCATTGCGCATTTTAAATTTCACTAAAATCGGTTAAGAAATAGCCAAGTTCTATCCCCATTGGCCATATTCCAGAACTTCATCTAAAAATCATTTTAGAATCCCAATTCCAACACACATGTCAAATTTCACTGAAATCGGTTAAGGAATAGCCAAGTTCCACCATAATTGGCCATATTCCAGAACTTCATCCAAAAATCATTTTAGAATCCCATTTCTATTGTGCATTTTAAATTTTACTTAAATCGGTTAAGGAATAGCCAAGTTCTATCCCCATTGGCCATATTCCAGAACTTCATCTAAAAATCATTTTAGAATCCCATTTCCAACGCACATGTCAAATTTCACTCAAATCGGTTAAAGAATAGCCAAGTTCCATCCTAGTTGGCCATATTCCAGAACTTTATCCATAAATCATTTTAGAATCCCATTTCCAACGCACATGTCAAATTTCACTCAAATCGGTTAAGAAATAGCCAAGTTCCACCATAATTGGCCATATTCCAGAACTTCATGTAAAAATCATTTTACAATCCCATTTCCAACGCACATGTCAAATTTCACTCAAATTGGTTACAGAATAGCCAAGTTCCATCCCCATTGGCCATATTCCATAACTTCACCTAAAAATCATTTTACAATCCCAGTTCTATCGCACATGTCAAATTTCACTAAAATCGGTTAAGGAATATCCAAGTTCCATCCCCATTGGCCATATTCCAGAACTTCATCTAATAATCATTGTAGAATCCCGTTTTCATCACACATGTCAAATTTCTCTAAAATCGGTTAAGGAATAGCCAAGTTCCTTCACAATTGGCCATATTCCAAAACTTGATTCAAAAATCATTTTAGAATCCCATTTCCAACGCACATGTCAAATTTCTCTAAAATCGGTTAAGGAATAGTCAAGTTCCATCCTAGTTGGCCATATTTCAGAACTTCATCTACAAATCATTGTAGAATCCCATTTCCAACGCGCATGTCAAATTTCTCTAAAATCGGTTAAGGAACAGCCAAGTTCCGTCACAATTGGCAATATTCCAGAAATTTATCTAAATATCGTTTATCAAACTTTTTTTATTTATTGATATTTAAAGAGCAATTCCTGTGTTACAAAAAATTTTGCTCCCTAATGTATTTTCTACAATGGCTCTGTAGAATGGGTTGGGAGCGATATTTTTAGCTTTTACGCTCTCTGTTTTAAGAGCAAAATTAAAAATAAAAATTTAAATTACTTTGAAAGAGCGAAATAATTTTTTTTTTGTGTTTATCATTAGAGGGTAAGAGCGTAAAAGCAAACTGAAAAAAAATTTTATTGGGAGCAAGAGCGAAAATTTTTATAAAGAGCTCTTAAAGAGCGATAAATTTAAACTCTGCTAAAAAATATTTATCACAGGTTTCGGACACAGTCTTAGAAAATGTGTTTTGCTAAAATGAATTTTTTTTTTAACTTTTAGACTCGGTATACTCGGCACAAAGGGACGATTATGTAATCGAACATCACACGGAATTGACGGATGTCGCCTACTATGTTGTGGACGAGGTTATCAAACTCGGATTCGAAAGGTAGAAGAACAATGCGAATGTAAATTTGTATGGTGTTGTACGGTGAAGTGTGAGACATGCAGTTACACACGAGACCAGCATATTTGTAATTAAAAATTAATTATTTATAAATATATACAAATATATTCGATTATTTTTACTTAATTAAATTAATTTTTATCTCACCGAAAAATAAAACAACAGCAAAAACAATTAATTATTATTATTATTTATTTATACATAAATTAAATTATTTACTATTAAATTAATTTTATTTCATTACGTTTTAGTAATATATTTTTATTATTAATTTAACTTATTTTATATATTACATAATTATTTACATTATTTTTTTTTTTCTTTATATATAAATTTGAGATAATTATAATAATAATATAAAATAAAATTAATTAATATTAAAAATTAAATCATGTTTTAATGATAATATTAAAAATAAAACAACAAAAAAAAAACTTTCGTACTTAATTTAATTAATAATTTATATAAATATAGCTTTATGTATTAATATATATATTTTAAAATTAAATATTAAAAATCAATATTTATTAATATTTTGTAGTTTAATGAAAAAAAAAATGAATTAATTAATTTACATATATAAAATAATAATTTTGTAAATAGAAAAATTTTCTTGTATAATAATTAACTACAAAACAAACAAAAAACTAATTGTGTGTGAACTCAGCATTATGATTTAAAAATTGGAATTAAAAAAACTGTTATAATTTGATATAAGGCTGAACAACCTGGTATAATTAAATTTTTTTTTTTTTTTTTTTTTAAATTAAACATAATATATTATAATATAAATTTTATGTGTAATATTATAAATTAAAATAAAATTTAATATTAAGGAAAGTTAAAACAAACAAATAAAATAGAATTGAATAAAGGTGATGAAAAATAAATTATAAATGTATAAAACAACAACAAACTGGAATAATTTTGTGTTATACAATTTAATTTGATTTGTTTCTTGGATAATTTAATTTCATTATGTTTACAATAGATGTCACGTCGATTTATTAAAATGAAGTATTATTGCCATTGTTTATTAACCCAACGTGGCCCTTTTCCATCGATTAATCAGTTTCGTATATATTGCATGTCCACATAGCTTACATTCTTAATGCTACGACACCACTTGAACACAAAAATCATACATTATGAGGCTTGCCGGCTTTATAACACATTCAAAATGAATATCATCAACAATCATGTGAAACATCAATTAAAGAATTAATCGTTGCGGTACTCTTAAGGATCTTCAAATGAACATCCAACATGAAATTATATTCTAAGAAGATTTAATTGCCAATCACTTTACATTACCAACTACTTCAATAATAGCCAGTTAGGTTTGAGTATTCATCTTTATTCAAAATAGACAAGGAGTTATGACGAGGTCAATTAAGATGGTTAATTCGGAAACAATCAAAGAGGGTTCGTAATAGAAAATTATTTCTGAAAAATAAATAAAGCTTAAGTGTAACAATGTTACATTGTGTGTTTTATGCAATTATGCGTTTTTTGTATTTTTATAATTTACAATGGTTATAGGATGAGAATTTAATGCGGTATCGAAAAGAAAATGGTAGGTACATTTGAGGTAAGAATATATTTCGAAAATCAACATACATAGTTGCAAATAAGCAACGAAAAATGTATCTGCATTCTGTTTATAACAAGAAAACTGTATAAGAAACACTTTGTACTAAATGTAGTATGTATGCCCTAACAGAGACATTTATTTTGCTCTGCACGATTGCATAAAACAAACAAATTTATATTAACTTGTATATGAGGTGGTAGCGGAGGTAGTAAGGTGATGTTTTGGAGTGACGAAGGTCTTGAGTTCGAGTCCAAGCAAAGCCAATGAAAAAATATATTTTTAGATGAAAAAAATTGGAGATAATTCGAGAAGATTATCGGGATCGAGTCGATCGCTGCAAAAAAAAAATTGGTAAAATTCGAATAAATTCGCGTAAATAAAAAAAAAAATCAAATTTTTGCTTAACAAAAAAAAAAAAAAAAATAAAGTCGGAAGTTTCAACAATCGAACTCCAGACCTTTCACATATCACTACTTCATCTTACCACCCAACCACTCATCTCTAAATAATTTCTACTCTTCTTTTCGTTTTACTGATAAATTCGGACTTGGCGCGAAAAATCGCATACAAATTTTTGTTATTTTACCAGGAGAACAGAATTTAATAAACAACATAATTGTCAGCAACGTGACATATTTTGTATCAAAGCGTGCCACTTCAAGTTATGTGACACTTGAACATACAAAATAAAGTCATATTGCTGACAATTCTACCTTCTTGTAATTTTTGTTCGCCTGTTAAAATGACAAAATTTTTTTGCGATTTTTGATGAAAAAAAAAAAATTTTTTTTTTAAATTTCTGCTCACCTGGTAAATAAAAATTAACTTTTTAACACGAAGTGGCACGCTTTGATACAAAATAATGTCACGTTGCTGACAATTATGTTGTTTTTTAAATTCTGTTCGCCTGGTAAAATAACAAAAATTTGTATGCGATTTTTTGCGCCAAGTCCGAATTTATCAGTATTTAAACGAAAAACTGAGTAGAAATTATATAGAGATGAGTGGTTGGGTGGTAAGATGAAGGAGTGGTCTGCGAAAGGTTTGGAGTTCGATTCTTGAAACTTCCGGCTTCATTTTTTTTTTTATTTCCACGAATTTTACCAAATTTTTTTTTGTAGCGATCTCGATTCCGATTAATCTTCTCGGATTATCCTCAATTCAAAATCTTTCATCTAAAAAGAATTTTTTTTTCGTTCGCTTTTGCTTAGATTCGAACTCCAGACCATCTTCACTCCACTCCATCACCTTACTACCTAGGCTATCTCATCATATACACGTTAATATACATTTGTTTGTTTTGTGCAATCAAAACAAAAGTGTCTTTAATATGTCGATATGGTGACATCTCTGTTAGGGCATATGTACTACATTTACTACACAGTGTTTCTGCTAAGTGCTGAAATATTTGGTTTTGCTTAAAATAGGGCGTGTGTTTTACTTTTGTAAAAATGTCTGAGGCTCGATTTTTTAAATAATTAATTAATTACGTAACATTATTATTGCATTAAAATAATATGGATTAGCTGTACTAAATATTCTTGTAACGAAGTCGCCATAAATTCAAAAGCAAACTACTCATAAAATTTAAGTGTAGCTGTGTGCAGTCAGAAGTACTTGTGTGTACTTACTCAGAGTTTCTACCTATTAGCCAATACATTTTCCTATATTTAATGTTCAATTCTTCTCTTTTCTTTTTAACATGCTCTTTCCATCTAAGCTTGCAATCGAGAGTCATGCCGAGGTATTTGGCTGTATTTGCATTTGAAACCGGCCTTGAATTAAGTTTCACTGAAATACAGTTAACTTTTATTGTTTGACCATGATCGATCGCTACACACGTTAGCCAGAGGCTACATCAATTCCGAATATCAGAGCAGAAACCATAGCTGATGCATTAATCAAAACATGGATCATCCGATTTGGAGTGCCAAAGATCATCGTAACTGATAGAGGTGCACAGTTCGACGAACTTTCCAAATCACTTGGATTCCACCGCAAACGAACAACTGCTTACAATCCAGCATGCAACGGCTCGATAATCGAACGATGGCACCGATTTCGTCACACAGTTGAAGAACCAGTTTAAAGGAATTCAACCCTCATCGACATCACGACATGCTAAAGAACAAATTTTCGTATTTAGAGAGTTGTCAACTTGCAAATTCGTGCTGCTCAACAATGCTGCTCAAAGGTATCGAATCAACGGTTTCAATGAACCAGCTTAAACCTTGCTTCATAGAAGCGCCGCAACCTAATAAGCATACAAATACATCGAACGAAGTGCCAACCAAACCGAACACTGCGCTGGAAACAACACATTCACCACCGTCACATACCGGTGAAACAGGCAGATCGCTTAAGGGAAGGGTAACGTTTCATCCCAAACCTACTGAACAAACCAAATCCAGAGGGGGCCACGCCATCGTTAGGCCGGCTCGTTTTCGATAATTTTCTATCGATCACTGCATTCACTGGGGGAAGGATAGTGTGGTGGCAATACTACCGTCGATGCAAGTAAAATTGTCATCACCTTTTTCGGTTTACTGGGTTGATAAAACCACGTTATTCTAAAATGACAAGATTAAAAATCAGGAGTCTAAAAAGAAGGACATAGCGAATAAAAACGGCGGAATAAGATGGCTGCAAATTAATCAACGTTTTGATTATATCAGCCAGAGGGAACACATAACATTAAAACTCACATCAACACACCCACATATTGTCTTATACATTTTCAACATTTTAACTGCTATATAGTATATTATCATTTTTAAGCAGTTAACATTTTAGTACCAAGTCACAAAAAATTGTCATTTGTCACTTGATCAGAATCTAGGCCCTGACGTCTTTTGGCATGCGCCTACCTTTACAAGACAGTTGCAACCAAGAAACTATAGAAGTATTAAAATTATTTTTTGGCAAATTTCAAGTTGGTTTTAATGGGTTTGATGAGTTTAGCGAAGATGATTACTTTTAATTCTATTTATCAGTAATTCAGAAATACCCTAGAGTTCCAATTTAGAACAATACAATTGGGTAAATTTTATAAACGTAACTTGTTTCTAATCTATGGTAAATTTTATATCCATATTGTGGGATTTGGTTCTATAGTCATCATTCTAGGAACAATAATTTACAATTATTATCATGTTTGTTCAATTAACGTTGATTTATAAAAAAAATTAATTATTGAATATAAATAGAAAATACAATAGATTAATCTTGGTTACCCGGGCGGTGTGATAAATGATTCAGTTGTGTCACCAGTTTGTACTCATATTGCATAACCGCCCACATTTCCTTATCTCCAAAGCAAATTTTTTATTTTATTTTATGTAATTACAATCTAGTCTCTTGGACTAATGAATTTATTTCTGACTTAAATTAATCTATGGCTTCTTCTTATTGGCGTTCCATATTGTCTGGTAAATTGAAGAACACCACATCTTTGTAATGCTGTTTAAGCTGACAATCACACCAGCGCAAAAGGTTTGGTTCTTTTAAGTCTGCATACTAAATTCGTGATGCTTAGAAGCTCAGTTGCCTCACATGTTGGTGGAGCCTTTCTTCATGTCTCCGTGCTTTTTCCCGGATTTCGTTTAAAACTAGTTTCACTTTAAGGTCCCTATGAAGACCATTGTTCCTGACATACCAAGGTGCATCAACGATGTTCCTTAATACCATATTCTGAAATCTATGCTTATAAAGTAGAAGCTTGTTGTATGTTGATAAAGAACAGTTCCTTCCCATCAGCCAATACATTTTTCTGTATTTAAATCTTAATTCTTTATTTTTATTCTTGACGTGTGCTTTCCATCGTAGAATAGCATGCAGCTAGTTATTTCCCGATTTATGGTAATTGGAATATGTTCGAATCGTCGGTTTGTAAAGTTGATGTGAACTGATTTAGCTTCATTTAGTTTTATTCTCCATCTTTTTGTCCATTTATATATTTGAGTTATATATAGCTGTTGTTTTCTAATGTAGGAAAATCATAAGTGTAGTAGGTATAAAACCGGCTTCTGGAATTCCTGCGTTGATTTCTTTCAATTCAGAATAGGTATCATCTAACTTAATCCTGAAGAACCTATCTTTCAAGTAAGATTCCAGTATCTTAGCAAATTGCATTGGTAGAAGATTTCTTCACTTTTGGTTAAGTCCTTCATGCCACACTCTATCAAACGCTTGTTCAACGTCTAGAAATACTGTTGAACAGACTTTTTTTTCCCCTAATGTTTTCTCAATTATACTGGTTATTCTCGATTACTCGCTTTACTCTCGATTTTTTACCAGAAGCTTCTCAAAGAGTTTGGACTCATATGTGTTAGTTTCCCAGGTTTTGAGATCATAATGGTGAGCTTCACCAGAGCTTTCCTGGGCAGTTCATTTGAGATTTCTGCAGTAATAAGATCGTACCCAGGAGCTTTTTTCGTATTCATATTAGCTTTTATCTCACGCATGACTTGTTTTGGTGTTGTGGGTAAGATTTCAGTTCAGTTATTATCTCGGCTGCCAACGTTTTGTCTTCATGTGGATGGAATATTTTTTCGAGGGGTTCAGCAAATTCTCGAGCTTTGTCTTCATTATTTCTAGCCCAATTTCTCATCTGCTATTTTTATTGGAGGAATCTGCATTCTTGGTGTTTTAATTCTTTTGGTTGCTTTCCAAAGAGAATAATCTGTACTGTTATCATTAGTTAATTTTCTTAAATAGTTGCTAATTGATTAATCTTTCAATTTTTTGGTCTCGTTTTTTAATTGTTGAGTGAGATTGTTCAAATGAGTTTTATCTTGGGGGGCCCTTGTTTATCTTAAAGCATATGAACAAACAAAAACCTCTAATCTAATTAAAATTTAACTTAATATTCTTTTATTAAAAACATAATCTTATAATACTTTTTTTTTTTAAATTAAGATTACTTTAAAGACTAGAATAAATACTAAACGATAATTAATTACTTAATTCACAATATTTTGTGCGCTTCTATCAATTACTCGTTTCGTTCTCGTATTGTTTGATTCTCATTCGTTTGTTGTTGCCGTGAATTCCACGGTTGTACTTTAAATTTACCTAGCAATATGAAGAGAAGATTACCGGCAAAATAGACACCGGCCGATATGAAAAATACAATACGCCATTGTAATGGATTTTTCTGTAAATTAGAAACAAGCATTTGTTAGGTTTATATAATAAAGTTATATTAAGAATTATATAATTACGTTGTTTGTGACGATAAATCCGACAAGTAATGGTGCTATAATTGACATTATATTTGCAGCACAATTCGTAATACCCATTAAGGTGCCGGCAAAATTAGGTGCTAAATCAATATGATTCACTTGGAAACCTAAATATGTCGCCGAATTAATACCCACAGCCAATGTTAATAATCCCACAGCCAATTGTGTTTGTCCTTTGGTTACGTAGCCGAGTGCAATGAGCGCCAACATAGGACCCCAATGTCCGATTGTATTAAATATGCGACGACTAGCACTCAATCCAATAATTCGTCTTTTTACTAATTTCTCTCCGACACATCCCAAGAGTATGCTTAATACCCACATTGCAGCGTAAGGCAATGATGAGAGTAAAGCATTGCGTTTAATGTCCAACCCTAAAATATTTTTCATGTACGTTGGCATTTCGGTTAACAGGGTCCAGAAACCCCAATTGTGTCCACAGTGTACGATAACTAGCGAAAGGAATGGAACCGATGTGAAAATAGATTTCCATGGTGTTGCCGGTTTTTCCTCATCATGATCATGATGATCATCCCCAATTGAATTTTCTATGAATTGTTTTTCTTCGGCCGAGATGGTTTGATAATCGGCTGGTGAACTACCACCATAAACAAACCATAAAGCGCTCCACATAATACCAGCTCCACCCGATATATAAAAAATACTTGGCCACCCTGCTGCAGACGAGGCAAGTATACCGCTTACCGAAAGCATTACCACGGTACCAAACTGTGTCCCCGAATAACTGAATGTTCCTAATTTAGCTCGCTCATTAACTGGTGCCCATTTCGATAAAAGTGCATGCGTCGACGGAAATATTAAACCTTGACTTAAGCCTTGGAAAACGCGTAGACCACATAATACTTTCCAACCACCCCATGATGCACCAATCGGTGTTAGAATATTTAAAACCGAGCATACACTAATTGCAATGGTTAACATAACTTTGGCTCCATAACGTTCGGCCAATTGTCCCGCCGGAATTTGTGTAACGACATAGCCCCAAAAGAAGCTGCTTAACACTAGCGATTGGGTGGATTCATTCCAATCGAATTCCTGTGCGTGAATAAGAACAAAAGAAAAAAAAAATGTTTAATACTAAAAACAAATGGACCAAATATTTGTATACTCACTTCAAAATCGGGATTTGTGGAATTTCGATCTGTCATTGCTACAATAGCAACAGATAAATTTACTCGCATTGCATACGCGCATGTTAGTCCAAAGAAAACGAGCAAGGTTTGTAGATGACGCACACCAAATCCAGCTGTTAAAATAAAACAAAACAGATCGAAATTTTATTGATAATAATTGATTAACCGATTAGTTATTAGAAACTAAATTATTTATCAACAATCATACATTCGGGGTCAACACCAATTTGATGATAGTTGCCACGATACACATTATTTTGTGGCATTATTAAAATACGAACTAAATTAATTTATTACACTAAAAAGTTAACTAACTACAACATAGTCAACGAATGAACTAAACTGGTTGGCATTTATTATAAATACTTACATGTTTCTTTATTAGATAGTTGGGAATTTCAATTTTCGCTTTTGTATTTGTTTATTGTTGTGATTGTGAAAAAATAAAAACATATGATTTGACATACTGTAACGATATTGAAACGAAACAAAAATGTTTTGGTTTTTAACACCGAGAGCGAGCGTTCGTTCGATTGCCGAACAATATTTTGTTTTGTTTTTCTCTTTTTAGATTTTTTTTTTTTTTTTTTTATTATTTTGAATCATTCATGAGTTTATTCACCACAAAACAAACGAAATATCAAATCAACGATCACTAGATATAACGAATAACGATTATTGCACAATGCACGCGCTTATCTACATTTCCGTTTTGTTTGTTTCTTTGCTTATCAACCGAGTATGTGTTATGTATGCACAAGCATAACACAATAGTTCATTGTTCAATAGTTTCAATGTGTTTTTTTGTTGTTATTATAGTAATCAACATAAAGATAAAAACATTTGAGTTTTCTTGCGATACCGAGCAGACAATTTAAAGAAGGTGCGTAAATGTAAACATATTAAGCGAAAATTGATTATCATAATTCTTAAACATTTCAGTTGTGTGGTATGTCAATGTCATGGAAATCAATTCAAATGATTTTACATATTACATCGCTACAGGCTTAATTACATTGGTAATGAAATCTCATGGGTTGTAATATATAACGTTTAACGGTATTAAATTACAAATGGCGGAATAAATTTGATGTACCTAATCGTACATTTTGTAGGTAAAAAGATTTTGCATTGTAAATGTGCTGTTAAATTAAGTAGAATTTCAAATGTAACTAAATTCGTGTCCATTTAAATTCTTTTTTTTTTTGTTTAACTTTCTACTGTGGCGACCCCTACAACATTCCATTTTTTGTAATTACACAATATGGCTCCACGGACAAAAGGATAATGTAATAATATTGGTTGCCACTAGATGTCATTGTTAGTTCTATAATGTATTTTAACCATGTATATCGAGTAGTTTTAATCGTACGTCAAACAGCATCAGAGCAACAAGAATGAAATAAACTAGTGTCAGAAGGAAAATCGGAAATATAATTGGAAACGAAATTTAATAAGCGGGTTATTCGAAATTAGTGAATTTTTGTGGATTGTTTGGAAAAAGAATTATGTTCGAGATCGAGCAAAGGAAGCGGTGAAGTCACGTTGTGAAATAGCGGACCATATTGCAATCTGTGGTGAAACGAGTCATCGTTGTAAAATATTTAGTTTTGGAAAAATCGAACATTAACACAAAATAATATCGAACGAACGGTTACCAATGGAATTGGATTGCGCGAATTTGGAAAAGGGGTGCTCAATGTGGAAACGTACATTTTTAATGTATATCATGGCAATGGGAAAAAATGTTAAAACTGAATCGGAAAAAATAGCAACATTTCTGTGGTTAATTGGTTCCCAGGCGATGGAGATATATAACACATTGTTCCTGAACAATGGAACAACGGATGGGATTCTTGGAAATCAGAATGCTGTCATTGAGCCAGTTGCTGTTCAAACGGTAAATGCAAACGAAAATGGGCAAGAGAATACTTTGGATGAGGTGTTGAAAGCGTTTGATGCGTATTGTATACCAAAGAAGAACATACTAATGGAATCGTTCAAATTTCACTACATTGTGCAAAAAGAAAAACAACCATTTGTAGAGTTCGAAACAGAACTTCGCAAACAAATTGAATTTTGTGAGTACAAATTGGAAGGAAAATCGTACAACGAGCGTATGTTGAAGGAGTGAATCGTCATTGGGGTGAATGATAAAAAATTGCAATTAAAATTGTTGGAAGGAAAGGATGAATCATTGCAAAAGTCATTGAAACGTGCTTAATGTACGAAGCTTGCAGCAAAACAGAAATCGAAATAACCGTTGATCAAGGCGGTGCTGTATTTAGTACTACTATACCTACACTGTATGTAAAATACTCGTGTTGTCTCGTTTCTCTTTCTTTTATTTGTATAAATATAATCAGTCAGTTAATTTGAGTTACCGAAACGAACACACGAGTCTGAATTATTATAAATAAAAGAAGAAATAATTTATAGTTTATAGTTTACAATAAAATTGAACTTTTATTTTAAATCGTTTGGTGTAACGAAATTTGTCGAGTAAATTATCCTTCTAATCATCAAATGCATAAATCGTGAAGACGACCATAAAGCAAACATCACATTTGTTTTCAAAATAAGAGACGACTACAAAATGGCAGCCGAAGTGGAGCGTCGAATGTAATTTAATCAGTGGTAGCTAGTTGTGCATAGGAGTCGTTGATAAAGGTATGGTTTGGTGAATTTTGTGTGTGGAAGGCGGCATTTAAGAGTTTAGATTCACAAGAGATTAACATTAAGTTGGGAAAAATAAACAAAGTTATAAATACGTTATACGTTGTTACGTCGGTCAAAGGTTGGATCATATTTTCTGGTTAGGGTTAGATTTTCCGAGCAGACATATTTGATTTTGTTTTAATTTCTGTTTAGGGTTTCACTTTCCGAACAGAGAAAGGATTTTATTGTAATTGATAATTTTGCTTAGGGGAAAATTCCGAGTAAATTATTTATTGAATTTTTATCAGTTTATAGGGTTCTCAGATGTGTATTCGGTTTGGTGTTATGTATCGCGCCAATTTTTTTTTATGTTAGTGATTTAATGCCGAAGAAAGACACATGGTTTTTAAAATTCCGAAGGATCAAGCCAACGTCCCGGTGCACGTCCCGGTTTAATGGTGAAAAATCAGTTAGTGTCGAAGCATTTATAGATGCAATAAAAATTTATAAGGACTGTACGCATATTTCGGAGGGGATTGCTTTCATGGGTTTGCCGATGTTGCTTCAGGGCACCGTTGTAAAATGGTGGTATGGAGTGAAGGGTACCGTAGCATCATTTGATGATGCTCTAGAGTTATTATTGTCTGTTTTTGGTCGGAAGAAAGCCCCATATAAGATTTACCGCGAAATATTTTCAAACGTTCAGGCGGAAACAATGAAAACGGATCTCTTCATTTGTAATGTACGCGCATTGTTTTCACAATTACCCCCTGAATCGTTGACAGAAACCGTACAGTTGGATATGGTGTATGGATTGTTGTCAAAGCGTATACGCTCAAGAATTAAACGAGAGTCATTTATAAAATTTGATGAATTAATAAAATTGGCTCGAATAGAGGAAGAATTTTATGAAGATGAAAATCAACTAAAAGAAAAGGTTCAAAATGTTGGTTTGGAGACTTTCTGCAAATATTGTAAAAAGAAAGGTCATGTAATTGAGGAATGTCGAAAGAAGCCTAAAGATTCGAAAAGTTTCAATAAGAGTAAAACTGAAAAATTAGGATATTCGGCTCAGGAGCCAACTAAATCTACTTATAGTTGTTATGGCTGTGGTACACCGGGATATGTGCGAAGTACATGTCCAAAATGCAGTTCATCAAGTTTTAGTTCTAATAAATCACCTCCCGCGGATTTTAGCGCTTCAACTGTGGATTTCCATAATCCGTTAGCTGCTGAATTTGATTCAGTTTTCTTGAATTGTTCAATCTCAGAATATAATATTTTGGGAACTACTTTAAGTCCTAAGCCAAGGCCGGTGTTGAATATTTCTATATTAGGCTCAAATGGATGTGGTATAATCGACACCGCTGCAAAATTGAGTATTGCGTCTCTTTCCCTTTATACAATTTTACTAGATAAGGGTGCTACTTTCGAATCTCAGGATTTAAATATTGTTTTGGCGGATGGGATACAGAAACAGCAACAAATATTATTTACGAAAACTGATGTTGTGTTAGAGGGTCGGATGATTCCTACCACTTTTATTGTTTTGCCAGGCGCCGACAATACTAAGACACTTCTGGGGATAGATTTTATAAAAATTCCCGAATCATAATAGATTTCGCAAAAAACCAATGGAAGTTTCATGATTCAGAAACAGAATTTAGTTTGAAATTCGAAAATACCAATCAGAAACTATCTACTGATATATCTTCTTTGAATGTGCTCAGGGCTGACGAGGGATGTTCTCTTACCGATTTACAACGGGGAGAAATAAATAAATTTCTTGAACAAAATGAAACCGTTTTTTCGCTAAGGGGAATTCCTACTACATGTGCGGAGCACTGTATAGATACTAGTGATCACATTCCTGTTTTTGGTCCTGCCTATAAAATGTCTTTAGAGAAACGCAACATTATACGCCAAGAGTTATACAAAATGTTAAAAGATGAGATAATAGAGGAATGTGAGTCACCTTGGGCGTCTCCGGTGGGACTTGTGAAAAAACCTAGTGCTTCTTATCGATTTTGTGTAGATTATAGGCGGCTTAATGCCATAACGACATTAGATAAGTACCCAATGCCAAGGATTGACGAACCCTTGCATTTGGCTAAGAAAACTCTTTTATGTCGACGATTGATTTACGGTGTGGGTATTGGCAAGATCCAGTTCGCTTTTCGGATCGTGATAAAACCGCTTTTATATGTTCGTTTGGGTTGTATCGGTTTAAGCGAATGAGTTTCGGGTTAAAAAATGCGCCGGCGACATTCCAGCGGATGGTCGATAGATTTAAGTCGGGAATCCCAGAGGGCACAATTTTGGCATATCTGGATGATATAGTCATTCTTTCAGAGTTCTTTCAACAACATTTGTCTTATTTGGAGAAAGTTTTTAATCGTTTGATGCAGTTTAAATTACGAGCTAAACGCGAAAAATGTTTTTTCTATCGAGAGAATATTAGGTTTCTCGGTCATGTTACAAATGGCGAAGGTATTAGCGCGACGTGCTACGGAATATAAGGGAAGTGAAGTTATTTTTGCAGACGTGTTCTTGGTATAGGAAGTTCGTTCCAGGATTTTTCGAAGTATCACAACCTTTGAGCAACTTAACAAAAAAAAAATCTCTAAAAAAGCGCTGGAGGGACTGGATCGAGCAATATGGGACTTCAAAGTTAATGAAGAAACTATATGTTGAATAACTGTCATTTTAGCTGGACACTTTTGTCAGACATTGGCTGTAATTTCAAGGGAAACACCAGCTGATGAAATGAACGAATTTGTGAAACATCTGCGAACACTTTCTAAAATCAACTTTTCTCCGTAATAATGAAAAATGACCAACTGATTAACTTCTCAACAGTGGCTTCTGAAGCGTGTCTCCAAATATTGCAAAATCATAAGTCACTGGAGCTAAATGGAATATCCTCTCATAAGCACTCGCTTAAAAGAGGGAGCTTTACTTGAGAAAAGTAAATCTGACACTGACAAATTTGATCGGTGTCCGCTTAAGGGAGTTTCCGCTAAAGCGTAATTCAGCTAATTAATTGAGCCGGAGATTCCGAAGAAACTTACAAAAATTATAATTTCAATACGTAAATAAAACTATTTTATTCAGGAAATCGATCTCGAGCCTATTTTAACCTATTAGCAACTATTTATAGAATTGGCTTATTGTCTGAGATATACAATTTCACTAAAATCCATCAACAAATGTGCCGGTTTCATTAAAAAAAATTTTAGGTGAATATAATTGTTCGTTTACATCGACCAAAACATCGCGGGCAGTGTTCCGCAATATTTCTTGAGTTTGAGCCATGATTTAATTAAGAACTCCAACCCCAGATGATATGATCGAAGGAATTCTCCAGGGCTGGGATTAATCAATTTTATATAAGGAACTACTTAAAGAAATGACAGAATTTTGTTAAAATGTATCCACAAACATGCTACCCCAAGCTTTAAGTAATGGTACTATAGTTGGTATGGTAAGAAATCCGACCCCAAATGGTATGACCCAAGGAATTCTTCAGAGCGTGAATGTACGTTTTTTACTTATGGACCAAAGTAACATTAGTAGTGTGTCCTCAATATTTGTTGAATACTGCCCATGTTTTATTTAATTAAATTCCATTCCTGCCCCAAATGGAACTTCTGCGATTATGCACCAATTCCATTGGAATTTTTTATCTGACTTAACCAACATATATCCAAATAATGAATCAAGGTAGCGGGTTTCAAATTTTTCTAGAAGAAATTTCAACACACATCTGGCACGTAACATATTTCGAGACCTAATAACTGATCACTTTAATTATTTGAAATAATTTGTAAGAATTAGTAAAGCAACCCTATTTTGTACACTGTTGAACCAAAAATTTTAAGTAACAAATAACTTAATTAGTCTTATCAATTGACACTTGGTATACATTTAATTAAATTTACACATTTTATTTACCTTTTCCATCATTCGTATGGTTCCAAATATATGCCATATTGAATGAATTAAAAATAACAAAAAAAAAATTGATTTAGTTTTTAGCAGCACACTTAATTCGCACTTAACGCTTAAAAATTGTAATTACCGATAAAGAAAGTAATTTGATACTAACCCAGATATGCGGGCTAAATGCTTTAGGAAATATATTATCTATAGATATAAGCATATCATATTTTAAGGTATATCTTGATAAGAACACTAAGTATATGCAATAAATTGTGTTATCAATCAAAATCACTTGGAAAATTATACTTGTTGTACTCGTATATAGTATGTAATGTTTTTTAATTTTAGAAATTTTTTATTATTTTTATTGCATACTTATGAAAAAATAAAAAACTGTAATAAGTAAATAAATAGTTGTGTGATGTATCATTATAGACATTAAATATTTGTTTATAATATCCGTTAAACTTTAAAACAAACGTTAATTATTAGTTATCGACCGCATCTCTCTATTTACAAATACGATGTACATAACTACTTTCGTTCCGAAATTAATTTGAAATTCTGGGAATTTTTAGAATGTACATAATTTAAAAATGCGATGATTTCCATTTCCGCACCGCTATACGTTATGCACTTGTACATACTATGCATAATTAAAAAAATTGGGTCTAACCGACTCCTCGAACGACACTTTTCTCACAAAGCGACCGTTAAAGATCAAGAAGAGATGTCGCGGCTTTCCTTAAATTTGGGGACCTCCTCTCCAATATCACAATTCACGACAGTATAACTCCCCTTCTACTCTCATTCCGCCAGACTTGTATTTTACTCAATCGACTACAAATTTTGTGAACAGCTAGATAATGAATTGTCAAATTTATCATCAACCTAACAAAAAAATCGTCGGTCCCGTTTTTGAGAAAATCTGCTTGGTAGTTCACTCTTCCACTGGCACCCCTTATAGTTTACCCTATCAATATTTGTAAGAATGACTGGAAGGACGGAAGGAGGTAGGACAGACACAACATTTTTCTAATCGATGTTCAGGGTCCTTCTAACCTAATTCGTCGAAAAATGTAAAAATCTGGAACAAAATTTTTTTGGCGATTACAATACTTACCCAATATAACTTCGTTATAGTGGGAAAGGTGAAAAAAAAATACAAATTATTGTAAATAACAATTTTAAAGTGTGACTACTTTCTCAAATTTAATACGTGCTTAACTAAGTTTATTTACGTTATTTTGCCAATTCCATAATTTAATATTTATACTTTATTAGCAAAATCGCTTTTTCGATTCTTAGGTAGTTTAGCATTAGTACTAAAATACAAAATTTCCCATTGGAACTTTTCTTTTATATTCATTTAATTTGTCTGCACAGAGTTCCCGCCAATTAAACGCATTTGGGTTTGGACGAGCAATAAAAATATGCTGCTCACTAGTATTTGGTGACATAGCCATATTTATCGACGTACGAATTGCGGTTTGTGTTAGGTTATAGTTAATCGTTTGTGGCGGCTTCTGACTAAAATTATCATGCATGCAATAAATCGATTGGAACAAATTAACACCCGCACAGACCAATCCGATATTAACCGATTTTTATCGAATTATTTATTAAATTTTGTGAACAATTATCACAAAAATTAGGTTCCGGAATAGGTTATGAGCCTTTCCGAGGTTTTTAAGTGGATTTTTCGAAATTTTATAGATTTTCGATATTATTCGAGATTTTCGATATTATTCGAGATTAGCTTGGAATTGAAATCCGAATAAGCATATCACTCAAATTTTCGAAATTGAAGACTTTTGGATTTATCAAAATTTCCAGATTTAAATCCTATCGGGGATTTGTAGCTAAATTTGTAGGATGATAACTCACCCTGTTAAAGTTAGCCGAAAGTTTCCAGCCGAAAGTGAAAAGTCGATAATGCAGATTATGTTATTGACATTCCAGCCGAAAATAAATCAGCCTCTAGAGTGTTATGTCTGGAAATAGATTTAATTGATGTGATTACTCAATAGCTATCGCAGGAATAAAATTCAGTTCAAGTTTCCCGTGGGAAATCTTGGAAAATTCGATTTTCCAAAAATTATTAGAATATTTGTATAAAATCAGCCTTTAAAGTGTTATGTCTGAAGATGAATTGCATTGATCTGATTTATCAATAGCTATTGCAGGAAAAAAAATCAGTACAAGTTTCCCGTGGGAAATCTCGGAAAATTCAAAAAAGTTTCCAGCCGAAAGTAAAAAATGGATGAATAAAATCAGCCTCTAGAGTGTTATGTCTGGAGATTGATTGGATTGATGAGACTTGTCAATAGCTATCGCAGGAAAAAAATTCAGTTCAAGTTTCCCGTGGGAAATCTCGGAAAATTCGATTTTCCAAAAATTATTAGAAAATTTGTATAAAATCAGCCTCTAGAGTGTTATGTCTGGAGATGGATTCAATTGATGTGATTTATTAATAGCTATCGCAGGAAAAAAATTCAGTTCAAGTTTCCCGTGGGAAATCTCGGAAAATTCGATTTTCCAAAAATTATTAGAAAATTTGTATAAAATCAGCCTCTAGAGTGTTATGTCTGGAAATGGATTCAATTGATGTGATTACTCAATAGCTATCGCAGGAAAAAAATTCAGTTCAAGTTTCCCGTGGGAAATCTCGGAAAATTCGATTTTCCAAAAATTATTAGAAAATTTGTATAAAATCAGCCTTTAAAGTGTTATGTCTGGAGATGAATTGCATTGATGTGATTTATCAATAGCTATCGCAGGAAAAAAAATCAGTACAAGTTTCCCGTGGGAAATCTCGGAAAATTCAAAAAAGTTTCCAGCCGAAAGTAAGAAATGGATGAATAAAATCAGCCTCTAGAGTGTTATGTTTGGAGATAAATTCGATTGATGTGATTACTCAATAGCTATCGCAGGAAAAAAATTCAGTTCAAGTTTCCCGTGGGAAATCTTGGAAAATTCGATTTTCCAAAAATTATTAGAATATTTGTATAAAATCAGCCTTTAAAGTGTTATGTCTGGAGATGAATTGCATTGATGTGATTTATCAATAGCTATCGCAGGAAAAAAAATCAGTACAAGTTTCCCGTGGGAAATCTCGGAAAATTCAAAAAAGTTTCCAGCCGAAAGTAAGAAATGGATGAATAAAATCAGCCTCTAGAGTGTTATGTCTGGAGATGGATTCAATTGATGTGATTACTCAATAGCTATCGCAGGAAAAAAAATCAGTTCAAGTTTCCCGTGGGAAATCTTGGAAAATTCGATTTTCCAAAAATTATTAGAATATTTGTATAAAATCAGCCTTTAAAGTGTTATGTCTGGAGATGAATTGAATTGATGTGAATTATCAATAGCTATCGCAGGAAGAAAAATCAGTACAAGTTTCCCGTGGGAAATCTCGGAAAATTCAAAAAAGTTTCCAGCCGAAAGTAAGAAATGGATGAATAAAATCAGACCCTAGAGTGTTATGTCTGGAGATGGATTCAATTGATGTGATTACTCAATAGCTATCGCAGGAAAAAAATTCAGTTCAAGTTTCCCGTGGGAAATCTCGGAAAATTCGATTTTCCAAAAATTATTAGAAAATTTGTATAAAATCAGCCTCTAGAGTGTTATGTCTGGAGATAGATTCAATTGATGTGATTACTCAATAGCTATCGCAGGAAAAAAATTCAGTTCAAGTTTCCCGTGGGAAATCTCGGAAAATTCGATTTTCCAAAAATTATTAGAAAATTTGTATAAAATCAGCCTTTAAAGTGTTATGTCAGAAGATGAGTTGCATTGATGTGATTTATCAATAGCTATCGCAGGAAAAAAAATCAGTACAAGTTTCTCGTGGGAAATCTCGGAAAATTCAAAAAAGTTTCCAGCCGAAAGTAAGAAATGGATGAATAAAATCAGCCTCTAGAGTGTTATGTCTGGAGATGGATTCAATTGATGTGATTACTCAATAGCTATCGCAGGAAAATAATTCAGTTCAAATTTCCCGTGAGAAATGTCGGAAAATTCGATTTTCCAAAAATTATTAGAAAATTTGTATAAAATCAGCCTCTAGAGTGTTATGTCTAGAGGTGGATTCAATTGATGTGATTTATTAATAGCTATCGCAGGAAAAAAATTCAGTTCAAGTTTCCCGTGGGAAATCTCGGAAAATTCGATTTTCCAAAAATTATTAGAAAATTTGTATAAAATCAGCCTCTAGAGTGTTATGTCTGGAAATGGATTCAATTGATGTGATTACTCAATAGCTATCGCAGGAAAAATATTCAGTTCAAGTTTCCCGTGGGAAATCTCGGAAAATTCGATTTTCCAAAAATTATTAGAAAATTTGTATAAAATCAGCCTTTAAAGTGTTATGTCTGGAGATGAATTGCATTGATGTGACTTGTCAATAGCTATCGCAGGAAAAAAATTCAGTTCACGTTTCCCGTGGGAAATCTCGGAAAATTCGATTTTCCAAAAATTATTAGAAAATTGGTATAAAATCAGCCTCTAGAGTGTTATGTCTGGAGATGGATTCAATTGATGTGATTACTCAATAGCTATCGCAGGAAAAAAATTCATTTCAAGTTTCCCGTGGGAAATCTCGGAAAATTCGATTTTCCAAAAATTATTAGAAAATTTGTATAAAATCAGCCTTTAAAGTGTTATGTCAGAAGATGAATTGCATTGATGTGATTTATCAATAGCTATCGCAGGAAAAAAAATCAGTACAAGTTTCCCGTGGGAAATCTCGGAAAATTCAAAAAACTTTCCAGCCGAAAGTAAAAAATGGATGAATAAAATCAACCTCTAGAGTGTTATGTCTGGAGATTGATTCAATTGATGTGATTACTCAATAGCTATCGCAGGAAAAAAATTCAGTTCAAGTTTCCCGTGGGAAATCTCGGAAAATTCGATTTTCCAAAAATTATTAGAAAATTTGTATAAAATCAGCCTTTAAAGTGTTATGTCAAAAGATGAATTGCATTGATGTGATTTATCAATAGCTATCGCAGGAAAAAAAATCAGTACAAGTTTCCCGTGGGAAATCTCGGAAAATTCAAAAAAGTTTCCAGCCGAAAGTAAGAAATGGATGAATAAAATCAGCCTCTAGAGTGTTATGTCTGGAGAAGGATTCAATTGATGTGATTACTCAATAGCTATCGCAGGAAAAAAATTCAGTTCAAGTTTCCTGTGGGAAATCTCGGAAAATTCGATTTTCCAAAAATTATTAGAAAATTTGTATAAAATCAGCCTTTAAAGTGTTATGTCTGGAGATGAATTGCATTGATGTGATTTATCAATAGCTATCGCAGGAAAAAAAATCAGTACAAGTTTCCCGTGGGAAATCTCGGAAAATTCAAAAAAGTTTCCAGCCGAAAGTAAGAAATGGATGAATAAAATCAGCCTCTAGAGTGTTATGTCTGGAGATAAATTCGATTGGTGTAACTTGTCAATAGCTATCGCTGGAAAAAAATTCAGTTCAAGTTTCCCGTGGGAAATCTTGGAAAATTCGATTTTCCAAAAATTATTAGAATATTTGTATAAAATCAACCTTTAAAGTGTTATGTCTGGAGATGAATTGCATTGATGTGATTTATCAACAGCTATCGCAGGAAAAAAAATCAGTACAAGTTTCCCGTGGGAAATCTCGGAAAATTCAAAAAAGTTTCCAGCCGAAATTAAGAAATGGATGAATAAAATCAGCCTCCAGAGTGTTATGTCTGGAGATGGATTGGATTGATGTGACTTGTCAATAGCTATCGCAGGAAAAAAATTCAGTTCAAGTTTCCCTTGGGAAATCTCGGAAAATTCGATTTTCCAAAAATTATTAGAAAATTTGTATAAAATCAGCCTTTAAAGTGTTATGTCTGGAGATGAATTGCATTGATGTGATTTATCAATAGCTATCGCAGGAAAAAAATTCAGTTCAAGTTTCCTGTGGGAAATCTCGGAAAATTCGATTTTCCAAAAATTATTAGAAAATTTGTATAAAATCAGCCTTTAAAGTGTTATGTCTGGAGATGAATTGCATTGATGTGATTTATCAATAGCTATCGCAGGAAAAAAAATCAGTACAAGTTTCCCGTGGGAAATCTCGGAAAATTCAAAAAAGTTTCCAGCCGAAAGTAAGAAATGGATGAATAAAATCAGCCTCTAGAGTGTTATGTCTGGAGATAAATTCGATTGGTGTAACTTGTCAATAGCTATCGCTGGAAAAAAATTCAGTTCAAGTTTCCCGTGGGAAATCTTGGAAAATTCGATTTTCCAAAAATTATTAGAATATTTGTATAAAATCAACCTTTAAAGTGTTATGTCTGGAGATGAATTGCATTGATGTGATTTATCAACAGCTATCGCAGGAAAAAAAATCAGTACAAGTTTCCCGTGGGAAATCTCGGAAAATTCAAAAAAGTTTCCAGCCGAAATTAAGAAATGGATGAATAAAATCAGCCTCCAGAGTGTTATGTCTGGAGATGGATTGGATTGATGTGACTTGTCAATAGCTATCGCAGGAAAAAAATTCAGTTCAAGTTTCCCGTGGGAAATCTCGGAAAATTCGATTTTCCAAAAATTATTAGAAAATTTACGAAATCGGAAAAACGAATTTTTCAAGATTTCCCACCGTAAACTTGGACTGAATTTTTTCCTGCGATAACTATTAACAAGTCACATCAATCCAATCCATCTCCAGACATAACACTCTAGAGGCTGATTTTATTCATCCATTTCTTACTTTCGGCTGGAAACTTTTTTGAATTTTCCGAGATTTCCCACGGGAAACTTGTACTGATTTTTTTTCCTGCGATAGCTATTGATAAATCACATCAATGCAATTCATCTCCAGACATAACACTTTAAAGGCTGATTTTATACCCCTTTTAATTTTTGGAAAATCGAATTTTCCGAGATTTCCCACGGGAAACTTGAACTGAATTTTTTTCCTACGATAGCTATTGAGTAATCACATCAATTGAATCCATTTCCAGACATAACACTCTAGAGGCTGATTTTATACAAATTTTCTAATAATTTTTGGAAAATCGAATTTTCCGAGATTTCCCACGGGAAACTTGAACTGAATTTTTTTCCTGCGATAGCTATTGACAAGTCACATCAATGCAATTCATCTCCAGACCTAACACTTTAAAGGCTGATTTTATACAAATTTTCTAATAATTTTTGGAAAATCGAATTTTCCGAGATTTCCCACGGGAAACTTGAACTGAATTTTTTTCATGCGATAGCTATTGAGTAATTGCATCAATTGAATCCATCTCCAGACATAACACTTTAGAGGCTGATTTTATACAAATTTTCTAATAATTTTTGGAAAATCGAATTTTCCGAGATTTCCCACGGGAAACTTGAACTAAATTATTTTCCTGCGATAGCTATTGAGTAATAACATCAATTGAATTCATCTCCAGACATAACACTCTAGAGGCTGATTTTATTCATCCATTTCTTACTTTCGGGTGGAAACTTTTTTGAATTTTCCGAGATTTCCCACGGGAAACTTGTACTGATTTTTCTTCCTGCGATAGCTATTGATAAATCACATCAATGCAATTCATCTCCAGACATAACACTTTAAAGGCTGATTTTATACACATTTTCTAATAATTTTTGGAAAATCGAATTTTCCGAGATTTCCCACGGGAAACTTGAACTGAATTTTTTTCCTGCGATAGCTATTGAGTAATCACATCAATTGAATCCATCTCCAGACATAACACTCTAGAGGCTGATTTTATACAAATTTTCTAATAATTTTTGGAAAATCGAATTTTCCGAGATTTCCCACGGGAAACTTGAACTGAATTTAATTATTCGACAGCTATTGACAAATCACATAAAAACGATTCAGCTTTAGATATATACTCTAGAGGCTGATTTTATTCCAATTTTGTATATTCTTCTGATTTTCCGATATTTTCTACGAATTAAAGTTTTACACGTAAATTTATTTACAAAAATTTATATTTATAGATTTCTATGTATCCTATTTATTTTCGGCTGATAACTACTAAATTTTTTATTTTCGGCTTGAATGTTATATCATAATCTGCATTATCGACTTTTAACTTTCGGCTGGAAACTTTCGGCTGGGATTAGACAATCTGCCTTACCATTTTTTTTTTTACTTTCGGCTGGACTAACACAATCTGCATTATCGACTTTTCACTTTCGGCTGGCAACTTTCGGCTAACTTTAACAGTATTGATAACTCCCATTCCAAACATCCATACTATAGATACCAAACATCCATAGATATTATAGTTGAAGATTACTTGTTGATGTTAATCGCGTAATAGATTATTCAAAATTAATGAATTTGAAATAATTTCGAAGAATCTATCTTACCAAGTTCTATGACAATATTCAGAATTTTTTTATGCCAGCTCAAAAGTGAAAAATGGGCCACGCATACCTACATAGATCAACTTTCGAATGTTTCATATGAATCACTTATAAGTACTTGGGGCTTTTGATTAATTCAACCGATAATCTGTCAACCATAGTTGTGATTTCGTTATGTAGTCCAACCCTTTGCCATATTCCATGAAAATATTCAGAATTTTCGTATGAATCAATTCAAAAATTATAAAGTCAAGTCTAACTTATATCAACTTTCAAATTTGTCATAATCATCCATGAACACTAAATGATTTTGATTAATTTAACCGTTAATTTTACATAAATTTTGAACACCCCATTTTGAGCCTGGGCTCATTTGCAATGAGGTGTCATAACAAAACAAGGAGTTAACGGCATAATAATAGCAGTTCTGCTCACTTCTCCTTTCCCAATGCTGAAATTCTGGCCTTTTAGATAATCCTCCAAAAAGGCATCAAAGGTTCTGGCACTTAAGGAATTAATCCATAGAGCGCACTTTGCCAGCATACACATTACGTATTTTAAATTAGATATTAAAAAAACGATGTTTCAAGCCAGTATTTAAATTTCTAAGGGTTAGAACGATGGCCTATGGAATGAAATCACGACTAACGTTGACAAATAATCAATTGTGAGGACCTATACTAACTGTTTACAAAGATTCTGAATACAAAATTAACGGTTAAATTAATAAAAAGCATTTAGCTTATGGATAATTTATATGCAAATTTGAAAGTTGATGTACATAATAACTGAGACTCTCTTCTAACTATTGAATTGGTCAAGCGAAAATTCTGAATATTGCCTTGTTAAGGATGACAAAGAAATGACAACTTGGTTTGCCAAATTAACGGTTGAATTAGCCAGAGGCGTTTATTTAATACATTTTGTTACAATATGAATGAAAAAAATTAAAAATGGATTTTTTGCATGTGGGACCCTTCCTAACTTCTGTGTAGGTCATTTGGAAAATTAATGCTTGGTCTTGAATGTGTTTTGCATACATATATCTGAATGACATTCGTTAACATAAAATAAAATTAAAAGTTATTAATGAGAGAGAATGTTTCTCTGAAAACCCCTTCGTGATATCTCAAAATCAAACAAATTTTCAAGCGAGTTTGATATCAATTTGAAATGCTGAGGCATCAGAAATGACCTTAATAGATTTAAACATTTTTAAATCGTCAGCGTACAAAAGAACTTCTGACTTAGGCCGGCAAACATTCTAGAAATAGAGTTGTTAGTTTTAACTGCTTTCTACCAGTCAAATATAATAGTATAATCGTAATATGAGTTTATTAATTAATAAATCGTGTTCTACCATATCAAAGACCTTACTGAAATATGTATACAATAAATCGATTTGGAAACCTAACTCAAATGGTTCTGTAACATAATTCTTAAAAATCGTGAGATTTGTAATCGTAAATCGACCTTTATGGAAACTGTGTTGTCTTGTCGTTATAACATTTTTAATTATAAAAAATAATCGGGCGTTAACTAGACTTTCAAAAAGTTTCGGGAGTCCTGAACTCACCAAGAAATAAGGAGGAATGCCGTCAGGCTCGGCTCCCATTTTACGATCTAACTGATTTAAATCTATTAAAACCTCCTGATATGTTAAGGTTAAGTTCTAGTTAACACGAGTCTGATCATAACTAACTGAAAAGCAAGTTGTGTTATTCTTAGCATATACTCCTTCAAAAAAAGTTAGTTATCATTTGAAACTATTCCATCGAGAAATATTTGAACAGGATATCCACTAGAATTCTTTTTGTGCTCCATGTAACAACAGAACAGCCAACGGGTCGTTTGTTATGTGATTTTCGAGCTGGATGAATATCTGGCCATCAAATTTTGTTAGAAAATTTATTATCAATACTTAGCTTAAACGAGACAAATGTTAATTTAGATCTATCCCGGCCTCTTCGCAACAATAAGCGACACTCAACGGTTTTAATCCCCTCCAACTTTGACCGTACATAGTTAACCAAAACTTTAACTTCGATATTTGGATTTTAATCTATACATATATAAATGTTCAAGATCATATACATCAACCGATTGCAGCGATACTACAGGCTCATCAACTCCAAGAACCTCCGAAACGAAATTATTAAAGCCGAATAAATCATCAGATAATACCGGATAAATCGTCTAATTTTTGTAGTACTACAAAAATGTTTAATTCACTGTAAGCATGCAAAACCATCGTAATTGTTTGAATTTCGTTAGTTGATTAAAAGTGGCCACATTTACCCCAGCGCATTTAACCAATAAGAAAAGTTTGTTTGCAAATTCCGCTGCATGGGCAGAAATCTTCACGCCCATTCAACTCAACATTACATTTAGTAAAATGATCATAACCATTAAATAAATCAATAATATATTTAAATGTATTTAATAGAGCTAACACTTTATAATACTCAAACCGTTTGTATTAACCCTTTGCGGACGACGACTTATTGAAGCAGTGTTAGTTATTATGTTATTTAAATAGACACATTAGATTTAGGTTTCATATTCCTCTAAACTCTCGTCAGGCGTTTCCGTTTTTAAAGTGGAATAAATTTTCTTGTTGAAGCCGTAGATCATATAGGAATGCATACAGGGAAGAATGCACACAAATTTCATACAAAATGCATGAAGGTACAACTGTACCTCTGCCGCTTGTTAATTTTGAAAAATTATGCCGCCGGACGAACGTTAAAGGGCATACGAGGTCAATGCGGGTTTCACTCACTTCTAAGCCCCAGAAAAATAATTTTCGACACCTCCGCGATCTAATATATATGAGTGAAATTTGTTCGATCGCAAAGGGTCTATTTAACTAAGGCTAAGCCCGAAACCTGTGATAAAGAACTTTTAGTACAAAGTTTTGACATTTACTTGGAAATCCCTCACACACACAAATTGTCATAAAGTGTATTTTGTTGATCAAAATTTAATTCGAATTATTTTTTTCTCAAAAAAACAATTGACAAAAACAAACCTTTTGAAATAAAATATAAATTTAATATGTATTATGACATCTGGTGGCAGGTATCATAATCAAAAATTAGAATTATGTTTAAATAAACCCAATTTTTTTGTTGCAGGAATAATGTTATTCTTGCGGAGACTTGTCCTATGCAATTGTTATTGTAAATTTGTTAAGGAAATATGCTTATAGTAGATTCCTATGATAATTTTTGACAGATGCAGAATAAATTCATTTAATGATTGACATGGTTGTCTTAACTTTTTACGTCATCTACATGTTCCTCATTGGCCGTATAATTTGTGTCCATCAAACCATTTATACTTTTAGAGAATTGGTACCAAACTGTTAAAAAATGATTTACCTGACTATTGGCCTGCAGCCAAAGAATCAATTTTAGAAAATACTAATAAGCGTTCCGAGTTTACATCATAGTAATTATTAAACATATTCCACCATCCAGTATGTCTTACAAGATACGACCTATTCCTGACAAAGCACAGCATGAATTGTGTGCTATAATTATAAAACAACACATGCGAGGAGGGGAAATTTGGCAAAAATTTGTTACACAATTCGGGGTATCATACGAGTACTAAAAATTTGTGAATGTAGGGGAATATTTTTCAAAGATATATCAAAAATTTGAAATAAAAAAGGTTTATCTCAGAGCTTTCACACACAGTCTAAAAGTTAAATATTTATGTTCTTAAGTATACAATCTCGAACGGATTTTACAATAATTCTGAGAATTGTTATGGAATATGGTGAAGGTTTCGGATATACAAAGAAACTACTTCACTTAATCAGAATACTTTAGAATTTTTAATCCTCTGATTCGTTGAGGATGGTAAAACTATTACTATTACTATACTAATTAGGGCTAAAATCAAATTTTATTCGATTTTCCTAATATCTAGTTGTGGAAATTTAATGTACTAAACTGTTCAGTTCTAGGATTAATGTTTAATAAATTTTCCAGTACAGTATTACCAGATTAAACTTTTTAGTACTTTAGTGCTAACTTCCTTTCGGTAAAAATTGCAACCACTAATGCCTAGGTAGATATTTTTTGATTGTTATTTTTAAATTAGTACTAAAATTTAAAATTTTCTATAACTCTTACCTATATAGTATATTAAGTGTACGTTTCGATAAAAAAGTTCGTTGTAATTTTTACAAAGGGAAATATTTTTTGGTTTGTGGTTGTGTGGGTGTTTCGTTTGGATATGTATTTCTGCTCTTTGACATTTAAACGTTTGGAAATGAATAACAAATTTACGGACGAATATGAAGCAGGTCCATCAAGGTCATGAATTGCGAATATGTCGATAGTTTATTAATTAACGATAATTTATTAATTAAAAAAAATTAACTTTGAGCCGCCATGTTGGCATATACGCCATTTTATAATATTTTCGCACACAATTCAGGGATTTATTCGGATTACTTTTTCGTTATTATTGATGGTCATTATGGCAAGCCTCATTCGTAAAATACTTCAAACCTATTCATAATATATAGACAAATAACAATAGAAATGATAATCCGCATGTTGAATTAATCAAAACAATACTACAATGTCAGAAAAATATGTTTCCAATAAAGGATGGTTCAATAATTTCAAAGAGGAAATTTTACATTTTAGTACTAATGTAAAAAGACAAAGGAACAGTTCAAGGCATTAGTACTTTTTGCTTGTAATTTTGAATGTTTTTTTTATTTGTGTAGGTTACAAATTTTGTGTTGATATACATTTTTTTTGTGTATGGATATGGATACTATCCGTGTGAAATTCGTTGTAAAAAAAACAACGAAGTTTTCTGCCGAAACGTACACTAAAACTTAATAAAAAAAAGTTTTCACTTTTTTCAACTGCGATAAGATTAATTTTGTTCTAAAAATATTTTATAACAGTGTACATTAAGACTGTGACCGAAACCTATGATAAATATTTTTTAGTACATATTTTTGACATTTATTTGAAAAATATTTCCCTACATTCACAAATTTTCATTACGCTGCCCGAATTGTGTAATCATTTTTTGAAGTATTTCCTTTCTATCATATTGTTGTTTGATTTTAATGGCAAGCAACGCTTTTTTTTTGTACGCATCGAATTGGCTTTCGTCTAATTATCTATTGTAGCATAGGGCTCTATTTGTTAGGACGTAGTATAACAGGATGGTGGTGCAATAATTCCAACCAAACATTTGGAAAATATAATACGATAGCTAGGTTTATATACAGGAAATGGGAAGGTCATGAGTATTCTCAAATCAGAATTGCAAGGCAAAATAAAAAATATTGGAGGCAACTCTATTACGGATTAAAATAAATCGTTAATGATGTGGTGCATACGATTCAACGTTTTAATTCAATCGACCAATTAATTCTTTAATAGCTTCAATAATCTGTCAGGCGATAGTGGTAGCTCTCAAATTTACTCCCTAGATCAATATGCCATATAAATAAGAACCTTTAAATGCTAAGGTGACCATGGTAAATATCGACAGAACAATTATTCTGTTTGTGTCAAAAACTATCGTTGAAAAAGACCGTGATAATCTGGGTGTATGCGGTTTTTTCAAATAAATGTCAAAAATGTGTACTAAAAAATATTGATCACAGGTTTCGGGCACAGTCTAAGTCACACTTTAAGTAATAATTGATGGATTTAATCCTATAGAAATGACCAGTTTGTTAAAACAATCGAAAGCGGCGCAAATTTCATAGAAGAAAATCAGAAATGTTAAGAACGATCATTTTTTGGCATTGAAGATGGGATACAAAATATCAGGGAAAAGATTTAAAAGACGGGCAGTTACGAAAAGTTACTTTCCGGAGAAAAAGTTTTGTTTTTATTTTTAAATGCGATTCTAAAATAATTTTTACTAAAATACAATTGTCCTTCAAGGAATGAAATAAATTAAACAAAATATGTGGTAGGTGTATTTAGCAGGGCTGCGGAGTGCGAGAAAAAATGTTCGGCTTCGGCTCCGCCTCCGGAAATTTATAGACTTATTAACGACTTGGGCTCCAGCTCTGGCTCCAACTCCGGCTGTGTGGTGAAAAACTGTTGATATTTGGCAAGCAGGCAGTAGCTGGACGATAGTGTGTCGGTGTTAATTTGCAAAGATCATATTGAGAAATACTTATATTGATAATTTTCTTACTACAACTTCTACAATTTTTTTATACAATTTGTAAAAGTGATTGCTTACATAAGATGGCTTAGGTTAAACTGAGGCATTGGAACTGGCAGCGTTTCTATTGATTTACTATCGATTGCGAGGTCACATGTTTGAAATTTTTTGTTTCGTTTAACATCAGTAATTTTCCGTGAAATGTAATGACAAAATATTCAAAAAAATTTGCGCTCTTAACCCAAATTTCTCGACTTCTCGACTTTTTCCGCGTATCTCGATTTAAATTTTTCGAGCTGCACTAATGCATATATAAATAATTGGGATTATACGTAAACAAAAAAATCCGGAGCGGGAGTCTGTCTCCGCGACTCCGGCTCCGGCTCCGATTCCACAGCCCTGGTATTTACTGAACCATCCCACATTGTACCTTGTATTTACTGGACCATAGTGCTGAACTGAAACATGCCGTTTTGTTTTATTCCATAATGAAATATGCCATAATGACCTAGGCCAATGGTAAATTAAGCTTTATTAGGCCTTAAAATACAGAGCTCCCCCTTGTAGCGCAACAAATGAATTTGTTACTTTTTTCAAATTATGTTACACATCATGTATAAAAAAAAGCATGCATGTAGGATCATACAAGATGGACACATAAAAATGGAAATTCTGGAAAAACCATGAAAATTATAATCTTTAATCAAACCACGCTTTAAGCAAAAAAATAATTTTTTATCAAAAAAAAAGTCATACAGGGTTAAGAAAATTTTAGGTCACCCTATATATTTAATATTACTTTGACATTATTACAACACCATACAAAGTATTTACATAGCTCCATTTTGTTTTTTTTTTGGTATATCATCGAATGAGTTTAATGGCCATAGTAGAAATTTTACGATGTAATTTAGGAGAAATGATGCGATTCATGTGAATAGGCCATAAGATGGTACTGAAATCACTGAAACTACTAAAGTCGTCTTTGCTTGGGGGGAACCCCCCGAAGGTTTTTTTTGTATTTATTCTCGTCTCGACCTTTACGAACTTTATAACCACCAACTTTTGGGCCACTTAAATTTTTCGTTTTATTTTCATACATCAAACTGATAGAAAAAAAGGAAATTCAATTGAGCATGCAAGTGAGAATAAAATAAAAGAGGCAATAATTGTTGATGGTAAATAAATACATTATAAAACATTGCCTAGGGAATAATAATGCCGCCCTAATAAATACCGCGGCCTCTACCTTTCAACAATCTGTAACATAATGCCAGGAGTATCTAATCTATAAAAGCTCAGAAATAAAAAATCTGGAAAAATGATGAGAAATAACGAGAAACACGAATAACCTAGAATAGAATTCTAGAGTAATTTCGATATTCACTAAAAATTTGAAATATTTTCTCGAAAAACTCGAATAATCTCGAAATTTAAGAAACATTTTAATGGTAAATTAATTGCATTTGCTGATGATATAGCATTTACTTATACTACTCCAAATTATCCCACTACAGTTTCACAAATGAATGGTAATTGGTTTGCAGCACACAAACTCTTATTAAGTTCCAAATCTACAGTATTGATATTTAATTTAAATGAGTTTCATTCGTTTAATGAGGATGTAGTTTACCATGACCTTTGATGCTCTAGAAAAGATCCATTCCATCAGAATTGTCTAAAAATAGAGTCGGTAAAAACAGTAAAATACTTAGGATTAACTGTAGACTGTCAATTAAATTGTGAGAGAAATTAAGAAAAACGAAGTTTACCAATGAAAATACATGGCTCGTCAAAAAAAAAATTCCGAACCCTTGAATTTCTTCATAAATCTTCAATTTCTAGAGCAATTACGCAATTACGTTTAAAGGCACTGTCATATTAAACAGTAGATAACTGAAAAATAGGTGTTACAGAAACCGTATTTCTGCTGCTACAGGGCCAGAGCTTCTCCCAGCCCATCGAAAAAAATCGTTTGACTTTTGCCCGTAACCATGTCAGTTGGATTACGAACGACTGTAATTCCGTGTTGATCACTGATGAATCAAGGTTCAGTCTGAGATCACCGGATGGACGTGAAAGAGTATGGCGAAGATGCGGAGAGCGATATGCTCAGTGTGCCATATCCCATTTCATGGCCTCTCACTAATAGTGTGGGCGGGCATTTCTATAGACGGTCGTACGGACCTTGTGTTTCTACGCGGCGGCATCATAACTGCCGATCGGTATATCGTGGACCGTCTGGAAGATTTTGTGGTTCTATCCGCCCCATTTATTTAACAGCAACGTTGTCAATAATTATTTGGATAAAGTGAGAATTGATCGACTTGTTTAACCTTAATCCTATTGAGCACGTGTGGGAAAGAGAAGTCGTTCCAGAAACCTTATAGATCATCTTCAATCAACTCTGCAGGAAGAATGGGAAATGATAGCTTAGGAGTACATTGCAAACCTGGTGAACACTAGATGTGATCAGAGCTCGTGGATAAGAGTACCGACCGCTTAGAATGATTGTTGATTTTTATTTAAATAGTTAGTGCCTTTTGGCGTATATTATATTATTTCGTACAACCATAACTCGAATAATGCCAATAGTTACCGTAAATATAAATATTTACTGAAAAAATGTAGTGTCCGAAATTTTTTGACAAGCAGTGTAGTTAGATTAAGGATTTCCAGAAATTTAGAAGTCATTTTCTTACGGAAAAGTTCGTTCCAATTTTTATCTAGGAAATCCTCCTGTATCCGCTGGCGTTTGACCTCGGTAGTTTAAATATATAATTGTTTGTACGAAATTACGTGGAAATGATACAATTCTGTCTTACATCGTAATCTTTTATAGTCTAGATTTTGAAATGATTTTTTATTTGTTTTTGAGTTAGGTCAGATAAAAAATATTGTGGTGGTTGAGATTATGAATCAACAAAACATAAGATTGCGACACGCGCATGTACTAGAAAAAGTTCTGAACAAAATTATGTCATTCAAATTTTTTTTCGAGACAGACAATTACAACCATATTTCAAATGAATTATATTTAGCAACGGTTTCCTGTAAGAATTTGACGTCACCATTTCACCAAGACTTATTTATTCATGGGTTGGGATATTATGTTTAGAGCACCTAAAGAAGTGTTTCAATTTTTATGTGTGTTAATGAATCAAAGATTAGTTCAGAATCATCCAGTTTATCGTACTAATTTTACCTTGAGTCTCTTAAATAGATATAGAATATTTTCGGGGTAGATGAAACAACTAAAGAGCTTTAGAATTTGATAGCCAAAAATTTGATTTATTATTTAATTTTATTTGATCTGAGATTATGAGTTTTGAATTTTATCATTCGTATGTATTTACGCAGCCTGCTATACAATTATATAGAACGATTACCAGCAGTAATAAATTAAAAGAGAAAGACTTGTGGCAGATAACAACAAAATAGAGACAGTACAAATAAATGAATCTCCGCATTTGGTGACCCAAAAAAAGATTCTTGATAGTAATTCATGTTTAACATGATATTGTCTGGGATATTGTCTGGCGTAGTGAAACACCTTGTCAACATTGGTTTCAATACCAACATAGTAGCTTTTTATCGTCCAATCGAACTTTCTGACAACTTAATATACTTCCAGTCAGATTTTCTCTTTTCTGATTCCAGTCGTCCACCTTTGACTTTTTGTCGCGCACTCGTTTTTATTTTGGTAAGTTATTTTATCAAACCAAAAATATTTTTAATATAATAATTAGTAAAGCAAATAATATTTTATTTAGCACAATTATTTTAATTTTTATTAATTAATTTTAAATTAATGTTGTTAATTTTGTAAACAATTTTACGTTAAAAATAAATTTTAACCTCAATTGATAGTCTTTGCGATATTTAATTTTGTTATACTAGACGAGACATAAAAGTTTAGTTAGTCATGACTCATTACCTAAACATAGACAACATGTTAAATAGTGTACATTAGTTTTAGGTTTTGACCTAAATTTACTATACATTTTCGAACGTTTATTTGACAAAATGTTTATGAGGTAACATAGATTTAGGTAGGAATAGAATAGTTTAGGAATAAAACATATTTCCTTTTCATGTCTGATCTCCTAAAATACATATTTTTGATATTTCCAGGGATTCGAACGCTTACTATAGTCGCTCGCATTTCGAACGCTGCTTAAGCCAGGTCTGAAAGTAATTTGGAATCCGTTAGTTGATGTACCCTCAGAATTTCGGCATTCTGTATAACTCGTTTCCCATTACTCCTAAAGTACCAACTAGCCAGCAAAGGCAAAAGTACGCCCTAAACAGAGGGGTAATTTTATTTCAGAATGTTTATAGAGGTAACAAATTGTTACTAAATCACAAAGCAAAATTTATTTTTGGACTTCTGCCAGATTTCTCTGGGGCAATTCCTATAAACATAATTCCATTGGACAATTGATTGATTGATTGATTGAATGCGATGTACGATCAAGCATTAAGCAATTCTCCCGTACTATAAACGCGAATACCACACCACTATACCCATGTTAAACAACACGACACCATTCTTCATGAAGCCAAACATAGCAATTATTCACCCCGTAAAGAAAGGCGCCACATTGATAACCACATAAATTTAATAGTTGTGATATCCGCCCCTGGCCAGGCCGCCGTCATACACCTTTTTACATATAACAAGATCGAGGGATGGGAAAGGAATGTTAGCAACAAAGACTCAACCCGGTTCCAGACACCTAAGTAGTTGATAGTTAGTAAATTTGTTAGTTAGTAAAAGACAATACAATTTTAAAGATCATCCACTGCTCCAACCTGTAAGAAGACTTCCAGTAAAAATCAATTTCTCATTATATGGCTGGAAATTAAAGATTGATCTGAACGTTACAATAACGAATGACCACAATGACGAATTTTAGTTTTTTACTCCAAAAATTCATGGCCTAAAGCCTTGGTGATTTCCAGTAAAAATCAATTTCCCATTAAATGGCTGGAAATTAAAGATCGATCTGAACGTTAGTAAGCCTAACAATTCCGAGTAAAACACCTATCATTTGGGCTATCTATTGGACCACAATAACGAATTTTAATTTTGTGCTCCTAAAATTCATGGCCTAAATAAAGCCTGGGAGATTTCCAGTAAAAATCAATTTCCCATTAAATGGCTGGAAATTAAAGATCGATCTGAACGTTAGTAAGCCTAACAATTCCGAGTAAAACACCTATCATTTGGGCTATCTATTGGACCACAATAACGAATTTTAATTTTGTGCTCCTAAAATTCATGGCCTAAATAAAGCCTTGGAGATTTCCAGTAAAAATAAATTTCCCATTAAATAGCTGAAAAATAAAGATCGATCTGAACGTTAGTAAGCCTAACAATTCCGAGTAAAACACCTATCATTTGGGCTATCTATTGGACCACAATAACGAATTTAAATTTTTTGCTCCAAAAATTCATGGCCTAAATAAAGCCTTGGAGATTTCCAGTAAAAATCAATTTCCCATTAAATATCTGGAAATTAAAGATCGATCTGAACGTTAGTAAGCCTAACAATTCCGAGTAAAACACCTATCATTTGGGCTATCTATTGGACCACAATAACGAATTTTAATTTTTTGCTCCAAAAATTCATGGCCTTAAAGCCTTGGTGATTTCCAGTAAAAATCAATTTCCCATTAAATAGCTGGAAATTAAAGATCGATCTGAACGTTAGTAAGCCTAACAATTCCGAGTAAAACACCTATCATTTGGGCTATCTATTGGACCACAATAACGAATTTTAATTTTTTGCTCCAAAAATTCATGGCCTAAAAAGCCTTGGTGATTTCCAGTAAAAATCAATTTCCCATTAAATAGCTGGAAATTAAAGATCGATCTGAACGTTAGTAAGCCTAACAATTCCGAGTAAAACACCTATCATTTGGGCTATCTATTGGACCACAATAACGAATTTTAATTTTTTGCTCCAAAAATTCATGGCCTAAAAAGCCTTGGTGATTTCCAGTAAAAATAAATTTCCCATTAAATAGCTGGAAATTAAAGATCGATCTGAACGTTAGTAAGCCTAACAATTCCGAGTAAAACACCTATCATTTGGGCTATCTATTGGACCACAATAACGAATTTTAATTTTTTGCTCCAAAAATTCATGGCCTAAAAAGCCTTGGTGATTTCCAGTAAAAATAAATTTCCCATTAAATAGCTGGAAATTAAAGATCGATCTGAACGTTAGTAAGCCTAACAATTCCGAGTAAAACACCTATCATTTGGGCTATCTATTGGACCACAATAACGAATTTTAATTTTTTGCTCCAAAAATTCATGGCCTAAAAAGCCTTGGTGATTTCCAGTAAAAATCAATTTCCCATTAAATAGCTGGAAATTAAAGATCGATCTGAACGTTAGTAAGCCTAACAATTCCGAGTAAAACACCTATCATTTGGGCTATCTATTGGACCACAATAACGAATTTTAATTTTTTGCTCCAAAAATTCATGGCCTTAAAGCCTTGGTGATTTCCAGTAAAAATCAATTTCCCATTAAATAGCTGGAAATTAAAGATCGATCTGAACGTTAGTAAGCCTAACAATTCCGAGTAAAACACCTATCATTTGGGCTATCTATTGGACCACAATAACGAATTTTAATTTTTTGCTCCAAAAATTCATGGCCTAAAGCCTTGGTGATTTCCAGTAAAAATCAATTTCCCATTAAATGGCTGGAAATTAAAGATCGATCTGAACGTTACAATAACGAATGACCACAATGACGAATTTTAGTTTTTTACTCCAAAAATTCATGGCCTAAAGCCTTGGTGATTTCCAGTAAAAATCAATTTCCCATTAAATGGCTGGAAATTAAAGATCCATCTGAACGTTACAATAACGAATGACCACAATGACGAATTTTAGTTTTTTACTCCAAAAATTAATGGCCTAAAGCCTTGGTGATTTCCAGTAAAAATCAATTTCCCATTAAATGGCTGGAAATTAAAGATCGATCTGAACGTTACAATAACGAATGACCACAATGACGAATTTTAGTTTTTTACTCCAAAAATTCATGGCCTAAAGCCTTGGTGATTTCCAGTAAAAATCAATTTCCCATTAAATGGCTGGAAATTTAAGATCGATCTGAACGTTACAATAATGAATGACCACAATGACGAATTTTAATTTTTAGCTCCAAAAATTCATGGCCTAAGCCTTGGTGATTTCCAGTAAAAATCAATTTCCCATTAAATGGCTGGAAATTAAAGATCGATCTGAACGTTACAATAACGAATGACCACAATGACGAATTTTAGTTTTTTACTCCAAAAATTCATGGCCTAAAGCCTTGGTGATTTCCAGTAAAAATCAATTTCCCATTAAATGGCTGGAAATTTAAGATCGATCTGAACGTTACAATAATGAATGACCACAATGACGAATTTTAATTTTTAGCTCCAAAAATTCATGGCCTAAAGCCTTGGTGATTTCCAGTAAAAATCAATTTCCCATTAAATGGCTGGAAATTAAAGATCGATCTGAACGTTACAATAACGAATGACCACAATGACGAATTTTAGTTTTTTACTCCAAAAATTCATGGCCTAAAGCCTTGGTGATTTCCAGTAAAAATCAATTTCCCATTAAATGGCTGGAAATTAAGATCGATCTGAACGTTAGTAAGCCTAACAATTCCGAGTAAAACACCTATCATTTGGGCTATCTATTGGACCACAATAACGAATTTTAATTTTTTGCTCCAAAAATTCAAGGCCTAAAGCCTTGGTGATTTCCAGTAAAAATCAATTTCCCATTAAATGGCTGGAAATTATAGATCGATCTGAACGTTACAATAACGAATGACCACAATGACGAATTTTAGTTTTTTGCTCCAAAAATTCATGGCCTAATAAAGCCTTGGTGATTTCCAGTAAAAATCAATTTCCCATTAATTGGCTGGAAATTAAAGATCGATCTGAACGTTACAATAACGAATGACCACAATGACGAATTTTAGTTTTTTACTCCAAAAATTCATGGCCTAAAGCCTTGGTGATTTCCAGTAAAAATCAATTTCCCATTAAATGGCTGGAAATTATAGATCGATCTGAACGTTAGTAAGCCTAACAATTCCGAGTAAAACACCTATCATTTGGGCTATCTATTGGACTACAATAACGAATTTTAATTTTTTGCTCCAAAAATTCATGGCCTAAAGCCTTGGTGATTTCCAGTAAAAATCAATTTCCCATTAAATGGCTGGAAATTAAAGATCGATCTGAACGTTACAATAACGAATGACCACAATGACGAATTTTAGTTTTTTACTCCAAAAATTCATGGCCTAAAGCCTTGGTGATTTCCAGTAAAAATCAATTTCCCATTAAATGGCTGGAAATTTAAGATCGATCTGAACGTTACAATAATGAATGACCACAATGACGAATTTTAATTTTTAGCTCCAAAAATTCATGGCCTAAAGCCTTGGTGATTTCCAGTAAAAATCAATTTCCCATTAAATGGCTGGAAATTAAAGATCGATCTGAACGTTACAATAACGAATGACCACAATGACGAATTTTAGTTTTTTACTCCAAAAATTCATGGCCTAAAGCCTTGGTGATTTCCAGTAAAAATCAATTTCCCATTAAATGGCTGGAAATTTAAGATCGATCTGAACGTTACAATAATGAATGACCACAATGACGAATTTTAATTTTTAGCTCCAAAAATTCATGGCCTAAAGCCTTGGTGATTTCCAGTAAAAATCAATTTCCCATTAAATGGCTGGAAATTAAAGATCGATCTGAACGTTACAATAACGAATGACCACAATGACGAATTTTAGTTTTTTACTCCAAAAATTCATGGCCTAAAGCCTTGGTGATTTCCAGTAAAAATCAATTTCCCATTAAATGGCTGGAAATTTAAGATCGATCTGAACGTTACAATAATGAATGACCACAATGACGAATTTTAATTTTTAGCTCCAAAAATTCATGGCCTAAAGCCTTGGTGATTTCCAGTAAAAATCAATTTCCCATTAAATGGCTGGAAATTAAAGATCGATCTGAACGTTACAATAACGAATGACCACAATGACGAATTTTAGTTTTTTACTCCAAAAATTCATGGCCTAAAGCCTTGGTGATTTCCAGTAAAAATCAATTTCCCATTAAATGGCTGGAAATTTAAGATCGATCTGAACGTTACAATAATGAATGACCACAATGACGAATTTTAATTTTTAGCTCCAAAAATTCATGGCCTAAAGCCTTGGTGATTTCCAGTAAAAATCAATTTCCCATTAAATGGCTGGAAATTAAAGATCGATCTGAACGTTACAATAACGAATGACCACAATGACGAATTTTAGTTTTTTACTCCAAAAATTCATGGCCTAAAGCCTTGGTGATTTCCAGTAAAAATCAATTTCCCATTAAATGGCTGGAAATTAAGATCGATCTGAACGTTAGTAAGCCTAACAATTCCGAGTAAAACACCTATCATTTGGGCTATCTATTGGACCACAATAACGAATTTTAATTTTTTGCTCCAAAAATTCAAGGCCTAAAGCCTTGGTGATTTCCAGTAAAAATCAATTTCCCATTAAATGGCTGGAAATTATAGATCGATCTGAACGTTACAATAACGAATGACCACAATGACGAATTTTAGTTTTTTGCTCCAAAAATTCATGGCCTAATAAAGCCTTGGTGATTTCCAGTAAAAATCAATTTCCCATTAATTGGCTGGAAATTAAAGATCGATCTGAACGTTACAATAACGAATGACCACAATGACGAATTTTAGTTTTATGCTCCAAAAATGCATGGCCTAAAGCCTTGGTGATTTCCAGTAAAAATCAATTTCCCATTAAATGGCTGGAAATTATAGATCGATCTGAACGTTAGTAAGCCTAACAATTCCGAGTAAAACACCTATCATTTGGGCTATCTATCGGACCACAATAACGAATTTTAATTTTTTGCTCCAAAAATTCATGGCCTAAGCCTTGGTGATTTCCAGTAAAAATCAATTTCCCATTAAATGGCTGGAAATTAAAGATCGATCTGAACGTTACAATAACGAATGACCACAATGACGAATTTTAGTTTTATGCTCCAAAAATGCATGGCCTAAAGCCTTGGTGATTTCCAGTTAAAATCAATTTCCCATTAAATGGCTGGAAATTAAAGATCGATCTTAACGTTACAATAACGAATGACCACAATGACGAATTTTAGTTTTTTACTCCAAAAATTCATGGCCTAAAGCCTTGGTGATTTCCAGTAAAAATCAATTTCCCATTAAATGGCTGGAAATTAAAGATCGATCTGATCGTTACAATAACGAATGACCACAATGACGAATTTTAGTTTTTTACTCCAAAAATTCATGGCCTAAAGCCTTGGTGATTTCCGGTAAAAATCAATTTCCCATTAAATGGCTGGAAATTAAAGATCGATCTGAACGTTACAATAACGAATGACCACAATGACGAATTTTAGTTTTTTGCTCCAAAAATTCATGGCCTAAAGCCTTGGTGATTTCCAGTAAAAATCAATTTCCCATTAAATGGCTGGAAATTATAGATCGATCTGAACGTTAATAAGCCTAACAATTCCGAGTAAAATACCTATCATTTGGGCTATCTATTGGACTACAATAACGAATTTTAATTTTTTGCTCCAAAAATTCATGGCCTAAAGCCTTGGTGATTTCCAGTAAAAACCAATTTCCCATTAAATGGCTGGAAATTAAAGATCGATCTGAACGTTACAATAACGAATGACCACAATGACGAATTTTAGTTTTTTGCTCCAAAAATTCATGGCCTAAAGCCTTGGTGATTTCCGGTAAAAATCAATTTCCCATTAAATGGCTGGAAATTAAAGATCGATCTGAACGTTACAATAACGAATGACCACAATGACGAATTTTAGTTTTTTGCTGCAAAAATTCATGGCCTAAAGCCTTGGTGATTTCCAGTAAAAACCAATTTCCCATTAAATGGCTGGAAATTAAAGATCGATCTGAACGTTACAATAACGAATGACCACAATGACGAATTTTAGTTTTTTGCTCCAAAAATTCATGGCCTAAAGCCTTGGTGATTTCCAGTAAAAACCAATTTCCCATTAAATGGCTGGAAATTAAAGATCGATCTGAACGTTACAATAACGAATGACCACAATGACGAATTTTAGTTTTTTGCTCCAAAAATTCATGGCCTAAAGCCTTGGTGATTTCCAGTAAAAACCAATTTCCCATTAAATGGCTGGAAATTAAAGATCGATCTGAACGTTACAATAACGAATGACCACAATGACGAATTTTAGTTTTTTGCTCCAAAAATTCATGGCCTAAAGCCTTGGTGATTTCCAGTAAAAACCAATTTCCCATTAAATGGCTGGAAATTAAAGATCGATCTGAACGTTACAATAACGAATGACCACAATGACGAATTTTAGTTTTTTGCTCCAAAAATTCATGGCCTATTAAACATGGCCACATTTCATGGCCTATTCCAGTAAAAATCAATTACCCATTAAATGGCTGGAAATTATAGATCGATATTAACGTTAGTTTAATATGCTACCGGTTGTTATACCATTTTAATTGTGTTTCGATTAACACGAGAAGTATGTATATTAGTATTTACGAACAGTAATTCAACGAAACCGACTAATAGAAATAATTCTATTTATTTAATTAAATAATCTTCGAAACATAATAAAAATCATTTAATTAAATAAATAGAATTATGTCTATTAGTCGGTTTCGTTGAATTACTGTTCGTAAATACTAATATACTTCTCGTGTTAATCGAAGCACAATTAAAATGGTATAACCACCGGTAGCATATTAGAAATTACATGAATTAATTAACATTCAACAAAAAAATTAATAAAAAGTAAAAATTAGCGTACACACAGAGCAGTGTGAATATCGTCAAGAAGAAGAAAAAAATTGTAAGAGAATTCATCTGTATTTGCACGATTCGCTAGTACTTAAAGCACAGCACATTCAGTATATTTAGAATGTAAATTGTGGTATAATCAGTCCAGTCGCTGCGGCCTGATGAGAAGATTGATTTTTTCATAATCATAAGCTCATCAGTTCGAAACTGGATTGAATTCTCTTACAATCTTCGAAACATATTAAAAATCCTTTAATTTAATTTCTTTTTAGTCTCTCTACGTCAACCTTTTGCTGAGATATCTGACTTTGAATGAAAAAAGATCATTTTGTCTTTGATCATCGATCAACCAATGATTGCACAGTAAATTTTAGGGCAGCTTTAAAAACTTCATTAAATTTCTTTAGGGATTATTTGAAAAAAGACAATTTTTTCGCCCCTAACACTAATTGAAACAAGTACAAAGAACGACTTTTATGTTCTTATATTAGCCGCATTTCTTGACGTGTGATCTGATCCGGATAAGATCATGTTTCATGAAACGACAAGCAATAAAAACAACTACTCGGATCAAAATTTTGATTCAAAATCAAAAATGTGTCAAATTTTTGTTGTTGCTTTCAATGTAAACTTTTATCTGATCCGGATCACTATGCGTCAAGAAATGCGGCTAATGTCGCCAGGACGTTTTACAGCTTAATGTTCCCCTAATAGTCCCGTATTATTTTCAAATTAATCTGTACAAACGTTTTTCAGGACAGATTGATCAAAATTTTACAAAACAATTAAAGGAATAAGTGATCATCAAAATAAAAAATTAATTTTTTTAGACTTCTTCACGTTTTTCCATTAGTTACTTGTTAACCCTTAACGATCGAACGATTTGTTTGTAATACTCGCCCATAAGACGACAGAAAATTACATGAAGTTTTGGAATATGGCTAAATAGGATGGAAACTACAGAATATTTCTCTACCGATTTTCGATCTGCCTCACAGCAGATAAACCTCGACAGCTGCATGGATACTTGGCTATTCCTTAACCAATTGTGAAGCAATTCAATATATGCTTTGGAAGAGGGATTCTAAAATAGTTTTTAGATAAAGTTATGGAATATGGCCAACAGCAGATAAACCTCGATAGCTGCATGGATTACGGAAAGTGCCAAATACAATAGCTTTTTAGGCTACTCATATTGATATATTTATTATACATCTGCCGGGAAATTTGGTCGCAATCAAAGGAAAATAAGAAAAAATGGGTGACAGTACGCTAATGTTAGTGTAGGATCCTGGAATTAGGAAAATCCATCCTAATTGGCCATATAGGCCATATTACAGAACTTCATCTAAAAATCATTGTATAATCCCGTTTTCATCACGCATGTCAAATTTCACTAAAACTTGTTAAGGCAGAGCCAAGTTCCATTACAATTGGCCATATTCCAGAACTTTATCCAAAAATCATTTTAGAAACACATTTCCAACGCACATGTCAAATTTCACTAAAATCGGTTAAGGAATAGCCAAGTTCCATCACAATTGGCCATATTCCAGAACTTGATCCAAAAATCATTTTAGAATCCCATTTCCAACGCACATTTCAAATTTCTCTAAAATCGGTTAAGGAATAGCCAAGTTCCATCACAATTGGCCATATTCCGGAACTTGATCCAAAAATCATTTTAGAATCCCATTTTCAACGCACATGTCAAATTTCACTAAAATCGGTTAAGGAATAGCCAAGTTCCATCCTAGTTGGCCATATTCCAGAACTTCATCTAAAAATCAATTTAAAATCCCACACGGTTAAGGAATAGCCAAGTTCGATCACAATTGGCCATATTCCAGAACTTTATGCAAAAATCTTTTAGAATCCCATTTCCAACGCACATTTCAAATTTCTCTAAAATCGGTTAAGGAATAGCCAAGTTCCATCCTGGTTGACCATATTCCGGAAATTTATCTAAATATAGTTTATCGAACTTTCTTTATTTAATGATATTCAAAGAGCAATTCGTGTGTTACAAACAATTTTGCTCCCTAATATATTTTCTTCAATGGCTCTGTAGAATGGATTGGGAGCGATATTTTTACCTTTTACGCTCTCTGTTTTAAGAGCAAAATTAAAAATAAAAATTTAAATCACTTTGAAAGAGAGAAATAATTTTGTTTTTGTGTTTATCATTAGAGAGTAAGATTGTAAAAGCAAACTGAAAAAAATTGTATTGGGAGCAAGAGCGAAAATTGGTATAAAGAGCTCTAAAAGAGCGATAAATTTAAACTCTGATTTAATAATAGTGTTTTTAGTATCGCTCTGGATGGTTTTCTACAATTATATGCTGACGACATAGTGCTGATTTATGGTGAGAAAAATATTCCCAATTTGATAGCTAACATGTATCGCGAAATAATCTCAATAAATCACTGGGGATTCATTACAAAGTCATCTAATGTTAAATGAATTTCTCAATATAACGTATCCGTGAACAAAATCCGTGAATAAAAAGAGTTTTCGCTCCTAAATACCTAGGGCTAAGTTTTGACAGTAAATTGAACTGTGAAAAACATGTGGATCGGTTGAAAGTTAAATTGCAGAAAATAAAGTTCATGATTTATAACGCACATGTTACGAGTTACATTCGTTATCTGTTACTGTTAAAGCTTAGAATAATTAATGTAAAAATAAAAAAAGGTTACCTACGTCATAATCGGAAAAACCCCTGAATGTCGCCTATGCAGATTTTAGTTACGTTATCGACTTGGAGATTTTTTGCATTGTCTCTTGATTAACTGGAACATTGTTATGGTTTTAAAAACGGGTTTTCGATTATGACTTTTACATTTATAAACAACAATAATAGAAAAATAAGGGAGTCGTAATGGACACTTCATTTTGAGTTTTGGTTGAAGCAGCAGGTGAAAAATGTTGGTCGTGGAAATAAGACAGTCGCGGAAATTAATTACTGTGTGTATCTTAATACGAAATAAAGAATACTGGTTGGGAAAAGATTTTTTTTTGGTTTGATTCCAAAACATGGTAGCAGAGCGTAGTTTTCCGTTTTTACGTAATTTCGTGGTGGTTTTGTAATTAATTCAAATAGTGATTACTGATTGATTACAAAACATAGTGATACAAAACAAATTGAGTGCCGTAAAAAATATTTTAATATATAAATTAAACGCAACACCGTTATTTCAAGCACTCAATTAATTAGTTGAAATACAAAATACAGTGCATAAACGATAAATAAAATTGAGAATCGAAAGGCGACGGGCCGTAAAGTGCGCGAATCAGTTATTACTGTTCCACAGTGCGGATAATATACGTATTTGTTGGTGTGAATTTTATCGAGTTGTTGTATGCTGTTAATTAACAATTTTCTAGAACTTGTGAATCAGTAATTCCGTTATCGTGATCAGTGCTGTTACAATTGTGTACGGATGGCTGCCCGGTTAAAACAACTTCGGGCACAACGAGTTTCACTGTTATCAAAAATTCAGAGGATTCACGTGTTCGCAGAAAATATTCCTGATGACTCAAGTTATGAAGCAGTTCAAATTCGGTTGCAAGAAGCACGGGATGCAGCTACAAAGGTAAAAGAGATTGACTTGGAGATAGTGGCCGCAAATTCAGATGAAGAATTGGATCCAACCGAATTCGAAAACAATTATTACACCATTGAAGGTAATCTAGGAAGATGGATTCGTAAGGCTACTGAGCCACAAACGCACTTTATGAACGATACAATGAATGCCACACATCAAGGTCATTATGACATTCGATTACCAAAAAAGGCGATACCTACATTTTCGGGAAATTACATGGAATGGTGTACATTTTATGACCTTTTTTGTGCAAACATCCATGACAAGGTCAACCTCACGCCATCGCAAAAGTTTCAACATTTGCGGGGCTATTTAGAAGGTGAAGCTAGCCAGTTAGTGAAACATCTCCGAATTACTGATGCGAACTATTTTGAAGCTGTTGACAAACTTCGTAATCGATATAGCCGCAAGAGGCAAATCGTTAATTCATATATTGGGACCTTCCTGGAGCAGCGTCCAATTCAAACGGTATCTGCTGCAAGTATTCGCAAAATTCTAGATACTTCAGATGAAATTTTACGCGGTTTAAAAGCTATTGGGTCAGCCGCTGAACAACGTGACCCTTGGATCACAAGATTAATATTGAATTTGCTTGATTCGGAGACAAAATCCCAATGGGCTCATGAGTCGAGAGATGAGGAGTATCCATCCATAGAACTATTGTTCAAATTTCTTCAAAATCGCTGTGATGAGCTAGACGATTTAAGATCCATACAACCAACCAGTCGTCAGAATAATAATCGTAGGCCTACGGTTCATGGTCATGTAGCCGCAACCCAGGAAACTTGCCCATTTTGCCAAGAAGCTAGTCACAAGTTACATGAATGCAGTAAATTCATTGCAACATCTGTCAGTGAACGGCACTCGTGGATTCAGTCACAAAGAAGGTGCTTTAATTGCCTTAACATAAACCATGGGGTATTCAATTGTAAGGCTAAAAGTAGATGTAAAGATTGTACGAGAAAGCACCATAGCTTGCTACACCCAGCTAATTTAAAAGAACCATCAAGTTCGTCGGTTTCAAATCTCGCATTACCAAGCCGTGACGATAAAGATAATCAGGGAAAATCAGAACAACCAACTGAGGCTAGTTATCACGTAAGGACGATAGAAGATAAACTTTACACAATTCTCCCAACCGCAATGGTAAACATTTTGAATCAGAATGGGGGAAGCAATGGGGAAGGCTCGTTTACTCCTAGATTGTGGCTCCCAGGTTTCGTTTATCTCAGAGGCATTTGCCAAAAGACATTTGATGCCTATTCGACAACAACGAATTTTAGTTCATGGTGTTGGCGAAGCGGCGGCCGGGTCTACAAAAGGTGTTGTAAAAATAGTGTTAGCAAGCACACAGTCAGCTGATAAGTTATTTGTCGAAGCCTTTGTTCTCTCGAAAATAACAACAAAACTGCCACAGTACTCGATTAATAGGAATGAACTTCAGCATTTGATCGGTATCAACTTAGCCGACCCAGACTTCCATGAATCACGTGATGTCGACATATTGTTGGGGGCTGACCATTTTTTTACCGTATTACGCGAGGGTAACATCAAGACGATTAGCAATAAAGTGATAGCGCAGAACACAGTGTTTGGTTGGGTTGTGGCAGGTCCGGCACCGGCTCTGTTTGAAACAATTTCTATGTTGGGTATGGCTGCAGTCGTTGAATCAGTGGTCGAGCAGATTGATGAGTCCCTGCGGGCATTATGGGCAATCGAACGAGTTCCAGAGCGTTCATCACTCTCGCGCGATGAGGAAGCGTGTGAGAAAATGTATATGGAGACGACCAAGCGTAACGTAGAGGGTAGATTTGTGGTGCACCTGCCATTTAAGGGATCACCAGATGAATTAGGGAGCACTTACACTCAAGCGGCGAGACGGTTATATGCCATGGAGAAAAGGTTTACCCGTGACAACGAATTTGCCCAATTGTATCGCCAGTTCATGACAGATTATGAGCAATTGGGTCATATGAGGGACATCAGGCCTGAAGAATTAGGCAGAACAGCATATTATACCCCGCATCATGGAGTGCTTACACAAACAGTTGCCGGTTCAAAGAAGTTACGCGTCGTATTTGATGCATCTGTCAAAAGCACGACTCAAAAATCATTGAACGACATATTACTTGTAGGACCTACGGTGCAGTCGTTGTTGTACTCAATTCTGTTGAGATACCGGACATTTAGATTTGTTTTCGCTGCCGATGTGCAACAGATGTATCGACAAATTCTGGTGAGAGATGAAGATGCACAATTTCAACGAATTGTCTGGCGGGCTAGGGAAGAAGATCCAATTAAGCAGTTCACATTACGCACGGTTACTTATGGAACAGCAGCAGCACCATATTTGGCTACACGCTCAGTGAAACAATTAGCGATGGAAAATAAAACTAAATATCCGATCGCCGCATGCAAGATAGAGCACGACGTTTATGTGGACGATTTGATGACAGGCTGCCGGTCAGTGCAGGAATTAAAAACTTTAAAGAAGGATATTGTCGACATTTTTAAGAGCTGCGGGATGGTGCTGAAAAAATGGATATCTAATTGTCCGGAATTGTTACAAGAAATTCCAACTGAAGATGTTCAATTATCGAAAAAGGAATTTAACAACGGTGATCTGGTGAAAGTGCTGGGTATGAGGTGGGATCCCAAGGATGATGTATTCACATTCACCATTAAATTGAGTATTGACGCAAAATGTACCAAACGAGCTGTACTTAGTGAAGCAAGCCGGGTATTTGATCCGCTGGGATTAATCGCTCCATGTATTATCCAAATTAAAATTTTATTGCAAGATCTGTGGCGAGAGAAGCTTGACTGGGATGACCAGCTACCAGAACCACTTCGTATTCGATGGTTGAAGATGCGGGGCGAATTAGGCCAGCTGCAGTGTATGTCAATACCAAGATGGTTAAATGCAGGATCATCAGTTGAAATCCATGGGTTTTGTGACGCCAGTACTGTCGCTTACGGCGCTGCAGTTTATACTAAAACTATCGATTGTAATGGATCTATCAATATACATTTAGTAACAAGCAAATCGAAGGTGGCACCAATTGCGAGTCGTACCATTCCTGAGTTGGAGCTCTGCGCAGCATTATTGTTGGCACGACTATTGAGAGTTATAGAAGCCGAAATGAACGTGGTCAGGATAACGTCAATTACCGCGTGGACAGATTCAACCATTGTTCTCGATTGGTTTACTGGGTACCTATCTGTTAAAATAAAGGAAATCTTCGTGAGGAATCGAGTGGCAGCAACTTTAGAACTATATGGCCGGAACATATGGAATCATATTAAATCAGAGGATAACCCAACTGATATAGTATCACGTGGTCTTAGTCCCAGAGAGTTGAACGACAATAATATATGGTGGCATGGGCCAATATGGTTGAAGAATTCTCCGCAAGAATGGCCTGTGCAACAATATGAATATCATCCAGTAGCATGCCCTAGTATCACTACACTCAGAAAAAAAAATCCTATTAACTAGTCAATAAGACTACTATTGAATTTAAAAGACCTATATTAACATTAAAATACTTTTAAATTAACAATTTTCTTCTAAAATTAGTTATAAATCTAACAAGATCAATCATATTAATTATTTAATAGTACAAATTATTTTTCTTATTAGAAATACTGTTGAATCAACTTTGCTTGTATTATCATTCATATATGAAAGGGTCAATAATTTTAACAATGTGATCTTATTATTTAATAATAATTAAGATCTTATTAGTTTCATATTGGAGAAACCGGATTTCCTATTGATATGCTCTTTTTATATTTGATTTTCATGTTATTTAAAAGTATATACTATTTATATAATACTTTCTCATTTTAAATGATCGGTTGCATAGTAGATACTTTTGTTTCAATGCTGTGTTCAATTTCATCCAGTGTCAATTTTATGAAAAATGTCTCTCCTTTTCCTCCTTCAATAAATCATATTAAAAATATCCCGTTATGAAGTCTATTTCATTTACTATAAATTAAAAACAAAAAAATCTCGTATCTCTTTTTTTCACTCCAGTTAACGTATTGAACTATTTCACATTCATCGAGTTTTAAAATAAGCAATATATGCACATTTGATTTTGATATTTATTTGGTGCATCTGCGAAATTGCGTACAACAACGTTGACGATATAAATTTGGCGGTGAATTAAAGTTTTAATTATCTAACTAAATTATTAAATAATAAAAAAAGTGTTGGGGTTAATTTAGTGAGAGTGAAAAATAATTAAATTAAATTTTAATAACAGTGGAAAGAAGGTTATATATATATTTTATTTGCATGATTTGGTTTTTGTGTATGATCGTGGTGGTTATAATTAACCGTTTTGTGGATTGCATGTGGTTTTATATAAATGCATATCTCCAGTTTTTTTTATTCAATTGCAAATATGTTTGATTTCTAAAAAATGATAAATATAAAAATGCAACAGTTTTTTTGCCGTCTTTTTGTTCACTCATCTATAGGATGTGTTTTATGGAAAGTTTGGTTATAAAGACAACATTTCGTCGGCCATGCTCTTAATGTTACAGTATTTTATTATTTAAGATAACAAATTATTATTATTATTATTAATTATTATGGTTTAGTATTGCTACTAAAAATATTTGGTTTTATTAACTTTTATTAACATTTTTGGCTTTATATAAAATCTGTGTATATTAACATAAATAATAATCTTGTAATAGCTCAAAATGAACACTACTGAGAACACCGATAATAATATTAGTATTGCTAACATTGAAGACGAAGAACCTCATAATAGTTTATACCGAGATCAACTGAAATTGCTTATTTGTGGAACTTTCGGGTTTGACCAAGCTGTTTTAGACCGAGTAGTTGGTAAATTACACTTTATTTTTTCTACAATTATTCTTAACTTTGTAATTAAACTTAAAAAAATTTAGTAAAGAATCTTTAAAACAAATTTAAAACTGTAAATATTTTTAATTTTATAGTATTTACAGAATAATGGTGATACTTTATTTGTGATTTTTTTTATTCTAGAGTGTTCATTAGACATTGAGAGCCTCTTAGTTATCACCGATAGTGATATTAATGATTTATTTCCAATCAATATGTTAGGGATCCGTGCCAAATTTAAATATCATTTAAATATGTGGAGACGTAAAGTAAATTAGTGATTTGTTCTCTCTTAGTTTTCAAATATTTATAATTAATTATACTTTTCTAGGCTGACACAATTTCTGTTAGTACTTCGTGTAGAGAGTGGATTAATTCATGTTCATCACCAAGCGACCATTATCCATTATCCCCACCTTCATCGTCAGAGGCAACAAGTAATTTCAACTTACTTGCCATTTTAAAACAGTCAGGTAAAGGAATAAATATTCTCAATTATTATAACGAGTACCGGCGCTTAGAGGGCATTCAACAAGAAGATTTAATATCTTTAATCACAGATAGCTTTACAAATCAAAATAGGTCCATGTCCATGTCTGATATTATAAATTGCTCAAATGCAATAATAAACCTTTTTCCGAGTGAAGATATTGTGAGTAATGTGGCTTTTAAGTTTGATACAATTTTATTTTATTTTGCATGAGTACTATGACCATTAAATTCCAATTAACGATTTATTATAAGTTTTTTTTTTGTTAATAATCAAAAATATTTGTTCATATTTGTACAAAATACAGGAATATTACTATAAAAATCGAGGGCACGGCCTCAATCCTATTGGTAAACTTCACGATAAAGCCGCTAACGCAAGGGTCAAGTTAAGAAAACGAAAAAAAAATACACGTGAAATTAGTTTACAAAAAGGTACAAGTTATATTTATATATTCATATATATTGTATAGAAATAACTATCTATACATATATATTCCAGAAATATCCAAAACAGTTGACAGCGAAGTTGATTCCAACGTAGGAGTTGACGAAATAGTTTTATGGCTTACACATAATAACGAGCCGTGGTCTGAGGTAGAGAAAAAATGGACAGATATCGCAAGCTATCGCCAGAAAGACATTAAATCGCACAATTCGGAGCTGCTAAAAAAGTGGCCTTTATTGAAACACAGCCTTGGTTACACTCTGGTAAGAATTAAATTGATTGATTTACAACAATAAATTAATTATAATTTACGTACATTTGTTTAGATTGATCTAGATTACAATATTTTATTTCCCGAAAACCAATCAAATTTATTCGATAAGTGGTCAGCGTTTTCAATTAAAATTTTACCTTACCTGAAAACTCACGTGAAGGATAAAGCTTCAATTCAGGCCCTGCAGCAAATAGACGAAACAATCGAAGAAAGTATGTAATATCCGTTATCCTTTTATAGTAATATATTTATGTTTCTTCTGTTTTTTTCCGTCAGATTCACGAGATTGTCTTATGTTTATGCTTCTTCACACAATTTTTAAATCGTCAATAATTTCACGAGCCAAGAATAGTAAAAAAATTAATTGGAAGCCCAGCATTTCGGACGCCCAGCAATCAACAATTATACATTGCATCACAGTTAATCAACTTAATATTAAAGTGGAAGAGCTGAAAAAGAGGTATATCGAGAAGGGTTTAACCTTTCAGCCAATAATAATAGTAATTGGTGAAAATATTAAATCTTTGACGAATTTTTATACATTTTATGATGGCATCATCTATAAATTTCCCAGCTTTCTAAAGAGCTTAGACATAACATTTAAACTAATACATGTTATGAATTTTGAGTATCCCATTGAAGGTAAAAACGTCTATTGGTTTATAGAAACTTTCTTTTATAATTTTAATTCAAATATAAACCCTAACATAACCAAATTGTTACAATATTTGCGCTTAGAAAACTCTGATGACTTGTAAATATTGTTGTTAAGCTATTTTTTATATTTGGATAGCAGTTACAACGTTTAATTAAATATGTTCAAATGTTTTATATGCCAAAAATGTTTTTTTTCCTCCAAAATTTTAATTAATCATATAAAATCATATCATACCAAAAATATCACACAATTTCAGTGCCTTCACGATAATTGTTTCCAAAATTTCTCAAACTTACATTCTTTCAAAAGACATTTAGACAGAGTTCATATTAGTGATTATAAACCTGAATCTAAGGACCATGTTCAAAATCAAGAAGAATTCAATAAAAATTGTTCCCATCAGTTACATGAAAATATCGAAACGCCTTCTGCAAATGCAATCGATTCAGCAATAGGTACTGTAATAACGTCACAAAATTATCAAATTAATCTAATGGACCCTGATATTCTTTCTGAAATTCATCCAGGAGTTTTGTTTACATTGGCTCTTCATAATAATAATAATTTTAATCGGAAAAACGTATCGAGTATAATTGAGCATATAAAACTTCAAATTACAGATCCCATTGCAAATGTACTACATTCTAAAATTTTACCTTTAATTGAAAACTCTATAGTCAGATATGAAGCAAAAAATATACTAAAAAACCTCATGTATCCTTTTAATAATATTACAACTGAATACAAATTTCTTGAAGAACTACATAGACTAGAACTATTTAAAAAGCCGTCTTTTTATGTGATCAATAATGAGGTGTGTGAAGTAATTGTTAATAATATTCCAACGCTTGATTCAAATAAAGTTACCGGAATTATGATGCCTATTGATTTTCAGATCAAAAAATATTTCGAATGTGAAAACATTTTAAAATTAACCTTAGAAAATACAAAACAATTAAACGAAAATTCTTCAAATCGCTTGTCTAATTTAGTACATGGAAGTGTATGGAAAAAAAAAAAATGTTAGCTTTCTCAGAAAAAATTACCATACCAATAGTTTTTTATTTGGATGACTTTTCTATTGATAATCCTTTGGGACCTCATGTGAAAGATCATTCAATTTGTGGGGTATATTATACGTTCCCAACTTTGCCTGTAAATCAGTTGTCAAGGCTCAACAATATATTTGTTGCAGGATTTTTCAAAACTAAAGATCGTTCCGAATTCGGTAATATATTTACATTTAAGCCGTTTGTAGAAGGTATTAAGAAATTGGAAACGGAAGGAATAGGCTTTAAAATTGATGGTGTAAATGTAAATATTTTATTTGTCTTATCTTTCGTACTTGGTGATAATTTAGGATTAAATACCTATCTAGGCTTTTGTAGTAGTTTTAATTCTAGTTATTTTTGCAGAAGCTGCAAAAGAAACAAATCTGAAACACAAAATGATTTAATTGAAATCAAAGATTCATTGCGCAATAGAGAAAATTATGCAAATGATTTGATAATTAACAATGAAAAGCTCACTGGCATCAAAGAAGATAGTATTTTTAACGGCATACCTAGTTTTCATGTAACAGATAATTTTTATTTTGACATTATGCATGACTTATACGAAGGTATTTGTAAGTATGACGTTTCAAAAATATTGCTACATTTTATTGAAAAATTAAAATATTTCACGTTAGATAACTTAAACTACAGAAAACAAATGTTTGACTATGGTGAATCAGAAATAGGAAACATTTCACCACCTTTGACGATAGCTTCACTAAAATCAAATACTTTAAAAATGACTGCTCGCGAGACCATGTGTTTTGTTAACTATTTGCCTTTGATGATTGGTGACTTGATTCCTGATAATGACAAAGTTTGGGAATTATATTTGGTACTAATAAAAATAGTCGATTTAACGTTAATGTCCGAGTTTAATGAGCAACAGTTAAAATCATTGGAACTTTTAATTTCAAGGCACAATTCCCTTTACACAGAAATATTTAACGAACCCTTAAAACCTAAGTATCATTTTTTGGTACATTATCCAACAGCCATTCGAAAATGTGGTCCTTTAAAGCATTTATGGTGTATGAGGTTTGAAGCTGTGCATAGGATTTATAAGAACTCGGCTAAAGTGACCAATTCAAGAATTAACATTTCATACACTTTAGCAATCAAAGCTGGTCTGAAATTTGCCCATCTTCTCTGTAATAAAAGTTTTTTTGAAAAAGATTTAATTTTTGAAGAGAAAGATGTTTTAAATTGCAATCTTTACCAACAATACAAAAGTATTAATCAAAATATATTGGATTTTAACCATGTTTCATGTGTAAAAAAATTAACATTCAAAGGAAAAATTTTTAAAAAACAGTTTTTTCTAACTAAATCAGATAATCAAACAGGTATGAACCTTTATGAAATTATGGAAATGATTTTACACAAATCGTCCCCATATTTTGTTTGTAAACAGTGGAAGATTTCTTATTTCAGCCACCATTACCAGTCTTATATAATAGAGAGAGAAGTGGAAAATTTTTCTTTACATAACATTCTTGAATTTCATGGCCCCCCAATTCACATACATGTATTAGTTAATGGTATGAAAGCTTTCCGATTAAAAAAATATTAAAATAACGAAGAAAATGGGATGTGAATTAATTTCCTAGTACTTTATTATGATTTAACATTTTAGAATGAATACCTGAATTACCTTAATATAATAAGAAACTTTATCAAATTGAAATATTTATTTAAAATATGTGTAATATTACAAATATATAATTACCATTATAAAAAAGCAACTGTTATAATTTATTAATATAAGAATGAACTAAATAATAATAAAAATAAATAATAAAAAATTATATGAAATATTTGTTTTATTTTGAACAAAATATACAAAACATTTTCAGATTTAACATGATCGTACTATTAGTTTATTCTATAGTAATATGGTTCGTCACATTGACGTAACTTTGCCTACACATTGCCGTAATTAGACCCATCCTATTGATTGAATGTTCCAATTATTATTTTAAATCGACACTTTTTTATCTCACATTGTTTGTAAAGTATGAACCTTTAGTTTTTTAATAATATTTGTCCTATTCAAATAATGTTTACTATTGTTGAAAATAATATTATGAATATTATTGTTTCAAAAATAGGCATAATTATTCGTTTTGTTTTAATAGTATACAATCCTATATTTTTAACACTGGGTGCATTATTTAATTAATGTGCTTTATTTTTTAAAATTAATGTGATTAATTATCAATAAAAAATTATTTAAGTGTTGATACAACAGTAAATATTCACTTTTATAATAAAAGTTTGGAAATTATTATTATAATATTATCGATCCCGTTGACCAAAAACAATAGTAAAAAATTATTAGATGTACATGAAATTCTATTAATTTTACAGTATTTTTTTCTGAGTGTAATCATCATGTCGAAATAGCTATAGGGATAGTCGATTCAATGGCCACAAAATACTCCAAATTTGTCACTACTTCTAAGGTTATTGCCTGGATAATTAAATTTTGTCAAAACGCTAAGACACCATCAACTTTACGCACACCCTTGAATAGAATCGATATCGAGCATGCAGAGTTTGTGATATTCAGAGCCATTCAAAGAGACTATTTTGGAAAGGAGTTAGCCGGATTGAGAGAAAATCAAGTAGTACCGTCACAGTCGCGGTTAAAGTTTCTGAATCCAATAATCGATGCTTATGGTATTTTACGTGTCGGCGGTCGCATCCAGAACTCATTGATGGAGTTTAACATACAACATCCGATTATATTGGATGGCAAATCCTGGATTATACGAAAACTGGTTGAGGAACATCATATAAAGTATCGACATGCAGGTCCAACGTTGATGCTCAGTATTCTACGTCAGAGATATTTCATTGTGGGGTTGAGGAGAATGGTAAAGACAGTAGTCCGGCAATGTGTTAAATGTTTTAAGGCGAAGCCAACATTATCAACCCAAGAGATGGCAGCATTACCAGATTGTCGAGTGAAATTTACACGGCCATTTACGAAGGTGGGGGTCGATTATGCTGGACCACTCTCAGCCTATTTGACACGACGTAGAGGACAACGTGCTGTAAAGGTGTATATTTGCATTTTTGTGTGTCTGTCTGTCAAAGCCGTGCACATCGAGTTAGTTAATGATCTCACTTCTGAATCATTTCTAGCAGCGCTGCGCCGTATGGTTTCAAGAAGAGGAATTTGTACAGACCTCTACAGTGATTGTGGTACGAATTTTGTAGGGGCGAATAAAATTTTAGCAGAGTGGTACCATATGCTAGAGGTCAATAAGGAACACATTTCTAATTCTCTATTGGGAGACAAAATAAATTGGCATTTCAACCCACCAAGAGCGCCTCATTTCGGGGGAATTTGGGAGGCGGCTGTTAAAAGCGTCAAAGTACACTTAACGAGAGTTATTGGAGCCAATGTACTCACCATCGAAGAGCTTACAACCTTGTTGATTGAGATTGAAGCGTTACTCAATTCCAGACCGTTGTGCCACGGTGATAGCAATGACGATGTTGATATTTTAACACCGGCACATTTTTTGATTGGGGAGAATCTTCTTGCGATTCCTGAACCAAGATGTGAAGCAACCAATTACACAGCAAGATGGCGAATGGTTAAACAACTGGTACAAGACTTCTCAACTCGATGGCATAAAGAGTATTTGACACTCCTTCAACACCGCTACAAATGGTTCAACAAGTCGAAGAACGTCCAGGTGGGTGACATAGTGTTAATCAAAGATGATAACTGGACAGCAACGAGATGGCCAATGGGGAAAGTTAAAGCGGTATTTCCAGGCAAAGATGGCTTGGTACGAACGGCCACAATTAGGACACAATTGGGAGAACTAAAAAGACCAATCCACAAATTAGCGGTCATTCCATTAGGTGAATCAGACGATTCACGGGGGCCGGGATGTTAAAGCTTAGAATAATTAATGTAAAAATAAAAAAAAGGTTACCTACGTCATAATCGGAAAAACCCCTGAATGTCGCCTATGCAGATTTTAGTTACGTTATCGACTTGGAGATTTTTTGCATTGTCTCTTGATTAACTGGAACATTGTTATGGTTTTAAAAACGGGTTTTCGATTATGACTTTTACATTTATAAACAACAATAATAGAAAAATAAGGGAGTCGTAATGGACACTTCATTTTGAGTTTTGGTTGAAGCAGCAGGTGAAAAATGTTGGTCGTGGAAATAAGACAGTCGCGGAAATTAATTACTGTGTGTATCTTAATACGAAATAAAGAATACTGGTTGGGAAAAGATTTTTTTTTGGTTTGATTCCAAAACAGTTACCAATGTGGGAAACTGAACCAGACTATAGATTAGATTCCGTTTTTAACTCCATCTGAAAATATCAAACATTTCTATTGGATTACAAAATCAATTTGGTGGCAGAAGTGCATGCTTTTTCCAACCCGTTCTCGATGTAAAAAATGTCTTGAGAGGGTTAATTTATTTCGTTTTCTTTAACGCACATGTGTGAACAAATCAATAAAATTCTACAGAAGAAAAAAAAAGTCGAAAGTAAAACGTGATTTCAAAAATTTTATTAAGTTGTATAAATAAAACATTCATTTCCGGTTTAAATATAGTATTTCATGCATCAAATCAATTCACAGATTAAAATAACATAATAAAATGTTAATCGTCACACCAATTATAATTATTACTATTATTATTGTTGTATTAAGGGCATGATAACAAATGTGAGATAAAATAATTGAATAAAGCATAAACCGCTCGTGCAAATTACCTAATTATTATATAAGATACACCCACGCAATCAGTTTTATTAGAATTATATTGATTGAAACTTCGGAAATAGCGCAAAAAAAAAAAAATTCAAATTACTAAACCGCATTAAACTTCAATAACTTTAACCATATTTGCCATAATCTATAAACGTAACGTAATGTACACAATATACGTATGCCCAATGACACAGTCAGTCTATAGACTTTTAATTATTTTTTATAAATTTCATACTTTGCTTTTAAATTATCTAATTAATTAATTTTTTTTTTTTTTTGTTGTCATTATTCATTCGTTTTGTATTTTATAAGACTAAACTAAATAAATTTTGTTTGGTTTGATTTACGAAATTTTTGCGATTTGAGACTAGAGAATCACAACTCCAAAATCCTTGATTGAAGTTTTTTTTTTTTTTTTCAATACCGTTCAAGTTCATTGAAATTCTATGAACAAGGAAGTTATTCACTTCACACTTTTGTGATTAATTCTGTAATTAAAAGGTTCGATAAAAATATTTAAGTAGCGTCCGCGTGCACGCAGCTGGTTAAGTTCAATAAATTTTAGATTTTGGTATGTATGTAAGCGGACGTTGGACTATAACTATATCCAATGTACAATCCATTGTTGTAATTTTGTCGCGTTCATAATTTTTAATTTATTATTGCTTTTATATCTTTTTTTTTTTTTGCTACTGAATCTATAAACGCAAATTATTGTATGTAGCTATACAGAGCGTTAAATCACAGTTAAAATGTTATAAATTTGTTTTAATTTTTTATGCGGCATTATTATTTTATCAAAGTCATATTCTGTTTAATAATATATCAACATATTATTATGTCTACAATATATACAGTATTTCAATTCATCTAAGAACAAAAAATAGTAAAATACACGTGAACATTTTTATTCGATTATATTTTCAATTGTTGTGCAAGTGGATTCACATGTACAAATTCTAAAATACAAAAAATTGTAATTTAATTGTTAATTATCCGTACATGTTAATTTTTTTATAAATAATAGTCCATAAAATTGAATGCCGATGTGTATATGAGTTTTTTAATAGATCAGGTTAATTTGTTTTTTTTTTTTTTTTTTAATTTATGTGAGACAAATCGGGATGCTAAATTGATGTAAACCGAATGCAGAACATATTGAGCAAATGTTATTTGCAAATTTTATATATTATTGTAAATAAACAAAATAAAGAATGCTAAACTAAGGCTTACTAAGAAATTAATTACCATAACCGCCACACAACAAAAAAAAAAAAAATTCTGAATCCGGGGTCTGACATGTCAATTCTTACGTATTTTGATCTATCATCACCCACCAGTTTTTCACAAAACTCCAAACTTAGGTCAAGAAAATACCAAAGTCTATTTTTTGTATCGTTTACTCCAGATATATCGTTTCCGGAGTATTTTTAACAGCAAAAAAGGATTCCGTAGCCAAATTTACTTGTAACACTTCAGTAAGCTCAAAAAAGCTCAACTTTAGGTCAAAATGGCCAAAAAAATTCCAAAGTAATTTACCTTTCTATTTTGGTTACTAATGGCTTTTAACTAAACCATTGTTAGAAAGTAAGACAAAGAAACTCATACTAAAACCAGACGCATAACTTACACTGAAACTCAAACAATCAAACTGTTACTCAAACCGAGACGCAAAACTCAAACTTGAACTATGACAAGCAAATTGAAATTCAGAGAGTATAAGTTACAAATAGAAGACAAATAAGACAAATTTGCGGCTTGTGTGACGATTTGTCTGTTCAAGATTGAGTTACATCGTTCATTGACCTATCGTGAGCGTTTAAGTAAAATTGTATTGATGTCATTTCTTGCGTTTATAACTTAATCTCTTGTCCTCGAATGACCTATGGAGTGGATGGATTTCTAAGTCTTTTTCTCAGATTTGTTTCTTCATCTATCTTGAGTATCGAATAATAGTACGCTAACATATTAGCATCCCACCTTCCCTGATATCTCCTTTCCATTTTCCCAACATCCTAGTCGCCTAAATTGTCAGGAAAGTAATCAAGATGTGTGAATCCAAAAAATGGCGCTTTAAGTTCAAAAGATATCCCAATTGCTTGTAGCTTTCTATCGACTTTGTCGAACTTTGGCTTTGAGAACAATGTCTTTGTGATGCTCACTAAGAAGGTTTCTCAAACTTTTCTAAAACTGAGGCAGGCAGCTTTCTCATTTTTTTGCATGGTTTTAACGAAATTTTTGTCTTGAAACAATTTTCGTATTTGAGATTCGGTAAAAATACCTTCTTTTATTTTAGTCCCCAGTTTAGGAAATTACGAAAAAATTATTAATAATAAAATTAATAAAAATAAAAATAATAACAACGATAATACGAGTATTTATAATATTGATGGTAATAATGGTGACGAAGAAGTGGGTAATTATATGACTAACGATAAATATTGGTTTAATATATATTACTATAACACGAGTGGAATGCGCACAAAAGTGGATACATTTTTTCCATTGGTTATGGAAGAAGATTATGACATCATAGTCATAACTGAGACATGGCTGGTTTCTGCTATAAAGAATGAGGAATTCTTTCCTGCATGTTATATAGTTTTCCGCAGAGATCGGCACGAAACTGGAGAGTGTCTGGATGTTAGTGGTGGTCTACTAATAGCTGTAATAAATCAGTATAAATGTCTACAAATTAATATTGCATCCGGCGATATTGAAATCCTTTTAGTATAACGGTAAAAATGGCCAAAGGAAATCTTTTCGTTTGTGCTACGTATGTTCCCGGGAAATCTACAAGTGAATTCCTTAATGAATTTATCGATATAATTGGAAATAAAATTCATCCCAAAATGGAAGAAAATGATAGTTTGTGCATCGGGGTGGTTTTAACTTTCCAAACTTAAATTGGAAACGAATTGACGGAATACTTACACCGTTTGGTAACAATGCCAATACTTCTTTCGTGATAGATTCATTTTTTGAAATGGGTCTAAGGCAACATAACGAAGTGCACAATCAGAATGGCTCACTTTTGGATCTTGTTTTCACTGACGATAATTTACATCCATCAGTCCAATCTTGTGAGGACCTGGCTCGCTCTTCAAGTATTCATCATACACCGTTGTTAATTAAGTTAAGTTTTCAATGTTTCGACGATTATGTTCCAAATGATAATATTTTAATCTTTGATTTTAGAAATGGTGATTATGACTCTCTAAATGGATTTCTTGAAAGTATTTCCTGGGATTTCCTTTGTAATGAGAAGGATATTGAAATTATGACTAGCCGGTTTTACGAAATTTTGTATGTGGGGATGGATCTATTCATTCCAAAAATTGTCAACAAACATAATTCGTATCGTGAAAAGTGGTTTAACAAAAAACTTGTTAATTTATATAACCGTAAAACCAAGGCACACAAACTCTATAAAAAGACGAACACATCAGCTGATTATGCATTGTATTCTCACCTTTGGTATGAGTTTAAGGTTTTGAATCAATTTATGTATGGTAATTATTTGTTAGAAATTGAATCTGGTATCAAGTCCAATCCATCGTGTTTCTGGCATTATATTAACTCTAAAAGAAAATCTGTTGATTATCCTTTACCCATGAGTTATAACGATAGGCAAGCTCATGATCTAAATGCTGTTTGTGAATTATTTGCAACGTTTTCAAAATCCGGTCAGTCGAAAATGTTTTAACATCTCCCAGTGACCAAGTCTTGGTCAATAATCATATTTACTGTATTTCTTCTTTTACGGGGGAACAAATCAAAATGGCTTTAGTTGGAATTAATAATAAAATGTCTATGGGCCCTGATGGTATTCCCTCACTACTCTTAAATAATTGCGCCGAAGCCTTATGTGACCATTTAGCGAAGGTATTTTTCCCCAGTGCTGGAAGCCCTCGTATGTAATTCCAGTATTTAAATCGGGACCTAAAAATTCAGTTGAGAATTATAGAGGAATAGCTACGAGTATATTATCTGTTATCCCTAAACTTTTTGAAAAACTGGTAAAGGATTGTATTTATCTTAATATTAAAATCTTAATTGTTCCCCAACAGCACGGTTTTTTTTTCTGGTAGATCAACGACAACGAATCTTGCGGTATTTGTTAATGATGCTATATGCTGTTTAGAAAAAGGTGCCCACGTTAACACTATCTATACTGATTTCAGTAAGGCCTTTGACAAAATTAATCACAAATTATTAATTGATAAATTGATTAAAGTGAATTCTAATTTTATTCCTATAAAATGGTTATCATCTTATTTGTCGCAAAGGTCTCAACTTGTACGTATTGGTTAAAATTATTCTGAGAAGTTTACAGTCTCATCTGGTGTTCCTCAGGGCAGTCATTTAGGTCCATTATTATTTATTCTTTTTTGATGTTATTACATGTTTTAAGTTTTTTAAATGTCTGTTATATGCAGATAACCTTAAAATTTACGCTACTATTGGTACAACAGGACCTTAATCGGTTTAGTGATTGGACTACCGAAAATCGTTTACCTCTCAATATCTCCAAATGTCAAACTATGTCATTTGCACGAATTAAGATATTAATTGTAGCTCCTCTGTACAGTTTACAAAACGTGGAAATAGATAGAGTTACCCAGTTTATTGATTTAGGTGTTTTGTTTACAGGTAACCTAGGTTTTACTAAACATATAGAAATGATTGTAGCTAGAGCCGGCTCGATGCTTGATTTCATAAAGAGCTATGCTCGTCAATTTTCTGACCCATATACTCTCAAAACATTATATACTGCTTTTATTAGGCCCATTTTGGAATACGCTATAGTTATCTGGTGTTCTGGTTATAAAATCTTTAGTGATCGTATTGAGCGGATTCAAAAAAATGACCTCCAAGGTCAACTTCAGGATTTAGTTTACATTCTTATGCCGGTCGTTTGTAATTTGTGCTAAGATTGATTGCCGGGTATTGCTTGACTTATATTCGTTCCTAAGAGAATTCTTCGTAGACGACAGTTAAGACTGAGTATTGCTTTTCATCGTACGAATTATGGAATTGATGAACCGGTCGCACGTACATCAAAATATTTTAACCAATGTTTAGAACTTTTCGATTTTAACATTTCAAGGGATCTTTTTAAGAGTCGTAACACTTTTTATATACAAAAATATTGGTATTGTAACCTATGCTATTTGTTAGTGCTGGTAATAAGTAATAAATAAATAGTCTCTGTCAGTTTTGGAAGTTGTTGTTATTGGAAACATTGATATTTTTTATTTAGCGCCTTCATAGTGGAGGTAAGAGAATTGTTGAGGGATTTAATAAAGGTTCTTCCTGGTAGGTTTTCCTGGCTGAAGACAGTCTCTTAGCGGCCACTATTTTTTAACGTAATGTTTTCTCGGTCTCTACCATTCTAGAGACATTTAAAACAAGGGTACTTTACAAAACCAGGCTGCTGCCCTATAGCAGTTTTGTTATAATTTTTAAATCCCCACAAACATGTCAATTGTGCTCCAAGTACTTGATTTTTGTGCAAAATATATCCTAGATCTCCATAATTCTCTTCCACATAGAGATTGAGTGGACTATTGGGACAGTGGCATATTTATTTCCATTGTGCAGTAGTACTGCTTTTAGACTGAGTTTTAAGGAGCCAATGAATAGTCTCCACTCGTTAGGTTTATAAATGTTAGGTTTTAAATCATTTATCAGTGCTGGTATATTTGTGCAATATACAAGGAATACCAAGTTTCGACTTTTCAGTTCACTAACTAAGTCTTCACTAACTAATTGAAGTCATTCTGAGTGAATAGTATTGGAACTTTCTCTTCTTTAGGTGCAATATACTGTTTCACTGGTGTAAAATTCTTCCCCGCTGGACGCTTCATTCTCACCTACGTTATCTTTTGAAACGCCTATTACTTTATTGTTTGAAAAACTTGAGTTGAAGTAATTGGACTTTATAGGTTTCGTCATTGTACATACATCTGCGTACTTTATATCTGACTTTCTCTTTAAATTAAAACCTTTCACTTCGGTATTACAAAAGTAACATTCCTCTTTTGATAGAGGTTTTTCCATATTGCGGGTGTTTTATGTTTTAAATTTGAGGTACCCTTGAGTTACTCTTTGGAGTCCACATATTTTCCTCAATGATCTCTCTACCGAAACATTCGTAGTATATATTTTTAGTCGAGTCAGATATAGTCTTTCGGCATTTAGCTATTTCAAATTTACCACAAATGTAACAAAACACGTTCGGGTCCCTATCACACTGATGTCTTCTTGTAGCCGTATACTCCTCAAAGGCCAAGTTGTCTACCCTTGAGGAGCTAAGGTCGCATGATGACGACGCCAGCGGGCCCGCTTTCCCACCCTGACCAGCCACCGATACTGGGGTATCCCTCCCCTGTATCATAACATTTGTATGTGTGGTTGCAATGACGCCATGAAAGTCATAACCCAGGGACTTAGCCGAATAGTGGGATACCTCCATTGCCCATCGTCAGAACGTAGATGTGCCGTGGGTGCAGCCACACGTTAATTTGCTGTTGACACGTGTTTTTTTGGCGATTGTGAAGATTCAGAAGTAAATGTGAGCTACGCTTCGGAAACGATGTATCTAGAGTAAACGGTACAAAAAATAGATTTTGGTATTTTCTTGGGCAATTTTGACCCAAAATTGGGGTTTTGTGGGAAACTGGTGGGTGATGGAATAAAACGGAGATCGGATTCGTATTCAGCGTATCAAAATATAAAAGAATTGACATGTCAGACTTTGGGTTCAGAAAAATTTTTTTTTTGGTTTGCCGGTGTTATTTACTGACGCAGCCCTTATAGACAGTCACTTTTTCTGAGTGTTCAGAACACACATTTGTTTGTGTTTCTTTCTGACATAAATGCCTCGTGACACAGCTGGTCCAAAGTATCAACTCCCCTTTTTGTTGAATTATTGATATACGATTTGCGTAGATGACAGTTAAATCACAGCCTGATTTTTGTTAGGAATTTACAAGTTTTTTTGACATCCGAAAATGTTTCATTGTACTAGATCCCGTGAGCGAATGATGTCAGCGGAAATTTTACATAGCGAGCAGCTGGATCCAGTGAAAATAATATTGACCTAGAAAAGGAAAATATTGAGCGCGTTTTTTTATTAGCTCCGGATAGCAAGCTATCGGGAGCACATGGGAAGTTTCTATAGAAAGTTTTGCTATTATACACATGTGTCGCTATTAAACAAAAAACTAAAATTTTACCTAACTTCATGCAGTTGTATGACATTTCTTCCCAATAAAAAATCGGAATAAAAATATTTAAAAATCATCGGGAGATTATTGAGGAATACGTTAATGTAGAAGATGCAAAAAGATTTTTAAAAGCTGAAAAGCAAAAGGATAATCGAGATGCATCATTGTCGGAAGGTGACGAAGATGAAGATAAATAATATTTTGATGAAATGGACATGCCTGGTATAAAAGTCAAGTCGATTCAAAACAAAGAATTACTGTGCGTATTCCACGTATACGTGAAGACACAGCTTAATATCACAGAAATTTGAAGCTCAATTCGGCATATTATGATCGAAAACACGTTCTATGAGGGATATTCCTGTTCTAAAATCACATCCTGAAGAGTAAATAATTTTTGTTCACTAAGTTTAGAATTGAATAAATTAATTAATTTTATTATTTTACAGTTGAGTTGTGTACTGGAGACATGGAAAAATATTCTAAAGCAGAACTATTTGCTTGGGAAGCTTATGGTAAAATATTCTCGAAGTGGAAAAATCATTAAAGGACAAGAGAAACAAATCATTCGAAGCCGATATGAAAAGATGTACATATATTTGAATAATCACTGAATATATTACAAATAATCCAACATGTATTTATGCTTCTTATCTTCCACGATTTGCAGTAAGGCTAATTTATTTTATTCAAAGATTCAGTTTTATTAAATCATAATTTGTATACTCCTTCGAATATAACTTACAAACTTAAATCGTTTGCTTGCTGTTCGTTAAACAACCTTGACATGTTACATGACCGCAAATTAAAATTTTGTACAAGGTAATTCCGCTGCCGCTAGGTAGTAAACATTTTACAGCAATCCGAGTAACAATCTTTGTTTGAACCCCATTAAATTGGCCAGACATAACTGCGGCGTTATCCGATCCTAGATAGACCCATTCTGTATCGGGATTTGCAATAAATTCAATTGGTTTAAAATACTCCTAAAAATAGAGAGTCCCTTTTAGTTAGATTCAAAAGACCTGAATACCTATCTCTTGGTGAAAATTTTCTCCGATCAAAAACGCGAGCTACCAAAGCCAATGATTTTGGCGCACACTTTGAATAAATTGTATCCATTTCAGCTGTTTTCCGTTATTTGACTATCGAGTATCCATTTCTTAAATTATTAGTATTAAATGCCATGAAAAATATTAAAAAGGCTAAAATTTGTTGAAGGGAAAGAGAAATAGGTGAAGGTTGTTACTCGGATTGCTGTAAAATGTTTACTACCTAGCGGCAGCGGAATTACCTTGTACAAAATTTTAATTTTCGGTCATGTAACATGTCAAGGTTGTTTAACGAACAGCAAGCAAACGATTTAAGTTTTGTAAGTTATATTCGAAGGAGTATACAAATTATGATTTAATAAAACTGAATCTTTGAATAAAATAAATTAGCCTTATTAGAAATCGTGGAAGATAAGAAGCATAAATACATGTTGAATTCATAATATGCCGAGTTGGGGTTCAAATTTCTGTGATATTAAGCTGTGTCTTCACATATACTCGTACGTAGAATACGTACAGTAATTCTTTGTTTTGAATCGACTTGACTTTTGTACCAGGCATGTCCATTTCATCAAAATATGGTATTATTTATCTTCATCTTCGTCACCTTCCGACAATGATGCATCTCGATTATCGTTTTGCTTTCCAGCTATTAAAAATATTTTTGCAGCTTCTACATTAACGTATTCATCATCAATCTCCCAATGATTTTTTATTTGGGAGAAATGTCATACAACCATATAACATTTGAATTTGACATCCATCAAAATTTTTAAACCAAAATGAAGTTTGCCACAATTAGGGTTGTACAAAAACCAATAAACTTTCAAATTTCCCTTTGTTCCCGATAGCAGCTCCGGATAGCAGCTCCAGATAAATAGGTAGAGCTAAATATTTTTTTATATATTTTTAGTTAAAAAATTGAATTAAAAATTATAGATTAGTTTTAAATAAATTAGTTATATGTATAAATAGCTTGTCAAACATTTGTTTTATAACAGAAAATTAGCTGCTCCGGATACCAGCTATCCGGAGCTAATAAAGCATGGAGCAATCATTTGCCAAGTTAAGCGAAGAAATCGAGTATCTAAAGCGAGAAAATGAACTTCTAAAAATGAATCGGGACTCAAAAGAACCAAAGAAATTCAACTATTTCACTGACGATCTTAAAGAAGAAAAACAGTCCAGGAATAGTAAGAAAAGAAAAGATGCATCGTCAGCTGAGGCTGAACAATTAAATGATAGTGGAACTACAACTAACAAACCGAAAGTTGTTCAACCCGAGGTCAATGAACCAAAATTTAGTAAATTTACCAAGAGCATGGCACCAAAACTGGTGTAGTCGAAAGAAAAACCACCCCCATCAATAAGTATTGAGGGCGTAACCAGTTACCCAGAAATTCAGTCACTGATTAAATCTGTTACTGACAAAGAGTATAACGTAACTGGACTCAGATTTTTATAGAATCTTATCTATGAAGTTGAATGCTGAAAAGTATCAGTGGTTTACCTATGAGGATAAACAGGCTCGACCTTTAAAAGTTATGGCAAGAGGTTAGCATCAAACTTGCTCAACCAAAGAAATAATGGAAGACTTACAAAATAAAGCTTTTAAAATACAAGATGATGTGAATATTGTTAAACAAGAGAGAACAGCAAAACAGGATGGAAACCAAATTTTCAGTAAAATGAACTCCCTCTTTTTATGCTGGTATTTGATAACAAAGAGAATGTTTAAAACATTTATGGTATAACAGGAATTCTTCACATGAAGGTAAAAATTTAACTAATGAGGACCCGCATACCCCAATGCAAGAAATGTCAGGAATTTAATCTCACCCAAAGATATTGCAGCCGGTATCCGAGATGTGTAAAATGATCAGGTAAACCCAGGTATGTGCAATAGGGAGAGATGTACCAGCTAAGTGTATAAATTGTAACGGTCAACATCCAACAACTATAAAAATTAAGAGATAAAACATGAAATCAACCGCAAAATCACGAAATTCGAAGGATTCAAAGTCTACAACGAAGCAACACAGGGCAAATAAGAACATTTGCTCAGGTGGTGAAAGGTTCGGGTTCAACCAAATAAATGGGCTCTGAAAATAACCGAATTATGGATATTTTTTTTTTTTTTTTTCAGAACCGAATTATGGAAAACATGGTGGTTTGGCGTCTATTGGAGGAGGGGATCAAAGTTGAGTAGATTAATCTAGCAGCTCCGTAACCTTCCAGTAGGGTGCGCATCACGTGAGCTGTTCTGGTCTCGTCATTAGGCAGCTGCGTGTTGGGTACAATTGTGTAAGGGGTAACCTGTTCACAATTCGCAAGTGTACGTACTGCCTCCTCGTGGCAACCACTGGTAACTAACGCCACTTGGCATATTTTTTGCCATTTGGCACAGGCTAAAGTACGGTGCTAAAGGAGAAAACCTTGACAAAAAACCCTAATCTAAGGTGGAACAGCATATGCCGAAAGATGAATGGCTGATAGGTTAATCAGCCCAAAATATGCGGACTCTGGATACCAGGCACCCTCCAGTTTTATTTAGCCTTCCTGTAGTAAAGCTGGGTGACCTACAGGCGAGTTGCAATTCCGAGCAACTCGTAAGAGTAAAATCAAACGGAATCGGGGCAGGAGTAGGAATATACGGGAGTGGGACAACCCTCTCGAGGTCCTTGAGCTCCAATGCTACCGTCTTTCTAGCGGAACTACATGCTGTAGTAAACATCTAGGAGGGAGAGCCATAAGCTCAGATAGTATGTATCTCGTACCGGGAGGCAGTATCGTCAGGTTCATTAAGAACCTGAATATTGACTGGACGGATAATTAAGCAGGGGCCAGCACAATAGATCTTTTAGGTCGCAGTGCGAAGTGGCTGATCGGCTGCATGGCCCCCCTAATAATAATAATAATAATAATAATAATGGAAAACATTATGAACAGGATTGAAGCTATTACAAAGCATATTTCCACATATTCCAGAAATAGAAATATTTTTAAATACAGAAAAAATCTAAATTTTACTAATATCCGAAAGCCATTTTGTTAAATCTTTATTTGTTAAAATCCGGGGTTATTACTTATATCATTCCATTCATCCAGCGGAAAGAGCAAGAGGTGGTTCAGCATTACTAATAAAAGAAAATATAAAACACCATGTAGAAACAAAAATCGAAGAAGAAGCAATGCAAGTCACTACTATAAGGATTCACATTAAACACAGACAGATAATTCTCTAGAATCGGATCACTCACCGGTTATCATGACAGTCAGTAAAACGGTAATTCAAAGGGGAAGTCCACCTAGATTAACAAATTCAAAAACAAACTGGGATCTTTTTCGTGAATTAGTGGAGGAAAAAATCAATCTCCAGGTACCGATAAGAAATTCTCGCCAGTTGGAAAACGAACTGGAACAACTCAATGAAATAATTCACTATGCCACGTTGACAAGCACTCCCATTATACAAAATAAGAAGAGGCTTAACATATCCTACCCAATGGAAGTTAGGGAGTTGGTAAGATAAAAATGACGCGCACGTAAAACAAAACAATTTTTAACAATTTATGTAACAGTATCAAATCCCTTTTTAAAGAAGTTAAAAATGAATCAATCAACAGATATCTAGTTAGCCTAGCTGATGAAAAAAATTCGGATTACTCATTGTGGAAGGCGACGAAGGGACTCAAAAGACCCAAAATGCAACTGCCTCCACTTAAAAAGGATGATGGGATCCGGGCAAGGGGTCACAAAGAGAAGGCTGATCTGTTCGCAGGAAACCTTCCAACCTCTACCAAGACAAACTGCCAATGAAAATATAACGTCAATTCACAAGCTAGATGAGACATCTAGCTTAGCAGCTGTTGAAACATATCGTTGTATTGTACAAATTGATTGAAATGGTCAAGTGGATTAAATGGAATTAATTGGAAAGTAAAAAAAAAAAAAGTTTTGCGATAAAAGCATTACTTCAACAATAAATAATTTATACCGTTCCGGTTTCCGGTTCAGCTGCTATACGCAAAAATTAAATTTTTTAATTTTTAATTTATTTTTAGTTAAATAAATTTAAATTAATGAAACAAAACATTTCAAACAAAAATCTTGATTTATACTCTTAATAGATTAACTTGAAATTGACTTTTGCACAATTATAATGCAAATAAATAATAATCACAGGGTCAACAAATAAAGCTGGTCAATTACAAAATACCTTATGTAGCTTGATCAAGAAATAGATAGATTTTGTAAATTTGAGAAAACTAAAATAGAAATTGATATCGTTGTTTCCGCCTAAGGGATTTTAGTTCACCATATTTTTATGGTACCGATTAGGATATAAACCTAGCAACTTAATCATTTTGTCTAGTCTCGATTTAGGTGTTGCTTGAACGGTTTGCTTACGAATTTAAATTTAAAAGTTTATTCTTTATAATCGATTTAAATAATAAATTTTAATCAATTAAATTTGGTGAACAATAACGGACTGCAAATGTGTATCTCCTAGTCAATAAATAATGAACAATTACGCTTATGAATGGTATATTACGTGTTTGGAATTTTAAGCCAGTCTCTTCCTCTTTAGTATATAATTTTTATTTATTATTTTAGTGCCAACTTTATATGACTTATTTGGCACTTTTAAACGATTGTACCCCATGTTTTGAGTTCATAGAAAATATTTCACTTAACAACAAATATTTTGATTAATTCAGTTAATAAACATGTGTAAATTAGGGCAATCTTAGAACTTCAGAAATTGTCAATATTTAGTGTTTTCCATCTAGCCATAAACTTGACGTTGTCATATCGAAAGCTTTAAAGCATATGATAGGCTCTGTCGGAAAACTGTTAGACAACATTTCTGCTATAACGCATGTCAATTTTAACAATAAGCACTTCACAGCTTGTCAGTTCTTAGTGTTTCCTACAAGCCAAAAAAATCGTGGAAAATAAGCCCTTGGATCCCGACCTTCCACTCTCGCTAAACTAAACACAGACCACAAAAAAGATTGATCTATTATTAGGTTGTTTGAAATAATCAAAATATTTTGTATTCAAACCTCGAAAATTCTGCTTTTACTAGGAAAGATGAACAATGAATGGTTTCCTCAATTATCGGGTTGCTCTAGAAATGTTTTCCCTTATCGCTTTTGTAAGGAATATCACTTGAAAGATGGATAGGTTGTGTTCGAGGCACCAAGTATCGCTAGTCGTAAATGAGGTTATATTACAAGTTTATTATTATTCTTAATTAAAAATTCTTACGTATATTGATTGATATTTCCGGTTTTGCCACATTAGAATTAGATACCAAGTAATTCTGGTTTTATTTTTTGTGTTTTACTATCGATTGACGCCTTTTCACTCATTATTCATCCTATCTTCACTATTCACTCAAAACTCACTCATATTTCTTTCATTATTCACTCGTTTTTCACTCATTATTCACTAGCCATTTAACCATTATTCACTGAGTATTCACTTATTATTCAACCATTATTAACTGATTATTCACCGATGAATGATGAATTCATTCATTGTTACTCATTATTCACTGATTATTCGCTTTTATTACGTGATGAATTTACTTATTGCCCATTCATTTTTCAATCATAATTCTCTCATTATTCACTTTATTCTAAACACGACCGCAGGTAACCTTTTACCATTATAATTTTTTTTTTGTAAAGGATGTCAGTCCGATCGCAAAATTTTCAATAACAGCAATCTTTTCAATGAATATAACATTAAGTTTTGTTTTGATAGTCATCGAAAGATGGGTGTGAAGTTTATAACAAAAAATAACACGTATACGTATACAATTCCAATTGGAGTTTTTTTTTCGTGAGTGTGAGTGATTTACACTGTAAAAAACACAGTTTTATGAGATAGACATATACAAGTGGAAGAGATGTGTTTCTTTCTAATATTACGTTATATGTGATGTTTTTAAAAAAAACTATGAGTGAACAATTACATTGAGTTAAATACAAGTTATTTTAAATTCTAAAAATGAAATATTTTACATTAAATAGGACAGCTCCTACTACAACATGACAGAAAAAGGGGATTTATTTTGTATATTCTTCTAATATAAGGCCAAATTTTATTGTAAGGAATGGGTATTGTTTTAACAAATAAACAACGCAGCAACTACCGCAAGATTAGATTAATGATAGTTAATAGCTTTAGGTGTGGAGTATAGGGAGAAGGAGTTGTCGCACGATGCCACTAGTGGAGAATAATAGCCTTAAGTATTGTGAATCGAATGGTGTATGACACATTTCTTAATGGTGGGGAGGAATGCCAAATTTTAAATATTTTGTTACGTCATATCGCGTTTGCTCGGCTGAGTAATTTATTGTTCAAACCAATAATATGAATATCACGAGGATTGTCGCAAGATACCATTATTGGGGAATAATAGCCTGAAGTGTCGTTAATCGAATGGTGTATACCACATTTCTCAACGGTGGGGCGGAATACCAAATTTGAATTTTTTTGGTTATGTCATATCACTATTGCTCGTTTGAGTAATTTATTGTTGAAACCAATGATACCAATATCACAGGGATTGTCGCAAGATGCCATTAGTGGGGAATAATACCCTGAAGTGTCATGAATCGAATGATGTATACCACATTTCTCAACGGTGAAGACGAATATCAAATTTTAATTTTTTTTGGTTACGTCCTATCACTTTTGCTCGTTTGAGTAATTTATTGTTCAAACCAATAATACCAATACCACAGGGATTGTCGCAAGATGCCATTAGCGGGGAATAATAGCTTGAAATGTCGTGAATCGAATGGTGTATACTATGTGCTTTTATTCCCCACTAATGGCATCTTGCGACAATCCCTGTGATATTAATATTATTGGTTTGAACAATAAATTACTCAAACGAGCAATAATGATATGACGTAACCAAAAAAAACAAAATTTGGTATTTCGCCCCACCGTTGAGAAATGTGGTATACATCATTCGATTCACGACACTTCAGGCTATTATTCCCCACTAATGGCAAAAAAATTAATCTAGGATCACCCTTCCCCCTCCCTTACACGTTGAGAAGTGGCATACACCATTCGATTTACGTCACTTTATTGAAACTTTTACTTCCAATCGTTCTCGAAAATATATTATTCTGGCGGAAAAATTCTAAATCCTATTTTGTATTATTTTTCTTTTTTTTTTGTTATAAACTTCACACTTTAAAATTTCACTCAAAATTCTTATTAGAATTTTATTAACAGTGTATTTTCTAATACATGCTTATAATTTGTTATTTGTTATAAACTTCACACCCATATCGAAAGACGTTTGATATTTTTTGCTACCATGGGAAAAAACGAATTTCGCGTGTTGATTAAACACCTTTTTTAACACGCGGAAAAAGTATTGAGCCTCACCCTAACGGATGAGTGGCAGCATGAGTAACACTGCGTGGTTAGGATATAATCGGGAAATTAGGCCTAGCGAAAGTTTTATTTATTTAATTTAAAAAAGAAAAATTAATTCGGAACCATAAGCTCCAGTACAATTTTGACTAATAATAACAAAAAATACAATTTTCTCAAAAAATTAAATTATTAAAAGCACAAATAAATTATTCAACTGAAATAATTTTTTTTTCAATGATTGTCTGATTTCCACTTTCGTCATGTTAAAGCAGAGCACCCTGTATTTTATAGAGCCATAATCAAAAAATCTGAGCTGTTATAAGGGAATTAGAAACGAGGAAAAAACGAAACTTTTCATAGTAAAACACACAAAACATATGTGAAATCACTTTTTTTCCTAAGACAAATTTGTAAATGAAAACGTTACAAATCCTTAATTATGATTTCTGAAATACTTTCATAAATGTTTGAATTTCAACACACATGAATATCGTTTAAGTAAATCGTTTTCATTTTCTTGTAATAATTGATTTATTTAAACCAAAATATTTAAAAAAAATTCATAACAACAGCATTCTGGTCAAATTGAAATAAAAGCTTACTACGATTCGTTTGGTCATTAAGTCAATATACATTACATAGATGGCAGTGATGGCCGTCAAAATTTGGAAAAATCGTACCAAAAATTACCACCTGGGGAAATTTCAAGTTCAAAAATTGTAGGAAAAGCAAAACAAATTCACAAAATATAGGAACGTGTGATAATTTTGCGATTAAATAATTTTTTTTCGTATTTTTCTTTTACCATTTTAGACATCTTACGTCCACTAGTAAAACTAAAGATAAATTTAGCAAGTATTATTTTAATTTGTCAGAGCCAACTTTGATGTATTTTTCAAAATGAAAGTTCGAAAAAATATATTTTAGAAATAATTTAATTTTAATACTTCTGCAATTAAAAGTTGCTTAATACCAATATGGCCTTCTTGTATATTGTTCTTAAAGATATGTAGAAAACTTTTATATAAACATTTTATGACATTTTTGCTTTTTTCATTGAAAAACTTGAAGCTAAAAAACACCATTTTTACTATGGATTCCTATGGAAATCAGTGAAAAGTTATACCACTAAAAAAGCTTCTAAAAAATACGTCATTAAGATTATGGCTCTATCCTCTAGAAGGCTCTGGTTAAAGTCGCAAAATATGCAAAGTTCGTTATAAAGTTTCGACATAGAATTCAAAGTCTCGTCGCTTCCATAATTCGTTCGGTGAAAATCAATTTTCAAGAGTGTGCGAGTACGTAGGTTTTTAATAGGAGCATACAATTTTAGGTTCATTAACAAGTACGCACTCAAAATATTACCGTTAAGTAAATCGGAAATAAAAATAGCTCCAGCATGCTGACGACGAATTTCAAGTGGCTCAATTTTCAAAGATTTACATCTATCTACATATGAAGGTAGATTCCTAACATTTTCCCACCAAGGTAATCGACGGTCAAACTCCCAAGTTTTATATGCATATAAAAAATGAGAAAAGATTTTTGTATTGATTCAATTTTGCTTATGTGATCATTATAACGTAGAGACCATACGCATGATGCATATTCGAGCTGTGAGCGTAAAATAGATTGATACATGCAAACAAAAACTCTAGGATTATTAAACTCTTTCATACTACGTTTTAAAAATCCCAACATAGAATTGGCTTTGACACAAAACATGTCAAAATGACGATTAAATGATAATGTAGAAGTGAATATAATTCCAAGATACCTTATTTCGTTAACACGATTCAAAGTGTTATTTGCAATGTTGTAATTATAAATAAGATGCGAAGATGAACGTGTAAACGTCACCATTTTGCACTTAGCTACATTCAAATGTAATAAATTATTCTTACACCAAGAGCTTACCCCGTCTATATCATCCCCGACAAAATGGCATCAACACATATTGATTCAGCCTCCGACTTAACATTGTACGGGATGACGCAGTTTACGTCGTTATCTACCAACCATTCAACTTTTGGCCAGTTTATATCGCCAACTATCAGCACGTTGTCAACTAAGTTGAGTTTATAAATTATATTATACAAACAGTTTGTATATGTCGTATAAACTTCAGATGAAGACCTCGGTGGAATGTAAAGGCCAATAATGAAAATATTTTTCTTAAATATATAGAACTTGATGCATAAAAGTTCAATTGTTGGATCACTGTCAACTGCCACACTTACAATAGATGAATGAACTGCCATCAATACACCTCTTCCACTTGATTTGACACTAGATAGTGCCGAGCGGTCACACCTGTATACAATATAGTATGTCGGAAAATACTCAGAACTATATATATTCGGATTTAAATTGGTCTCTACAATCACGTAAACGGAAATATATAAAATTGTTTCTTAAATCAATACTATTAGGTGTTAATATGTTTGTGCTTAAGGCACTCGTTGAGGGAGCCGCCGACCTCCCCGAAAATTTCTTCTATTTTGATTGAAGTTGAATTCCTTGATAAGTACGTGTTCCGGCCATAAATCAGCATTCATAATAATCTCAAAGGATTCAAGTGGCACACTTATTTTATACGAAATATAAGGTGCTCCTACTCCATTCTGCGAATCTTTATTGATCCGTACACAAGTAGCATCCGAAATTTGAAGATTATTTTTCACAAAATCAGTGAATTCACTGTCAGTAATGGTAGGTTCAGGTCTCGACACAAAAATCCATTTACGTGGTGTTTGCGAGTGAAAATGGTGAAACATCTAAAATGAGCGCTTGCGGAATACCTTATACCAACACGAACATTTGTGCAAGAAAAAGTTATCGGTGGAATAACTGCCCCATGTTTCTCAATCGAGTTTATGCGGCATTATCTGTTGAAGAAATATGGATCCTTCACTAAACACACTAAGTCACGGTCAAAACAGTGGAATTCTCCAGATGAATTTGGTCGAATTACGCTATGAATTACTGCATCATCTGTCTGAAACTTTTATCCCCCTTTTTTTTAAAAATGACATGTGGCTCAACTGGAAATGGTTTAGGATATTACCGAGAGAGAGGCCTATTTTCAAAACTTCACAAATCGTATTTTTTGATAGTTTAAACAACTTAGAATATCATTGAGCTAATCAAAAACTATCTGACTTTTCACTTCTGCAAACCTTCTTTAATATCATCTGCCTGAGTATTCGGCATATAAAATTACTGCTTGAAAATATTAAGAAGTTTTCAATTGAAAATTGACGCATTTATTCACTGATGAGTTATTCACTCATAATTCACTGAATATTTACTCATTATTCACTGGCCCAGTCATTATTCACTGATTTTTATCTCTTAATTCACTCATTATTTACTAAACGATAAGTTGTACGGGTGTTGGGACAATAATTGGAGAATAATAACTAATTAATCAGTGAACAATCAGTATAATATTTGAATTATGAGAGAATAATGAGGAGTAAAACTGAGTGAATAATGAGCGACTAATCGTGAATATTAGTGAATAGCAGTGAATAATCAGTGAATATTGAATGAATCACATATTCAGTTATTATCATTAGTTGTTCATGCAATATTCATTGAATATTGAGTGAATAATCGTTCATCATTCACTCACTTTTCACTCATTGTTCATTTTTTATTCTATGGTTTTGCAACCGTCAATAAAGAACAGGTTTTAGTTCTGACGCGAAAAGCCACCTCAGCTTTCTTTCGTTTCCTTTGGAATTATTTCTTTTGATATGTCTTGGCGCAAAATTATTTGGAGCACAAAACGAATTATGATCATAATTGACAGTTCTTAGTATTATAAATTATTATCTTATTTACGATTATATTTAAGAATTTTACGTTGTAGTAAAAATTTAGGAAAAATAATTTTGGAAGAAGAACCTAATAAATTAGCCTACATTTTTACTACTCCTTAGAAAGCAGAAAACACAAAAAATTCAATTTATGAACCTAATTTGAATTTTAGCACTACAATTGATTATAGTGTTAAGACTTAGCATTTGTAAGGGCAAGCGTTTTCGACTGGCTTATTGACACTTTTTGGCCAAATAATTAAGATAACTTGCGTTTATCACAATTTTGCAATTATTTTTTATATCTCGGCTAAGCAGATAAAGCAACACGCCGAAATTCGGAGAGCTATACTAATTTTAGTGCATGCGAGGCGGAGCCGAAAGCACTCAAAATGGCAGCTTCACATTGAAATTATTGATAGTGTAAAATTGGATCCTTTATTAACGAAAGTCTGACAAACGATTTTTCTCCACATTAGACTAAAACTAAAGAGTTACTCTACCCCAAAAATGGATAAATGGACATTACGCAAATTTTATAAAAAATGTAACATTTTTAGCATCCCTAAAAATGAATCGATATATGCGCCGCCTGGTTCACTGTAAGGCTGGAAACACACCGAATTAGTCAAAACGTGTTTTTCTTGTCTTAAAGCGGCTTGCGGCCAAATTGCATACGATTGTATAGCGCTATGCACATTGAATTAGGCAAAACAATTTTACGTCAAACATTTTGTTTCATAAAACATAGAACGGCGTTTATATAAGTCTGTTACGAAAACCAAAAATAAAACATAACAGTTAAGTTTTAATTTAACAAAAGGGCATATCTATTTATTTAAAAAGTTAGGCCCTTTTCTAAAATCGTTTGTATTTTCACATATTGTTTTAACTTGAGTTGTGACCTTATGTATAATGTCAAAGCAGTATTTTTTTGGTCACAACATCAGTTAAGCCCTTATGTTAAATCATAGTTTCTGAGTTTTTAAAATTTAACTATACTTAGTTCCTTTTGATAAGTGCGTAAAGTGGTTAAAATAATAAAATGGCTAATCGTGATCGTAAAATGGTAGAGATGGCTATGTTGTCTAATAATTGGAATGTTCCTGTTGCCGGACCTTCTAGTATGTATAAGTTTTAAACAATTGTTATAAAATTATAATTTAGGGTATTTATTGTATTTGTAAATAATTTTAAGTTTATATTCCAGGAATATCTAAAGTGGGCCAATGTAAACAATTAGAACCTATCGGAGAAATCGAACCAAAAAATTCTAAACTTGATAATAGCGGTAAGATTTTGAATAAGTTAAAAATAAATGATGGCTTCAATAAATATTAAATATTCCTTTAAATTTTTAGAAAAACAAAACATTCCAGATGATCAGCTTTTTTATGAAGTCGTCCAAAACGAAACCATCCAAAATGATACTGTTTTAAAGGAAGTTAACCATTTTGAAATGGATTACGATGGGGATGGTTACGATTCCGATTGTGACCCCGAATATAATCCTGGTAACATGTCGGAGAGTACAGACTCGGAATTAGAAGCCATGGCGATTCAATTAGAATGCAATTTGACTTCTGTCGAAGACGTTCCAATCGAAAAGACCACAAACAAACGAAAAGTCAAAAAATTCAACAGGAATGTTGGCAAAGCCTATATTAACGAAAGTGGAAAAGAAGTCCCAGCTCGTCACTTTACACAATTAGGTCCTTGCCGCAATAAATGTCAATCCAGAATTAACCAACAACAACAGCAAAACCTATTTAATGAATATTGAGAATTGGCCGACTATAACAAAAGAGTTGCGTTCGTTGCTGGATTTATTGAAATTATCGGGGAAAAAACATCAAAATTGCAAAAAACCTCAGTAAGACAACGCCGGTTTACTTGCAAATATGCAGTAAAGATTGATGGATTTGATGTTAGCATTTGTAAATCATGCTTAATTGCTACATTAGGAGAAAAACCGAAATTTATAAGGACTATCACAAATAAGCTTTTTATGGATGGGGCAATAATACAAACTGATAAGCGTGGGAAGCATGAAAATAACCGTAAATGTGCTGATGAAATTGTAAATGAGGTCAAAAGTCATATATCTCAATTTCCGGCATACGAGAGTCACTACACCCGGCGAGATTCTGCTAAAACATATCTTAATAGTGACTTAAATTTATCGCTTATGTATAAACTATATACAGAGTGCCATAGTAAACCAGTTTCACTTTCGAAATATACTTCTGTATTCAAAGGAATGAATTTAAAATTCAAAACACCTAAAACGGACGTTTGCAATACATGCGAAACATTAAAATGTAAAATAGAGGTAGCTGGGAATAACGAAATAGAGCAACTTATAAACGAGCAGAAAAACATCACGATGACGCTGATATGTCTTACAAAATGAAGGAGCTAGATAAATCATTCGCCGAAACTGACGCATCGAAAATGGTTTGCACATTCGACCTAGAACAATGTCTTCCAACGCCCTACTTAAAAACATCGCTATCGTTCTACAAGAGACAATTATGGACGTATAACCTTACGGTACACGAGTGTATTTCAAACAAACCACATTGTTTTATGTGGGATGAAACCACTGCAAAGCGAGGTGGTAATAATATAGCGTCATGTTTGTTTTCATTTTTGAACTCTACCCCCCAGCAAATATCTCACATCGTATTTTATAGTGATTCTTGTCCCGGCCAGAATAAAAATAGTTTTGTGGCATCCATGTTTGCGTTATTCATGCAAACCGGTAGTCTGGAAACAATAGATCACAAATTTTGAACGGTCGGACATACACACATGGAATGTGACGTTGACCATTCGGTCATAGAACGAAAGCGGAAGAAAACCACCATGAAAATACACCACCCAAGAGATTGGTATAACTTTGTGCGCGGTTCAAGATTCATTTTACAATTTTAATGAATTTTCTAAAACTAAATTCAATTGGCGGAAGTTGACACAGAAGGTGAACCGTTCACTTGGAACAAAGTTCAATGGATACGGTTTGAAAAAAAATTCGGTATAATCAAATTTAAAAACTCGCTCGATCTCGAGGAACCCTTTAAAGTTTTAAAAATTTCGCGACGTGGAATTAATTCGGTTAATTTGACCTGCCTCCGGAAATGCTATACAAATACTTTACCAATTAATCAGGAAAAAAAGAAGGACCTCCTAGACTTATTACCGTTACTGGATACAAATTTCCACGATTTTTATAAGAATTTACCAACCAACCAGGTACCCAATTATGATCCAGATATACAAGACAGTGATTAAGAATAATTTGGTCTTAAATACTAATCCGGATATAAAAGAGAAAATGAATTGTTTTTATTAATTATGTGAATGAATTTTAAATAAAACCTTTTAGTTGAGATAACTAACCCATTTTTTATTTCTTGTCGTTAACAGAAGGGCTTAACTAATGTTATTTTAACTTAAGCCTTTTAAGTAAACTGACTCTTCAAATAATATTAAATTTCCAATTTTTTCAAAAGGGCATAACTGAGTAATTCAAAAATTTTCCCGCCACGAAATGGAATTCCACATATTTTGTGTCTTATTATAATTTGTAAATATATGTACCATACACCATAGTCATTGAAATCAAGAACATCAGAAGCGTAAAATTTTCAGCAACTTGATTTAAACCTTTTATCCACTCTACTGGAAAATTAGGTTTTTAGACTTATGCCCTTTTGATTTGTGACCACAGAAATATGTTAAACTGAGTTCCTACTTCAATTTGTTCGTTCATTCACACACACTGTATTTATTATTCACACACTTATTCACACACTGTATTTACTTTTCACTTACTCTTTGTAGTTTTATTTGATAATTTTTCATTTTTGTACCATGTTGTCTCTTTCACGCTTTGTTCGTTCAGTCAAAAAGTTAAAGTTCAGAAAAAATTCAGAAGAAAAAATTTGTCATTTTTGAGCAATATGATTGGTCGAAAAAAATGTTTTAATTGAATGAATGAACGGACAAGTTGAAGTATGAACTCAGCTTTAATTCACACTGAAACAAAACAAAGCAAAACAAGAAAAATCTGCTTGGATCAAGAAAAAACATTGTTTGAAGTCGTTTCGTTACGATGTTAATATTTTTAGCAAAATTAATATTATTAATTAAAATTAATATTTTTAATTAAATTGTTTATTTTATTTAATTAATTTTTCGATCGTATTTTATTGATAGGGAACATTTTCTCTTATTTTGCTTTCAACATTTTATTTTCTATCAAACCAATTTACACCAACCTATAAAGCAACACGAGACAAATTGGCTAGAAACATTTGTTTGATTGTATGTGGGCTATGCTTAGGCAAATCGTCTTGCCTATTCAAAACAAAAACGTTTTGACTGATTTGGTGTGCCGCCAGCCTAAAGTACTTTTCATACCAGGCGCCTCGGCTTTGAGCTTCGTAAATAAAAAATTTTTATTTCTTTTTTTATTTATGTAAATTAGTTTTATTCGATTGATACCGTTTAATTTTATAGTAATAAATTCAATTTGCTGAAAAATAATTTATTTTTAAGTGATAATTTTACAAAAAAAACTATATATATTGCAATGAAGTTATCTACAAAGCCAAGGCAATGCGTTCCACACTTGACTGCAAGATTTTAAAGTAGTATAAAACGAAGTGCTTTGTCAACATAACCTACAAAACACATTTTTTGCACAAATATTTCATACTTACCAAAAAATCTAGCTCATATGTACGTTACAAATGTAGAATATCTCAGTTCTTGCTGTAATTCACGTGTAAAATAGACCTAAATAAAATATTTGATAGCAACCGAATGTTCAAAGCTAACGCCACCGGTATGAAAGGGTCTCAGCCTCGCATTTGTGGTAACTAAATATTTCGAGGTGAGGCGCCTGGTATGAAAAGAACTTAAGAGACTACTCACACCAAACGCGAATAGCGAATTGCGAGTAAACTTTTTTTAAAAAATAATAACAGAAAATAAACGAAAATACAAAATATTTCTTTATTTTCGGTATTATCATAATGATTTCAATCAAAATAAATTAAATTGTACATTAAAAATATTTTAAATAGGAAGAAATAGTAAATTCGTATAAAAAACTCGCAACAAGTACTCGCACATTCGCAAAAAAAAACAAAATATGATCCACTCGCGTTCCACATAATTTTTATTAGTACGAGTACTAATATTCGTACGAGCATATTTTTTACCTAACCTCAATTTGTACATTCAATCCATAAAGTTCTGTAATTGTAGTGTGACGCCGCGTGCAAAATTTGTTTAACCAAAAATAATAATAATAAGTTAAATAAATTAATTCATTATATAATTATAAATTAATTATAATCTCTAAACTAATATTTTGATAAATTATAATTACTCAAAAAACAATTGTATTAATAAACAATTTAAATGAATAAATTGGACTACGAAGAACTACTCATTTTAGAGGTGAGCGCTCATCCTTTGCTCTTCAATAAAAAACACAGCGATTACAGCAATCGCAACAAGCGCAACCAAATATGGCAAGAGATTGCATAGGTGCTAAATTCCACAGGTAATTAAATAATTGTTATTAAATAATCAACTTTATTCCGCAGAGGGGTCATTCCTAAATACGATATGAATATGTATGTAAGTACACATAAGATTCCTATTTGAATCATAATTGAATCAGATTCAGATTCGTTCGCTTCTTATTAATAAAATTTTGTAAATAAATTAATTATATAAATCAAATACGAATCGTATACATTTGAATTCGCATCGTGTTCAGGAATGGCCCCACTGGTTTAACACTAAATTTGATTTGATTTACTTAGTTTTAGAATGTAAATCAAAATGGAGAAATCTAAAAGATACATTTTTCCATTACATTCGGCTCGACAAAAATACACCCAGTGGAAGTAGTGCTGGCAAAAAATCAAAATGGGTGCATATGGATACCCTTCAATTTTTATTACCGTGTTTAGATTCACCAAGGTATGCATTTTTGAAATTTATTTTAAATATTCATTCATAATTAATATTTACTCATGATTTTTATTTTAGTACCATCTCAAACTATTCTTTGGAAGGTAATGTGGCAACACAAGTTGAAGTACCCCAAAAAGAATGAGTGTGAAGTTTATGCTAAAAAAAAATAACAAAAAATTACACTGTTAAATTAGCTATTTTCCAATTGGAATTTAAATTATATGAAAATTTAAATTTTTTGTAATTTTGGATTTTTAGTACCACCAAACAGATTCTTTTCATCAGAAAACAGGTTCTTTTCATCCTTTTCAGATAGCTGGACCATCTTTTTATATCGTTAACCAAAAGCATAAAATTGTGTTGAACATTACTATATTTCAGATAATTTAAAAGTTGACTGAGTTTTGATGGTTTAAATATATAATTAGGGCCGATCCTGGAAATGTCCCGAAGGCTTCGCACATTTCTTAGAATAGCTAAGCCACGTAGCGGTCAATGTCACCAAACCGATCCAATTATGATGAATTATAATATATTTCACAGTTTTTGGAATTTTTAATAATTTTTCATTATTTTAAAAGTTTTATATCGCCGACCGCAGAAATGTCCACAAGGTCTCGCCCATATTTTCGGATAACTTGGCCATGTGCCAGTCTACGTGGTCAACCTTATACAATTGTGATGAACTATACTATACTTCACAGAATTTCGAATTTTTATTAATTTTATTGGTTTTAAAAATTGTTATATCTCTGATCACAGAGATGTCCACAAGGTCTTGCCTATATTTTTGAATAACTTGACCATATGCTAGTCTATGTGGTCAATCTTATCCAATTGTGATGAACTATACTATACTTCACAGAATTTCGAATTTTTAATAATTTTATTAGTTTTAAAAATTGTTGAATCTCTGATCACAGAGATGTCCACAAGGTCTTGCCTATATTTTTGGATAACTTGACTATGTGCCAGTCTATGTGGTCAGTCTTATCCAATTGTGATGAACTATACTATACTTCAAGAATTTAGAATTTTTAATAATTTTATGGGATTTAAAATTCGAAATTCTGTAGTATAGTATAGTTCATAACAATTGGATAAGACTGACCTCATAGACTAGCATATGGTCAAGTTATTCAATAATATAGGCAAGACCTTGTGGACATCTCTGTGATCAGAGATATAACAATTTTTAAAACTAATAAAATTAATAAAAATTCGAAATTCTGTGAAGTATATTATGATTTATCACAATTTGATAAGATTGACCACATAGACAGGCATATGGTCAAGTTATCCAACAATATAGGCAAGACCTTGTGGACATCTCTGTGATCGGAGATACAACAATTTTTATAATCAATAAAATTATTAAAAATTCGAAATTCTATGAAGTATAGTATAGCTCATTACAATTGGATAAGATTGACCACATAGACTAGCATATGGTCAAGTTATCCAAAAATATAGGCAAGACCTTGTGGACATCTCTGTGATCGGAGATACAACAATTTTTAAAACTAATAAAATTATTAAAAATTCGAAATTCTGTGAAGTATATTATAGTTCATCACAATTGGATAAGATTGACCACATAGACTGGCATATGGTCAAGTTATCTAAAAATATAGGCAAGACCTTGTGGACATCTCTGTGATCAGAGATATAAAAATTTTTAAAACTAATAAAATTATTAAAAATTCGAAATTCTGTGAAGTATAGTATAGTTCATCACAATTGGATAAGGTTGGCCACGTAGACTGGCACATGGCCAAGTTATCTGAAAATATGGGCGAGACCTTGTGGACATCTCTGCGGTCGGCAATATAAAACTTTTAAAATTATGGAAATTTATTAAAAATTTGAAAAACTGTGAAATATATTATAGTTCATTATAATTGGTTCGGCTTGGTGAAATAGACCGCTATATGGCTTAGCTATTCTAAGAAATTTGCGGGATCTTCGGGACATTTCCAGGATCGACGCTAAATAATTATTTAAACCATTAAAAATCAGTCAACTTTTAAATTATCTGAATTATAGTAATGTTAAACACATTTGGATGTTTTTGCTTAACGAGATTAACTGATGGTCCAGCTATCTGAAAAGGATGAAAAGAACCTGTTTCCTGATGAAAAGAATCTGTTTTGTGGTACGAAAAATCCAAAATTACAAAAAATTTAAATTTTCATATAATTTAAATTCCAATTGGAAAATAGCTAATTTAACAGTGTAATTTTTTTGTTATTTTTGTTTAGCATAAACTTCACACTCATCAAAAAGAACCAAATTCTTCAAAGGCCAAAAATAGGTCTGACGTTGGTGAAGTTATTTTGGAGGCTATCCAACACTTAGACACTAGAGAAGAGCCACCATCTGAGTCAAAATTGTTCTTCGACAGTCTGGTTCCACGATATGAACGATTATCGAAACATAGTCGATCGTATAACCAGTTCAAAATGCTAGAATTACTGCATGAGTTGGAGTTTGATTATACCGTTTCGGATGCCTCTGGAGATTAAAAATAAAATACTATTACCAATTTTGATTCAGACGGTGGTGCTTTTGTAATGTCGACCATTGCAAAGAGAAAAACAGTAATTCTTTCGAATAATTTTTTCGTACTGTTGTAATAATTTCTGGGATAGGAGAAATTTTAAATTTTGTACTCAGTATGCTTTTGGGGTTACCATTTATCTTTTTGGGATGGTCTCCACTATATTAGATTAATATTAAAATTATAATAAATTAAAAAATATAGATTTATATACATATATATATATATATATATATATATATAATATATATATATATATATATATATATATATATATATATATATATATATTATATATTATATTTATATATATATAATATATATATATATATATATATATATATATACTATATTATATATACACATATATATATAATATATATATATATATATATATATATATATATAAATATATATATATATATTAATATATATATATATATATATATATATATACTCGTATATATATATATATATATATATATATATATATATATATATAATATATATATATATATATATATATATATATTAAAATCAATCAATTTTTAGGAGCTTAGAAGTGATGTTATATTATAGAAATTATGAATTTTTTGAAATTTTAATTGGTTTGCGTTATGACACATCAGCAATATATACAGGGTGTTGTCCGAAGTACTAACCAACGGCTAGGTGCCGATAGAATAATTTTAAGCAAAAAAAATGTTGTAGGGATTAATGTCCTATCTTATGCGGTTGTTGAATAATTTAGTTTTACTATAAATTCGAATTAACCAAAATTATGCAAATAAACGTTTAAACCGTGAAACACCCAAGCATTGGCAGCGAGCAAAATATTTAAATAGATATTAATTTGCTTACATAATGATGAAAATCATAGTTTGACCAAAACTATAAGAATTTTTATGTAAAGATACAAAAATATCCTAATTTTATTAGAAAATGTCCATGTAAAGTTCCTATTTTGAAAATATTTCTATCGAAACTTGAAAAAAATGCTTTGTTTTAGTCAAACTTTGGTTTTTATCATTGTGTAAGCAAATTAATATCTAATTAAATATGTTGCTCAGTTTCAAGATATGCAATAAATTTATAGGAACACTCAATTATTTAATAATACAAAAGACAGGAAGTCAATCCCATCATTTTTTTCAAAATTATTCTATCGGCACCTAAATTGAAAATATATCTTATCTCTTTATTTAAGTCTGTGATAAATGTTGAAAATAATAAAGTGATAATTTTTATAATTATTTTTTTTTAATTCTTATGAATAATTTTTTTATTTTGAATAATAATAAATGTACAAATTTTTGAAAAATGTATTTATTTTTAATTTTCGCCAACAATTTTATTTTGCCACGGTACATCTCCCGCATTTGAAAACCATTCAGAAAAGGATTCCCTAATTTCGAAGGCAGATAAAGGGCGACTTGCGTTGTCTGTTAAAATTCCATTGTTGTTTACTACAGCTGGGTTTATAACAGGTATTCTTAAAATGTTATGAAGTGTAACGCAACATGACACAATCAATTTACAATTTTTTGATTATTTTCAATCCGTTTTAATAGGATCCGCCATGTATGAGCACAGATGCCAAAAGCGCTCTCTACAACTCGTCGCGCCCGGCTTAATCTGTTCACAAATAAATTTTTAGTTAATTATGTGAATAAATGTATTAAAGATTTTTTTACCTATAATTAAAAATTCTCCTTGAATAATTTAAATTTTTTCCAGGAAACGGTCGAAGAATTGTTTCTTTTAAGCCAAATGCCTCATCGGCAATTATGACATTCGGCATTGGATTGGTTTGGCTTGGTAAAGGAATAGCATCAGGCAAATTTAATTTTGCATCATTCTTAAGCCATAATTTCCCAAAAGTACTTTCTGAACATATTGTGGAATCGGACATGCTTCCATATCCCCCGATGTCAACCATTAAAAAACGGTAATCCGCATCCACCAATGCCATAAATACCATGGAAAATCTTTTTTTATAATTAAAATTTTGACTCACGGATTTGTCAAAAGCGAAAGCATCGACGTGCTTTCCATCTAAAGCACCCAAGCAGTTAGGAAAATTCCATTTTTTTAGGAATTGTTGCCTAACTGTAATCCAACAATTTGTTTCTATGTTTGGAAGTGCAATAGGCATTAAAATTTGTTGAATGCTCTTCAGAGTCTGGACAACTATTTTATTTATGTCGAATGACCGAGTAAAAAATGAATTGCCAAATCTTTAAAAGACCATCCCAATGCCAGAAATCTAAAAATTTATTATTTTTAAAATAAGACATATTAAGAGGGCCGTCTTCTACAAAAGTGGCATGTAGGTCAGCTTACCTTAATGTAATTACCAATTTTTCTTTTGGTTTAATTGATTCTCGGTAATTCGTACCAATCGGTTGTATCGACTGTGATATCATCTTTAAAATATAGAGGAATTGCGCTTTATTCATCCTGAAATATACGAAGTATAAATCTGGGAATTTTTCTAATTCCAGCGCTATTCGGGTATAACATCCAGAAGTTTTTTTTTTTTTAAGTACGGATGGACCCAATACTTCCTTCGTTTAGGTAGTTTACTCAAATAAACATAAGCACAGCTTAAAATTTTTATTTTTTGAACAATTTTATTCTTGATTACTGCCATTGTTAGTTTGCAAACTAAATTTAATTCAGAATAAAATATTGAATTTGTATTTGACATAAAAATTCGCTCGTGCTTGGTGTGAATCGAACTTGCGAATTCGTGTGTGGGATTTATTCGCAATTCGCTATTCGCGTTTGGTGTGAGTAGTCTCTAAATGATCGTGTAAAAACGTCTGTTTAAACAAACTTGATAATTGAAATATGCAGAAATAGGGGCACCTTAAGAAAGTTGCACTTTAAACTAAGCAAACATACATTTTTAGTTTTATTTATAATTTTGACCGCTGTGCGCTGAAAGGGTGGAATGATAATTTTTCCGGACTTTTCCTAAAAATTACAACAACAAAATGTTTTCATTTGTATTGTTGAAAATACATTGAATCTTAATAAAATATCAAAATTTTTATTATGTAAGAAAATTAGTACATTAATTAATCTAATAAATAGAATTAGAGTTAATTTAGTATAAGTCACGCATATTACTAAGCATTACCACCTACTTACAAATTAGTTAGCATCAACTACGTTGGTTTGGCTGGAGTATTTTAATCAAAAGAAAGAGTTTTGCAAAATTTCATAAATGTCTAATAGGCTCACAGGGTGTTTTTAAAGATTGAAATATGTAGTAAACTATTAAGTTAGGCCTTCAAGGTATTTTTTTAAATCGAGTATCGTAATTATTCCCCAATAGATAATAAACATTGTTATTGTAATTTGTAGAAAAAGTTAAGAGTAAGATATCGAAGCTACTACCACGTTAAACGTTAATGATTTATTTGCCTCATATACTCTTAGGACGATAAAGTGGTTTTCGTATTACACACGTGACATGTATAAAATTACCCCACTTAACAGGGCCACTTAGTCGCTCCATTATTTATTTACACAAAATGTAGCATATGCGCCTTTCAATCGAAGTTAGCTTACATACTTTAAAATACAAAGTATAAAATTGAAACCTAAGACGGAACTACAACTTTAGTGCAACAACAAAACTAATACATAATCTCAATTTATTTATTAAACATAACCTAATTTTGATATTAAATTTTAGCGGCACACTTACAAATTTGGATATTTGCAAGGCAGCGAGTTATTGCGGTTGCCGCATAAAGTTTAAATTTAAGTAACTTCTTTTCGTGTAGCAGAAGAAAGTTTCTCAAAATTGACGCAACAACTGAATCTTAATGAAGTATGTAATTGACAAATTTTAGCGAAAAAAAAGAACAACAAATTTATGAATAACAAACTACACATTTCTCATATTAAATATTTTGAAGAAACTAACATACTATACTATATACCACATTAGAAACAAATTTTTTAGAGTGGCGTGACTGATTGACAATACAAATAGTTTTTTAAGTTATTTTTGTTAAAATCTTTATTGCTAATTTAAATGTTATTTCACCACTTGCGGTACATTCTATTGTACTGGAGGGATGCGGATATGGTTACACAAAATTTAAGAAGTTTTTAATACACCTCATGGAAACAACTTTCATTTTTTTTTGTGCGCATTTCTTTGCTTCCGTGTGTGCAAGGAAAGGAAATTCTTATCAAGACGATGCTTTGTGGGAAAAGTGTTATAAGAAGATACTGCAGTTTGCGGCAACTTATGTCGGGTATAGAACAAGGGAATACAAAAATTGGCAGTCTTCAAGCAATTGGAAGTTTTTCTTCCACACGGTTAAAGTTATGGATCCCGAAAGTGTACGTATACATATTAATATTGTCCAAATTAAGTGACAAGTTATTTATTTATTTTTATTTTGAAGGTAGTTAAGCGACAAGAATTTGGTATGAGTTCTTTGAAAACTAAAATTGCACAGGCGGCCTAACGTAAAATTGGTATATGTCAACGCATTTACCTATATAGTCATTATTTAAGTGGGCAAACACACGCTATTTTACTCAGGGTAATTATATAGTTTTTGTGCTACACGTGACCTGTAAAAGTAGCTCACCTAAGTGGCCACTTTATTTATACGTAGTATCTATATTTTCTCAAACTGTAATTTAGTTGCTTGTTTTAATAGAAATTAGCTCAGTTATTTGTTTACAATACAAAGTAGTCAGAACTCAAGATGAAATTGCAATTATTAGAAGACATAATATTAGTAAATTTCAGTAATAGACGGTATACATAAATTTGGCTATTATGCACGATTATAGACATTGTATGAACTCAATTGGTGGTACACATTTGCTAAAGACAAGCCTTTGTATCAGGATGATGCAACCATTCCAATAAAACATTTTTAAGCTAAAAGTTAATAGCAAACAAATTGCACCGTACGGTATCTGATCCATTTCAGAAAACTAAAAGCCGGGAACATAATTATCAAAGAGGCCTTAATATTTGTGATAATGGAAATTGCTTCGCCAACATTGTTTCTACTGACAGTTGTACCATAATTGTTTCAAGTTGTTATGTAGTTGGCTTAATTCGTTGGGTTAGTTTGGTATCGACGAATGTATTGGAGCAATTTGCGGATTTAATTCTTCGTAAAAGCTTCGTCAACCTTAAAGACACAGATCAAAGGAATGGGTTTGTAAAACTCCCAAAAAATCTACTTTTTACATATAAGAAATTTTTGAAATATTATTTTAATTTGGTTTATACCTTAGAGGATTGGGTTTGCCGCCCGAACCCCCCGCTTTCATGTTTTTTTGAAATTCTAGCATTCATAGAAATTGAAACATTTTAAAAGATTTCTGTTTTTTAATAATTATTCACATACTAAAATAAAGAACTCCCCAAAGCCCTTCTGCGCAAGGATTCAAGAAGTTTGTTTTCATATTGTATTTAAAGGGGTCTTCCTTTTTAAAGGAGCACGTTGTTTTGCATTTTTGGGAATTTTTGGGGATATTTATTTTTGGGAATATGAGGGTGTCCCCAAAATAATTGTATCGCTGGTTTCACAAAGACTACCCTCGAATTCTGAACAAAAATACCCCCCCCCCCCCCCCAAATCCCGAAAACACAAATTTAATTGCTAGAGGAACCCATTAGACTTTTGTTAAATACGACCATCTACAATTTGATAACAAATGGATGCTACATAATTTTAGAGAGGTCTAGAGGACTAACGCTAAGCGGCTTTGATGAGTTTTTATTTTAATAAATGTTCAAAGGGGGGTTTACGGCAGCTCCCATCCTCTAAGCATCTTTTAGTTTGAGATATCGCGGGTAATCCATTTAATTTTAATTTGGTTAATCCCGTATAAAAGTCAAACTGCTGGATTTTAGAATACGGGATTTTGAAATACGGGAATTTAGTCTATGGGATTTAGAAAAACGGTATTTTTACGACTTACGGGATTTTGGGCAATCTGGATTATGGAATCCGGGCATACGTACCGATCCCAACTTACATATAGGGACGGAACATACCTGTCCTACCTCACTTATCGTCTATATTGGTAGAAGTTGTTATGTTTTTTGGTTAGAAAGGATCTTCGACTACGCATAAAAACATGCGACCACTTGGGAACGATCTTTGGGCCTGATTGATACATTTTTAAAATCAAATTTCGTGTGAACTACATCTAGGGGTGTACACATCTGTCCTAAGTCACTTATCGTCGAGGTTTTTGGAAGGTGTTATATTTTTTTGGTTATGGAGAGTCTCTGACTACCTTTTAAAATACTTGGTTGTGATATTTGGGCTTGATTGACGTTAGATTTAATAGCTTAAATATTTTATGGTTAGGTTAGATTTAGGTGGCGGTCCATTAGATACAGGCATAGACACAAAAATGATCCGTAACCATACCACGATTTATTGTTTATCCTCCATCTTATTGGAACCATTTTGAGTTGTTAACAAATCGCTGGATACCTACTCCTGACGTCCATCCTACTGAGGTCAGTCAGGTCTTTGAAGAGGGGTGCCCCTAGAAATTTTAGTCTGTTTCGTGCCAGACGAGGGCAGCTACAAAGAAGATGAAGTACTGTCTCTTCCTCCTCTTCATCCTCGCAACTACGACAGTAGTCATGTGAGAAGAAACCGAGTCTACTAGCATGCCTTCCTATGAGACCGTGCCTCATAATCACTCCAACAACCACACTGATCTTACTCTGCTGAAGTGAGATCAAATGTTTGGGTCTCGCCAAGTCCAACTTTAACCAGACCTGCCGAGTTATTACTATCTGTCATTTGTTAGCTTGCTACACGGCTCGTCTGAACGCGGTTCAACCCAAAAGTGCTTGTACTTCTGTTTTTTTTATGGCATTATGTTCCCTAAGGTCTAACAAATAATATAAAAGTTCTTTTGAAACCATCCACCGACCAGTTTACATTTTCGCGCCAAAATTCGAAAATTGGAACCAGAAAAACGGTTTTTTGGTCTGATAAAGTGAAATATCTTATTTTGTATGCCCTTCCGGAGGATTCCAGCATACAAAGATCGAAAGAGGAAAGTCTCAGGAAGAGAATACAAAAAAGTACAAGTCAAAAGGTTGCTAATTTGCGAATTATTTCTCTCTTTGTCGACAGATGTCTCCTAAACACATACGTGGGGATATAATGAATTATTTCAAATAAATCAAAACTCATGAAAGTTGAGAATAACAAAAACCTTTATTTCAGTAACATTAATTCAAATTTGATTTAATTAATTATGTGTGGTAACTATTATATTCAATTACAGCTCTCATTAATTTATCATTATAATCTGGGTGGTTTTCAGAAACTTGATATTTGTTCCACATTGTCTTGAAATCAGAATGCACTGTCTCCATAGCCTGTTCACTGTAAAATCCCAATTCTCTTCTATGGCCTTCACAAAAATCTTCTATATGATAAAATACTGCATGTACTTTTGGTATGACTGATAGCCCTAGGGTAAAATAGCTAGTCTTGAATTGAGCGATAGATTCTTTGTAACAATCATTTAATTCGATTCCAAAACAATTGCGAACTACACGATCAAAATCCTTCAGTGTTTTCACCTTCAGTGTTGGTACCTCCTTGAGTAAATTCTCATTGAACATTGCATAGGTTGATCCATCCTGTTGTTTCAGTAACAAATTAATCTTGCATATGGCTGACTATTTTATTAACCACACCAAGCATTAGATGTAGTTCTGGAGGAGGAATAATGTCAAGAATCTTTTTATCGTCATCAGCTGAAAAAACTGGAGGTTTGATACAGCTTTTGAAATTTTTCGCATTTTTCATTATCGATCCGCCAGCGTTTCTCCAAGCTTCAAAATATGAGGTTGAGTTTCCCACAGTTCGCCGAGGTCCGACGTGCTCCAAATTTGTGCTTTCACAAAGGCACCATGTACAAGGGTACGTCGATGAATGAGACACTCATCCCTGTCAGAATATTGGCTAATTTGAGATCAGTCGCTATCGTACCAGAAAAATCCTCAATTTTCAATATTTTCCATATTGCTGACACATTTTCATAATTCGCTTGAGCCGATTTCACAATAGCAAGAATAAAAATTTTCTTAACGCCTGAGTCAGAAAAAGCTTTAGCAAACACGCCATCATGATACTTTTGACGTTTTTTCTCCTGTTGACAAATTTCAGTTGAATCATCTTGAACAGACAGGCACACCTTTAAAAAACCACCGCCACCGTCAATTCCAAATTTTAAGTGCTGATTTCTAATATCCCGCTGTTTCTTGATATGAGAAAGAAAATCTTCAAGAGTATAGCAGTAAACTATGGGACATTGGATTGGTGTGCTCATTCGAGCTTTGATGGTTACAAAATCATTGTCTTAGCACAAAAGAAACTTTTTACCTCGCCATTCTTCTGTTCCAGGTTTTTTTTCAATCCTGGCTCAATTATCGCCCGCTTTTTGGTAGCAACTCTCAAAGCGGTCGCTATGTCAAGAGTATAGTCTTTGTACTAAGATTAAATTTTGTTTTGATTTTCAAGAAATCGGCTGTGAATGTATTCGAAGCTGGTTCCTCTTCATTTTTCTCGTCAGAATTTAGAAATTCTGTAAGTTTGGATGATTTAATAAAATTTGGATCTCGATATGGTTTATGTTGTCGCGATTAAGTCCCACCATATTAAATTTAAAAATGTACACACATATGATGAAAATGCATTAAACCACAAATTCAATAAGTAGTTCTGATTTTTTGAGCACAAAAAAAATTGTGGAACCTAATTTTTTATTGTGGGCGTTAGATACAGGAAGTCAAATTTTTGTGTTTTGTATATTTTGCAACCGTCTAGGTGTTACATCCGATTTTCTCATTAACTACAAATGCTGTAATAATATTAATTATTATTATTATAGGTCGTGCAGTTTTTGAAATACTAGTGAAAATGATAGCTAAAAATTAGCCCCCGCCCCTGTATTTCCAAACTTTCTTTCTAAGGCTGTTTCCCAAACCGATACTTATTTCGTACTTATTGACTTATTTGAGGCCATCTTAAAAAAGTAAGTAAAACCGTCCCAATTGATTTGAGTTACTTATTTTGACAGCGACGTCAAAACAACAGAAATTAACAAAACATTTGTTTGTTCATAATTCATTCTTAAATTTAAGATATTATTGGAAAAATGAACATAGAAAAATAGTTAATTCTTTTAAATTGTTTAGTAAATAAAAATATAAAATTATGTTTAAAATTACTTGATGGTGACGAAGAATTATTTAATTTAATGGAGGGACGTGAAATGCGGAAGGTAAATGTTTTTTAAAATAAACTTTGAAATACCATTATTTAAAAGAGATTTATAATGAAAATACAAAAACTACAGGGCTTAAAATATTGCTCCGAAAAGAAAAGCTTCATGTTTGATGTTATTTTAAATAAAAACGGAATTTTAATTAAAAAACATTTATGAATATCGGTGCAAGCATTCAAAAGGTTAGTGGAGCTTTTTCCAGCGAAGCATCATGGACATGAAACTCAAATTGAGTTGGGAGTGGTGCTGTTTTGGTTGGCCGCTGGAACATCGTACCGTGTAGTCAGCAGTACATTCAATCTACCGAAGTCTACAATTTTTAACATGGTTCAGCGCCTACAATGAAGATAATTTTAAATTGGTTGCCCAAAATTATAATGCTGCCTAACCATGTTGATTTGGAATATGTAGGTATGAAGTTCGCAAATCGAGCGAGATCTTCAATTTTTAATAATGCGGTAGGTGCTATTGATGTGACACAGGTAAAAATTAAATGCCCAAATAATCGTCATGACGAATATATAAATAGAAAGTTGGACTACAGTATTCAATTACAAGGTTTACATTTTTTTAATTATCGGACCACAAATTTATAAATTTAACGTTGGATGGCCAAGTTCAGTTCATGACCAACGTGTTTTAAGGAATAGTAATGTCTATGTCAATAAAAAATATTCGCCACAAGGCTACTATTTGCTCGGTGATAGTGGGTACCAGTTAACATTGGAACCGATAGCTATTATCACTCCATTTACAGAAAACCGCTCTTTGGCGCAGCGAGAAAAAAAAATTCAACTATCTGCACAGCAAGGCAAGAATTGCAATTGAGCAAACTTTTGGGCAAATGAAGACCCGGTGGAGGTGTATTTTTCTTCGCTCACTAGAGACCAGCACTAAAAATTCACTAAAAATTATTGCGATTTGCTGCATGCTGCATAATATTTGCTTAGATGTTGTGGACTTGAAAAATACTATATTGATGAGGAATTTCAAAATGATGATAATGTTCCAAATTTAGATCAAAATCATCAATTTCAAACCACCGCTTCTGAATTCCGCAACGAATTATGTGCACAAATATAAATAAAAAATAATTAAATTTTTCTATTCATTTAATTAATAAATTGAATTCTTAAAATAAATATAAATTTTAAAATTCGTTAGTGCGTTAGTGTTATAAACGTATAATGCTGCGAACAGCAGTGTCCTTAACTCAAAAAAATGGAAAACAAATAAATTTTTGTTGTTGCTGTCAAAATAAGTAAGTGAAATCAATTCGAATGATTTTACTTACTTATTTAAGATGGCGTCGAATAAGTAAATAAGTATGAAATAAGTATCGGTTTCGAAAACCAAAAATGTGTGCTACTTTAATTGTTTTGAGTTTATTTTATATCACGATAATAACCGTAAATAATTTTAAACAAAAATAATTTTTAGGAAAGTTTAAACTGAAAATCTTAAATAATTAAAGAAAATGGATGCCAAAAGATAGCCCGAGCCATTCAGAAAAGAATATTGTTGCTGTTAAAAATGCTAGAAACTAGAATTAGGATATGCCTGCGACCAATTCTCGGATAAATCAATTACTTCGGTAAAAGTTGACTTTAACTTTTCAAGTTTTTTTTAAGTACGCACTTTTCAATTCCCACCTACTCGAAATAACACCTTTGCTGTTTTTTATTCCGTTTAGCCTTCCTTCAAGAAAGGTAAATGTATTTACCTCGATTAAAAGTCAGCACCCTTAATAGGTACCAGTGATTGGAAACAAGCAACAAATTTCGATCAACAACAAACCTAAATCACTTTTGAGATCGAACGAATAATTTTCGAGTTCAAACAATAAAACTCCTAGTTGTTCTATGCGTGAGCAATCGAGAAATTTTGTTTGAGATGGCACGTTAAAACATGAAACAGAAGTAAAAAAAAAAATAAACGAAATCTTCGGCTCATTAATCATCTGCTATAGTGTTAAAGTTAGCCGAAAGTTTCCAAGTGAAAGTAAAAAGTCGATAATGCAGAACCCTATTAATGGCAACCAAAAGTGAAATATCGATAATGCAGATAGTGTTTTTCCAGCCGAAAATAAAAAATATACTAATCGTTAGCCGATTTGTCAATAGTTATACGTGGCAAATGATCGCTTTACTTTCTCGTGGAAAATTGTGAAAAATCCGCGGATTACAAAAAATATTTAAAATTGGTATACAATTTTCTTTTTTATCAATAGCTGTCGCAGGAAAAATATTTAGTTCAAGTTTTCTGTGGGAAATCTCAGAAAATTGGAATTAACATTTTCGGCGGGAAAAGAACATTTCGATATTGACGATTGAACTGTCATGGTTTTGCATGCAGAGCGTAGGGTTTAATTTAATTCCAGTAGTTTCACACTCCATATGTTTTATATGGAGAGAAATGTCATTTTATGCAGAGCGTAGGATTTGCATTATTCCCGATAGGTATCGCATTTTCCAGTTTTCCAATCGCCTATTGACGATTGTAAACTGCAAACTATGATACCTATCGGAAATAATGTAAACCCTACCTACCCTCTGCATTAAATGACATTTCTCTCCATATAAAACATATGGAGAGTAAAACTATCGGAATTAAATTAAACCCTACGCTCTGCATGCAAAATCATGACAGTCCAATCGTCAATTGCTATGGAACACATTTAGTAAAGCAAAAAACAACGCCATATTTTAGGAGTAAACTACATTTTGGATTGAGTCTTGGCTCAAAAAACTTTACTATTTGACAGCAAATACCTTATTACGGTTCGAGTCTTGAGTTAAACACCACTTATTTTGGTTTGGAAACCTTGGTATGCGTATTATTTCTCAGATAGATAAAAACCATCTGGTTTTAGAAAAATAAACTATTTTGACATTTACGTGCAAATATTGATTAATCAAATGCCTACTTTAATAATTTTTATATTGTGTATAAAATATACTTTATTTATAAATAATGAAAGTGCATGTTTATAGGTTTTTGCCACCACCAAAATGATAATGTTTATCATAATGGCATCTTATGTGGGATTATCATTAAGAATCAATTTCAAACAATGCACATATAATCATATAACACATGCGATATAATGGCCGAGAGGAATTATTGAAAATGGATGTAAGTCTACAATTCCCATAAATTGAAAAAAAAAACACACCAAAATCAACAGTTTCACCAGTGTTCAGTCACGTGAACATACCAACTCACCATGCTGCGCAGGCCTGGCCTCAATCGTATAAATAGTCATTCTTGTTATTAGTATTGATTAATGAAATTTAACTACAATGGAAAAATGTATATTATGCATTTTTCCTTAATATAACGTTTTTATATTTTTAGTCAGTTCATTGACACCAAATATATAATTTTTTAACATACACATTGTAATATTAAAATCAGCAATTTTAGTCGATATTAGTTGTTATTAGTATAATTAATGTATGACCATTTTGTATATAAATCAAACATTTGTCTGAGTTAATCAGTTTCAAAAATTAATTGACTCAAGAAAACATCGCCCCGACCAACGGTAAGCGAGAAAAGATAATAAAAGAATAAATTCCAACAATTAGTCTTTTATTAACACCAAACTAAATAGTACCCATCTGGGGTAATATAGTTAGTTTATATTTTGGTAAATCAAACCTATCTTAAATTTACAACTTAAGAACTAAAGTTTGAGACCAAACATGGTCCTTCGAAGCTAAAAAAAAAAACAGGCACCAATTGAGAAATACATTGCCAAACAACAACCGGCATCAAAAACACCAACAACCAACTGGAAATTTACGATCTGCAAATTCGAGTCATCAAGCAACCAGCATCTATAGCAAGCCAACAAACAACAGGCAATCGACAGAGTTAACAACCAAGCAGCACCTACAAGTTCAAGCCATCAAACAACAGCGACATACCCAGCAATACAAGAAGAAGTAGGCGGCAAGATAATCCAGATGCACACAAACTACAATAAAGATGGAAATGCTCGGAAAACGAAGACATATCTGGAAACAAAAATAGATGCTTTAAAAGCATTGTACACAGAATATGTCGCAACGGATGATATCATCCGACAGATGCAGCCACCGTTAGAGCACAATCATTCCTACTTCGACTCACGAAAGAAGATAGCGGAGATTTACGACCTCCTAATCGATGATATGCGAAAACGATTAAACCACGGGCCACCACTAACACCGACACCAACAACATCAGCGGAACACTCGCAAAGTACATCCTTAACAATCTTAAGTACAGATGACAGCAGTAAACCAACACGAAAAGAAAGACAAAGCTCATCTAATAACATTCCAACTTCCGCGACAGCCAACAGGAAGAAGTTCGACCAGATGATGAAGCTACAAAATATAAAGATGAGGGCTCTATATAGAGAGATAAACACAGCTAAAGAGGCATTGGCACAAAAAAAATCAAAACAAGCACTAAAACTTGTTTTGAAACATATGGAGAGGATGATGGAACAAATCATGGACCTCGACGATAAAATAAACATAGAAGTTTCAGAAGAAGATGAAATCAATGCAAAATATTTTATGGAGAATTACTTCGATAATATTAAGCAGGCGCATGATGACATTGTGATTGAAATTACAATGGAGATTGAGAATGATCAACAATCAAAACACAATTCAATAGATATCCGACTACCAAATATTGAAATTCCACATTTCTATGGAGAAATCATAAGATGGAAAGGTTTCGCGGATACATTCAAGAAACTCGTGCATACAAACCAAGTGCTTACGGATACCCACAGGATCAACTACTTAAAAAGTCATTTAGGAGGGCCAGCCGCTAAAATAATAAGCCATCTTGAATCAACCGCAGAAAATTATCAGGTGGCATGGAATATATTAAATAATCGCTACAACAACGAAAGAATTCTGGCAGCAGCATAATTTAACCAACTAATTAATCAACCAAATATGATGACAGAAACCGCGGCAGGAATCAGAACAATGCATGACACAACAAGTGAAGCCATTCACAACATCAATAATATCTTGAATGGTGAAGACAAATATGATGCCCTGATAATACACATACTTCAGAAGAAATTAGACAACGAATCCATCAGAGCCTATATGAGACAACTTTAGACGACCCAAAAAAGATTCAAAATTTGAATCACCTTTTGTTGTTTTTGGAAAAAAGATTCCAATCACTAGAAGCACTAGGAAGTAAACCGAATCGACAACCCTTACCAACCGGCCGATTACAACCACAAAAAGCCATGACAACGCTAGCAGCAACAACAAACAGATGCGTCAATTGTAAAGGATCACATACGATTGAAGCATGCAAATTATTTTTGGAGATGTCAACAATAGATCGCAGCAAAATATGCAACATGAATAATCTATGTCGGATATGTTTAGGAAAACATAATCTTTCAAAAATATGCTTGACAGAAGGGAAATGTGTGGTATGCAAAGGAAGACACCATACTCTTCTCCACACCAAAGAAGGTGCAACTAACAAAATTGAATGCCGACAAATAAATCCACCTGGACAAAACCCAAAACGTGGCATACCAGTTGTGGAAACACACATGATAGACAGCACAACAACAGCAGCTCAGGTAATACTGAGCACAGCATTAGTTAAAGTTCCAAGCAACGGAGGTCACCCACAACTACTTAGAGTGCTGATTGATCCAGGTTCTCAAGCATCATTCATAACTCATGAGGCAGCTAAAAAATTAAATATACAGAGCAAGAAAACGCATGTAGAATTTAAAGGAGTAGGAGGAGTGACAGCCGGAGTAGCAGAACAACGGATGACATTCAATATTGAGCCGAGATTTCCGTCGAAATTCAAAACACAAATAAGCGCGCTAATAGTAAATCAACTAGTGGGAGATCTACCAGAATACAGTTTTAATGCCTGGAAATGGCCACATATTAGTAATTTGTTATGGGCAGATCCAGAGTACAATAGGCCTAATAAAATCGATATATTATTGGGCGCAGATTATTACCCAGCGATAGTAATGAATGATGTAGTAAAAGGCGAAACAGGAGAACCAGTGGCACAAAAAACAGAACTAGGATGGATAATATGTGGACCAATAAACTATAACGAGCCACCAAGGGTTCAATGCATGATAACAAAAACGGAACTTGACAACAGGTTAAAATCATTCTGGGAAATAGAAGAAGTACAACAAGACAGGCTATTAACAGAAGAAGAACAAAACTGCCAGGAACATTATGAGGCAAATTATCACCGTGACGCTGATGGGAGATATACAGTTCGAATCCCATTTAATCATAATCCACCAATACTTGGGGCTTCAAAAACAAGAGCATTAGCCAGATTCCTGCAGTTGGAGAAGAAATTCGCAGCATCACCAACATATGCCAATGACTACAAAAAATGCATTAACGAATACATTGAACTAGGTCACATGCGACTCTGTGAAATTGAAATGAGTCCAGCAGAAGAATACTTCATACCACATCATGCAGTAGTAAAAGAAAGCAGCACAACGACAAAGTTACGTGTTGTTTTCGATGCCTCAGCTAAAACCAGCAATAATAAGAGCCTCAACGATCAACAAATGGTTGGGCCAACACTACAGGAGGAATTGATTTCAATCCTGTTAAGATGGAGGAAACATAGGGTGGTCTACACAGCGGACATCGAGAAAATGTATCGCCAAATACGAATACATAAAGATGACCAAAGGTATCAAAAGATACTATGGAGATCAAACGAGAAAGACCCAATTCGTGAATATCAATTAACAACTGTATCCTTTGGAACAGCTAGTGCCCCATACCTGGCCATCCGCACGTTACAACAGTTAGCCGATGATGAGAAAAAGGAGTTTCCCATAGCAGCCGATATAACTACAGACAATTTCTATGTGGATGATTTACTAAGCGGCAGTGATTCTGTAGAAGAAGCACAGACACAGCAACGTCAAATCATTACAATGCTAAGTAAAGGAGGATTTCAACTACGGAAATGGGCTAGTAACAAGCCAGATCTATTACAACAGATACCACTCGAATCACGGGCAATCGGTACAATGGATATCAAACTAGATGACACAATAAAAACTCTGGGCATATCTTGGAATCCTGACACTGATACCTTCGGATTCAAAATAAATATAAAAGAGAAGAAAACTGAAATCGCCACCAAAAGAAAATTATTATCCGAGGTATCACAATTATTTGATCCTTTGGGATGGTTGTCACCAACCATTATAGTAGCAAAAATATTACTCCAACAACTTTGGCTAACAGGATTGTCTTGGGATGCACCATTACCTCAAGACATCTCAATGAGATGGAACAGTTATAAAAATTCATTGCCTGCGCTCGAACAAATAAAAATACCGAGGTGGGTGAACACTTCCAACAATTCGCCCATAGAACTGCATGGATTTTGCGATGCATCTGAACATGCATATGCAGCAGTTATATATTGTTACCAAAGAGATAATATAAATAGTGCACCTCGACCTTATTTACTAATATCAAAAACAAAGGTCGCACCAATAAAATCAAAACTAACAATTCCTAGGCTAGAATTGTGTGGAGCGTTGTTACTTGCGAGGTTGATGGCAAAAGTAACTAAAAGTCTTCGAATTTCCAAAATAACAACTTACGCATGGACTGACTCAATGATAGTGCTCGCTTGGATCAAAACAGAACCACATCGATTTAAAATATTTGTTGCAAACAGAGTAACAGAGATCCACAGTCTAACCAGCCCAACAACATGGAACTATGTTAAGTCGTCTGAAAATCCAGCTGATTGTGCTTCAAGAGGCATAGAAGCTGACTGTCTCGAAAAACACCAAATATGGTGGAATGGTCCAAGTTGGTTAACAAACACTCCAACAAATTGGCCAGTTCATAATTCTTCTGAAAAATTTGAAAATATTCCAGAGAAAAGATTAGTAGCACTAGCTCAAACAACGGAAATAAAGGACGACGAAAACCCATTTGATCATCTTTACATAAAACATTCAAGTTTAAAGAAGATTCAACGAATAATATCATATTGTAGACGATTTATCAACAAGTTAAAACTAATGAAATACGAAATAAGTAACATTATATCACCTCAAGAAATGCAAGAAGCTCTCCATCAGTTAGTTGGAAGGGCTCAACTAACCCAATATAGGAATGAAATTCATAATTTAAGGAACAACAAACCAATCGACAACAAAAGTAAGTTACTATCACTCTCACCATTTTTAAAAGATGGACTGCTAAGAGTTGGTGGACGATTACAAAACTCAACCGCCTGGTCATATGATGAAAAACATCCCTTGATTCTTCCACAATCACATCCAATTGTTAACCTGATCATCCAAGAAGGCCACAAATCAACGATGCATGGCGGTACTCAGTTAACTTTCGCACACATCCGAACAAAATTTTGGATCATAAATGGTCGAAATGTTGTCAGACAACAAATATCAAAATGTCTGAGATGCCACCGATTCAGTAAAAATATTAAGCATCAACTAATGGGTAATTTACCAGAAGCAAGAATAGCTCCTGCTCGGCCATTTTTAAAGTCAGGAGTTGACTACGCTGGACCTTTCAACGTAAGAGTATCGAAAGGTAGAGGCAACAAATCGTATAAAGGCTACCTAGCAATTTTTGTTTGTATGGCAACAAAAGCTGTTCACATTGAGGTGGTCAGTGATTTAACAGCCGAAGCGTTCATGGCGGCATACAAACGTTTTGTGTCTCGTCGAGGAATATGTTCCGATATTTTTTGCGACAATGGTACTAATTTTGTTGGCGCTAGTAAAACAATGGAATTACAAAAAAAAGAAATAGTAGAACAAATAGCTTCAAACATTGTAAATTCTGCTACGGAACATGGTACTAAATGGCATTTTATTCCACCGGGAGCACCGCATTTTGGAGGATTATGGGAGGCCGCAGTAAAATCAGTAAAATATCATTTAAAAAGAGTGATAGGCGAAACAACTTTGACGTTCGAAGAAATAACAACATTAACTTGTCAAATAGAGGCTTGCCTTAATTCAAGGCCAATTTCACCAATGACCAATGATCCAAGTAATCCGACCGTTTTAACTCCAGGTCACTTTTTAATTGGAGATGCTATCATAACCCAGCCTGAAGTCAGAGTCTCAGGCAACAACATGAACTCATTGACTCGATGGAAATTGGTCCAAAAAATGAAAGAGGACTTTTGGAAAAAATGGTCCCAAGAATATTTGCATCAACTACAACAACGAGCAAAATGGACCACGAAGACACCAGATCTGAAGATTGGACAACTTGTTTTAATTCGAGACAACAATGTTCCACCATCCAGATGGATAACTGGACGGGTTGTACAAACTCACCCGGGACAAGACGGAATCGTTCGTGTAGCTACACTCCGCGGCCCCGGAAGGGCCCTTATAAAAAGGCCAGTGACAAAATTAGCACCTCTCCCAATTGAAAACACCATACAAGAACAAGGTACAGAATTGGATACCGAGGCCATCACCGTATTGTCAACCACGTTTCGCAACACCATCACCACGAGGAAACGTAAGTCAACAGAAACACATGAAGGGAAAAATCCACCAAGGAAATGGTTGCGAGGGCAAATAGACGATGTGGTAAAAATAGCTGCAGAAAAAGTAAAAATCAGTCCTCAACCAAAAAAGAAAAAAAGGACAATTAGACCTTGTTACCAATCCAAATTGATGTTATTAACTATGATTCCATTAATAAGTGTACTCGGCATATGCTCAGCAACTTTAAAGGAGACGACTTTTGATATTACAACTCTAACTTCTACAATGGGAATATATTTTGAAAACATTGGGATAGCTCAGCTCTCCCACCAACAATGGACTATAATATCTTACTTTAATTTATCGGCAATGTTCTTAGAGGCTGAAGTATACAAAGCCGCTGTTGATAGGATGACTCAAACCTGTAGCGAGGATAAGGGATGGTTGCAACTAAGACAACTTTGCAAGCCCGCAATAACACAAATGAAGCAACAACTTTCCAATATAAACCTCAACAAAGAAATACTCCAACCCACTTACAATCATGTTCGGACGAAGCGAGGTTTAGTGAACGTAGTTGGTACTCTCACAAATCAACTATTTGGAATTCTCGACCAAGACGACGCACAACGGTATGATAACGAAATCACTTCATTAAAAAATGATCAACAGCACATTCATAAATTGCTAAAAGAACAAATTTCAATAATGGAATCAACAACGAATATCGTCAAAAGGGACTGGATAGCAGTAAACAATCAACTACAAGAAATAGATAAGCAAACAGTGGCTTTACACAACTTAATAAAAAGAAACGAAAACGAGCATATAGCAGTACAAAGGTTCATGGCTCTATGGATTCACCTATCATTGGAAATGGTAAACTTTTATTCAATGCAACAGCAGCTAATTGACGTCGTCATAGACATTCACCATAGCAAGATAAACACATTTATTCTCAAACCTAATCAACTCAGGGCAGAATTACAAAAATTACATGAAATAATCCCAGCTGATGCCACCATATATAGAGAAAATAACATGATAAGCTTGTACCAGATGATGACGGCTAAAGTTGGACAAATAAAGAACGCGTTAATTTTTGAAATAAAGATGCCGTTATTCAACAACAGAATATATCAGATCTTAAAGCCGATTGCTATCCCAACCAAGCATAAAGATATGTATGCTTATATAGAACCATCAAGTGAACTCTTATTGTTAAGTTTAAATAGGGAATCCTATTACTCCATGTCAGAAGACGAGCTCACATCTTGCAAGTCCATGAGATCTTCAGAATATCTCTGCATGATCCACAACGTTATTCATAATATACAAAATAATCCAACATCTTGTGAGATCGATATAATCATAAATAAAGAAGTACAAACAGATGCTTGCCAGATTCGTTTTATGCTACCAAGAAACTTATGGATTCCAACCCACGATCCAAGCGCATGGATTTTTATCTCCGAAAGAAAGCGTACAATAAATATCGTATGTAATAAAGAAGTGACAACCACAATCATAAATGGAACGGGAATTATCACGTTACATAAAGCCTGCACTATCACGGATGGAATGACAACTATACATTCAATCGAAAACTTCAACACAAGAATGAAGTCTTTCTATCAACCAACGATAAACCTCAGCAGCCTGCTTATCCGGTCCAAAAATGCCACATACGAAAATACCACCAACAGAACTATGATGAGTCATGAATTCAACAACATTCTCATGGATTTGGATCAACTATCAACTAATGTTACACACCTAAAAAATTTGGCAGAAAGTGAAAACCAACAATTAAATTATCACGATATTCATCATTACGTTTTACTCTACGGAATCATTGCCACCTTTATCGCACTTATCGTTGCATATCGATGCAAGAAAACAACAGCTACACAGTCATCAGAACAAATTTCAAACGTGCTCCCATTACCTCGCCGGTTCATATCAACTAAAGTCGCCGCGGAGGATGTTCAGTCACGTGAACATACCAACTCACCATGCTGCGCAGGCCTGGCCTCAATCGTATAAATAGTCATTCTTGTTATTAGTATTGATTAATGTATGACCATTTTGTATATAAATCAAACATTTGTCTGAGTTAATCAGTTTCAAAAATTAATTGACTCAAGAAAACATCGCCCCGACCAACGGTAAGCGAGAAAAGATAATAAAAGAATAAATTCCAACAATTAGTCTTTTATTAACACCAAACTAAATAGTACCCATCTGGGGTAATATAGTTAGTTTATTTTTTGGTAAATCAAACCTATCTTAAATTTACAACTTAAGAACTAAAGTTTGAGACCAAACAACCAGTGACATGAAAATTGTATATGCCCCAAATATGTGTGGTGCTATATGCATATGGTAATGATGATGTTGATTATTGTTAAGTAACAATGATAATGGTGAATGCAGATAATGCTAATTATGAACACAAAATATTCCGTGTTGAAATATTCTGGAAAATGGACATTTCCTTTCTAATTTTAATATTAAATCTCTATTAAACAGAAACGAAAATTTAAATTCTGGAAAATGAAGATTTAATTTCCTTATCCAGAATTTTGTGTTGAAATATTTTGAAAGAGGGGAAATTTACTGCTCTTTCTAGTAATATATTCTGAAAAAGAGCCAGGTCATATTCAGGAGCGGGATGTTCCAAACATAAATAAAAAGTGGTATATAATCCGAGGATTAATGCTCCAAAAATAGCGGAACACTACTGGATACGAAAGTAAATACAATTTATTCGGATCCGATCGAAGGGAAAAAATTTGGCGAAAAGCTAACCAAGAGATGGCCCAAAAAAATGTGCACACTGTTCAATACGGCGGTTGGAAGCGTAATAGTTTGATGATCTATGGCTGCATCTGGTGTCGGACAATTGGTATTCAAATAGAAGGTAATATGGATCACCGACAATTTAACCAACCAATGGTTCTTATATCTAGATAATGAATCAAAACATACGGCGATGGCAATACGACAATGACTTCTAAGCAATGTATCGAAACAATTTCATCCGCCTCCCGAGTCATCGGATCTAAATGTAATAGATTATATCTGTTATGAACTGGGATTCATTGAAAAGTGCCCTTTCGAGTGCATGGGATGAAATTTCACCAGCGGTTACTGAGATCCTGGTTTTATCAATGGCTAGCCGACTAAGCGCTGTTATTGAGTCTAATGGTGGCCCAACTAAATAATTATGTTAGTTCTATGTATGTTGACTTTTATGATATAAATTTTATTAATTTTTAGAATTTTTTGAGAACTGTTGTATTAGTTTTGTATTTTTTACCCAGTTATCATTTTGTTTGGTTTAAATATATGATTTAATTAATATTATAATTGTTAATTAGTTTTAATTATCACGATTTTTCAAATGTTAGTGGCGCATGAAGACTTTCGTGTCTCACTGTACATATTTAGGAAATATTTGGGAAAAAGAGGAATTTACAGCTATTTCATTGTTACTTTATTTTCCGAGAAAGGAAATAACCAACTCGATTTTCTATATTTTACAACTTTACCTTAAAATCATTTTAGTAACTGTCAAATTTCACCATTATCAGTTAACAAATAGTCAAGATACCATGACCATCATCATGATCATGGCCACCACCAGCATCATCTATATCTCCATGATAATCACTACCACAACTACGATGACTATGACCATCATCAATACAATCACCATGAAAATTATCATCATCATATAACCATCATTAATCACCATTATTTCCATCTTAATTGGTTATATTCTAGAACTCCTTCTTAAACTCATTTGAGAATCCAACTTCCATCGTACCTGTCAAATTTCATCATAACGTTTAAGACATCATTTTAGATGCTGTATTTTGGTTTTCCAAAATATACGAAAAATAATGCATTACATACGAGTACTTATAAAAGTAATGCATTACCTTCAGTTGTTGGGGGTCAATTCTCGTTCCGTGAAAAGTATAATGAAAAGTATTTTCAGTGAGAAATACACATTTCCGATTCATGTTCCTTGAAAAGGATAACAATGACGTCAAAATCTTTTCATATGAATAAAACTTTTTCACCCACCATTTTGGCGGTGAGAACATCATAAATATGGAAATAAAATTCTATAAAAACTAAATTTGTATTTTTAGCATTAAATGGTGCATTGAAACTATAATATGATTCACTTTAAACTTAACTAATTAAGTTAATCTATTAAAAACTATTCCTTTTTAATTAATTTAGTTAAGTTTTAAAAATAATTTGGTCATTTTTATAATTGATTTTATATTTCGACAGGCAATGACGAAAACTGATTAACTAAATCTACTTTATCATTTATTTAGCTAATATTTAAACCAATTGCTGTATCATCTAGTGGAAATCTATATGAAACTCATCAAAATGTCTGTTTACAGTGTAGCTTACTATATGAAAGCAACTTATTCAGCGTTTTTTTTTCACGATTCTTTTTTCGTTTGTACATCGAGAATCGCTTATTGTCGTTGTGTGAAATGTCATAAATGAAAAAGACTTAATGGAAACAATTTTTTCATTAGGTTTTTTCATAGAACGAGAATTGATCCCCTGATCCTAATAAAGTTAATGTTTCAAGAAATTGTACCACGAATGCATTTAGTTAGGTTAGGGTTGCTGGTTATCTCGAGTTCCATTAGCACTGTCCTTTATTATTTTTAACCCTAAATCTCTATTCTCATATTATGTATATGTAATCAAAATCAAATGAAAATTTGTATATAACTGGATTTTTTAGCAAAAAAAAAATGTTTTACTCTTTTCTGAAACACACAATAAATAAAAAACTTAGAGACTCTCAGGCTCTTGTTAAGAGGTTTAGGGGTTAATAAGTTTTTCCAGTATCGAGGTAAAGGGTTTTGAATTGCTTGGCTTCCAGATTATTCGAGATTTAAGAGTTTTACTGTGAGCGAAAGAATCTTAGTTTAATAATATTATATTATTCGAAATGTTCGGGGTTTTGAGATAATTTTTGAGATTACTCGGGCTTTTCATGACCAGTTTTTAAATTGCATGATGTTTAAAATTAGAAAATTTACAGGTAATTCAAGATTTTTTAAATTCCGATGTTATTTGACTCTTTTCAAGATATTTGAAGTTGTCACTAGGGCTGAGATATTTGACAACTCGGAATTAATATGTGCCGCTATACCTCCTCAAGCCGTAGAACTGTGGCGGGCTAGAGATACAGTAGAAACAGAAATATATATTTCCATCGGGAGATTTCCCAATAAAACTATTAGAATTTTCTTACCTAATATTTCCGATTTTTTTCTCCCGGTTTTGAGCTATCCGCTTGCACGTAGTACAAGAAACAAGTCGGTCATAACGAGATGACGTTTTGTTTAATAAACAAACAAAACGTCATAACAATACATGTACGACGAAAAATAAAGTTTCTTCTCAGTTGCGTAGGGTGACATCTACCCTGCAGTCCATAAAGGAAAAAACATTCATTTGGGTGGTTTGGTGAATTCAATCAAACCAAGCAGGGAAAGTCGCGTTAGCCGGAAAAACAATAAACGATATATAAATAGAAAAGTGGTGAAAGAAAAAACTCAATAATCGCTAAACGGTTGCGAGCAATGAGGTCAATAAAAATCCCGTAGTCGTGAGATACAATTAATATAGTTCATTAATTAAATACCGATCAGTGTGAAACAACATTTTGTAACGGTTATAAATAAATAAACATTTATTATAAAAACTATTGTAAATAAAAATGTATAAAAGATAATTCGTGCGCGTTTTTATTAAAGATATAAAATATTTATGTCAACATAACCCCTGTCCACAAATATATTTGTGGGTAATAAAAGCCCACAGAACAAATGTCAAAACAAATCACGCAGCTCCCCGAAAATCTACATCAAAACAATTATTTCTAATAATAAATTGAAAATCGGACAGTTAAAAATAAAAAGTCTCTAAAAATCTATTTAGAATTGAATCGAAGAAGTGCTGCATTAAGCCAATTATCTCAAATCTCTAAAGTATCCCCATATAGTGACTGTAGGCATTCTTGGAGTTGCTTCCTTGGTGTGTCGTTACGAGTTTGCACAACGATAAGTCAGAATTACTGAAACAGGTTGCAAACAAGTATGGAGGAAAGGAATACGGGTAGAATGGTAAGAAAGGATTGAGCGGGATCGGAAGTTCAGTCTTTAAGGTTCATTTTTTATATCAGTCAAACCTGTTAATAGGACCTCTTTCTAATCGGACCAATTCCAATTCGGACCATCAGTTATGTTTTACAAAACGATTTCCATATAAAAAGTTCTGTCTAATCGAACCACCTCCTAATCAGACCTATGGACCGCTTATTTCGTTTGATTTTTGTTTTTATACCTTTGAATTGGACCATTAAGGAAAATAAAATTTGGTGTTCTAGGCTTGTTTATTCCATACTCGTACAAAATGTTTTTTTTTCCTTTTCTTGTTAATAACGGTATTTGTTAATAACGGTATTATAACGTTTTGAATCATATGGTATATTATTCGTAATCTCTTGTGTAATATGGATAAACATTCATTCTGAAACAATATTGCAGGTCGTAAAGGTTACACTACACACATCTCAATTAGTTTTTACACGATTTATAATTCAAGCATTAGACCTAAGTACGTTATTGATTTGAATTTGACTTAACAATTAAGGTATGTAGGAATTTACATTTTTATACTGGTCTATTTCGTGTGATAATTTTGTTTTAATAAAATTTATGATTACATTTTCTAGGAAAATGAGCACAGTAAAACGATCTTACACAGAACTAGATCTGTCAACTAAAATAAGTTTAATTGAATGTGCAGAAAAAGAAAAATTATCGCAACGGAAACTGGCTCAAAAATTCAAAATAAGTAAGACGCAAGTACAAAGAATTCTAACTAGCAAATCCAAAATTCTAGAAACAGTAAATAATTTTGGATTACTAAAAAGGAAACGCGTTGCATCTTCACCAAATATGGTGAACTTGATTCACTGTTATTTAAATGGTTTACAATGGCCGGTAGTAAAAATTTGCCTTTGTCTGGATCTTTGTTGCAAGAGAAGGCTCTAAAGTTAGGCGAACAATTAAATTTGGTTGATTTCACCGCATCAAATGGATGGCTCCAAAGCTTTAAAGAGCGCCATAACCTGCATTTCCTTTTTCTTAGTGGAGAAGGTGCCTCTGTGCATGCAAATATAGTCGACAAATACGCGATACATTATGGAAATTGACTGATGCATACGGGCGAAAAAACATTTATAATTTGGACGAAACTGGCTTATTTTTTCGAGCTAGTCCATCACGTACCTTACAATTAAAAAATGAAAAATGCAAATGTGGAAAAATGTGTAAGGAGCGACTAGTAATAGCCTTACTGTGCAAGGAAAATCCTTTAATCATAGGAAAAGCGAAAAAACCAAGGGCCTTTAAAAATTTAAATGTAGAGCAAGCTTTTGAGATCTATTGGAAATTTAACAAAAAGGCATGGATGACGTCGGTGCTGTTTGAAGAATGGATCGGTAAATTTAACAAGAAAATGGCACAACAGAACCGCAAAGTAAGTATCTTTCTGGACAACGCAGCTTGCCACCCAGACAAAATTTACAGCAACGTAAAACTACAGTTTTTCCCACCAAACACCACATCGGCCTTACAGCCTTTACATCAGAGGATAATTCGAAACTTGAAAGCAAACTATCGAAAACTTTTAATGAGTCGTCTACTCATCGCAATAGATGATTCTAATGGCGTAGAGGAATTATCGAAACAAATAACATTGTTAGATGCGTGCTCATGGTTGTCAACGTCATGGAAAAATACAACTCCGGAAACAATTGCAAAGTGTTTCAGACATGCAGGGCTCAAAGAACAGTCTGATGTGGAAATTATTCTGGAGCCGATGCAATTTGAATCAGATAGCGAGTAGCTATATTGGTGTTGAAGAAAATATTCAATCATCTGAGGAATTAAAGGAAGACTGGGAAGAACGGGTTTTCTCATCAATACATGAACGAGATAAACAGAATGATGAAATTAACGATAGCTCGTTGTCTGATGGAGAGGAGTTACTACATCAGAAATCGCCTTTAACCATTACATTCGCCAAAGCTCAAACAAATTTAAAAGAATTGAAAAATTATGCCAGTGAGCAAGGGCTTGACGAGATGTTCTTTTATCTGGAAAAATCTGAGCAGAAGCTAATCGAAAGAAGTTTGTCTTGAGTTATTTTCCAAGTGAGAAAGCCTCTTGGTCAATACCATTCATCAAACACGAATTCTGAAGGAAGAAAGAAATATGAACTGATTGCATTGGTCCTTCCTAGGGAGACCAGACGCCCTACTTTCTTCGGACATGGTCTGAGGAACCACGAAATTAATAATTTCAAATGATATGGTCGTAAAATTTCATCAAGACGTGATTTAAACCATTTTAGACTAGAAACTGTTTATATATAAAACCGGCTTAACCTCCAAATATAAAATCTCACTAAAATCCATTAACAAACGTTCGCCAAAGGATCGTAAGCAGAGGATCATAAGGAGCATAAACAGAGTCCCGGAATATTTATTGAATTGTGGCCATGTATTATTTAAGGAACTCCACCCCTGTCCCCAAACGGAACCCCTGCGATGATGCATTATTCACATTGAAATTCGGTATCTAATTTAACCAAAATTGACAATGACGCTGGTTTTCTAACTTCTCTAGAGGAGATTTGACTACTAATCTATTTTGTAACCAGTTGATGGTCATCGTCACCACACCGATTTTTTGTAGCAATTTTTACTAGTTTTTCTAAGTCAAAAAGTTATGCTTTTCAAACTTGTAGTGGTATTTGATTTCTGACTTGGTCACCCTGGTCCTTCCAGCTTTAAGTTCAATATTATGGATTGTATTTGTATTGGCCTGCTCAATTAAGGATTCAAATGCTAGACAAATGCGTAATTAAAAATGCGTGAAATTTTGGAGATCGGAATTACTTTATTCTCTCTATCCAATTTTCGTTTTCTTTTCAGACAACAAATAAACTTAAATAAAAAATGTCATAAAACGTTAGTTATTTGGTTTTCATGTTTTGTAACTTTACCGTTTTTGTCATAAAAGATAACTCTCGTAATCTTGAAAAGACGATTTTAGGGTTTAATTCTCGGATTTCATCTGTTTGTTTGTTACCAGATGAAGTTTTTTCTGTATTCCTCATCTTTAAAGTTCGTTAAAATTTTCGTGTTAGCACAGCCTTTTCACCAAAGTATAATAATGTTTTTTTTAATAACAATTTAGGGCACTGTCCTAAAATAACACATACATCTTAAGAGAGGCTTACTCTTCTTTTAGAACCAAGTAGTGTAGTGCTATTTGGACGGCTCCACACAAAGTCAAAGAAAAAGAAATCACATCACAATCACACTATGCGCATGGGTAATTTGTATCCTTTCTATGACTTCTCGGCAGAGGTCTATAACTGTTTTGACCCTGATAAAGTTAGCCAAAAGTTTCCAGCCGAAAGTGAAAAGTCGATAATGCAGATTATGTTATTGACATTCCAGCATAAAATTAATCAGCCTCTAGAGTGTTTTATCTGGAGATGGATTGCATTGTTGTGACTTGTCAATAGTTATCGCAGGAAAAAAATTCAGTTCAATTTTCCCGTGGAAAATCTCGGAAAATTCGATTTTCCAAAAATTATTAGAAAATTTATATAAAATTGATTTTATACAAATTTTTTAATAATTTTTAGAAAATCGAATTTTCCAATATTCGACGGGAAACTTGAACTGAATTTTTTCCTGCGATAGCTATTGACAAGTCACATCAATGAAATCCATCTCCAGACATAACACTCTAGAAGAATTTTATTCATCCATTTCTTACTTTCGGCTGGAAACTTTTTTGAATTTTCCGAGATTTCCCACGGGAAAATTGAACAGAATTTTTTCATTCGATAGCTATTGACAAATCACATAAAAATGATTCAGCTTCAGATATATACGAAGCTGATTTTATTCCAATTTTGTATATTCTTCCGATTTTCCGATATTTTCCGATATTTTCCGATTTTCCAATACAAAATTTTTTATTTAAATCTATGTATCCTATTTACTTTTGGCTGATAACTACTAAATTTTTTATTTTCGGCTGGAATGTTATATCATAATCTGCATTACCGGCTTTTTACTTTCGGCTGGGATTAGACAATCTGCATTATCGACTTTTCACTTTCGGCTGGCAACTTTCGGCTAACTTTAACAGTATAATGTTTTGTTTTTTAATATAACCCGTATCTTCCAACGTCATTTGATTTCATTCAAGTTTAAATCGGAGCTGTACCCTGACCGAGGCAATTAAATACAATACAATTTCTGATACGTAATATATATGGAAAATATAAAAATCATCAAATTAAATTATGACTTTTACACTACAAATTTGACCTTTTAAAACTCAAAAATGCAAATTTTTTGCATTTGACTTCTGCGTCCCAGGCGGCTGATACTAGGTCACGTTTTGGAACGTGTTCCTACAGTACGTGGAAGGAACGTAACGTTAATTACCGATGTAAGAGTTTCAGGTGTAAAACATCATAATGTCATTGCAAACTCAAACTCAAAAATATCGGCCATTCGGATATGGTAAACATGAGAAACGACCTGCCGCAAACAGTAACTTAAAACGACTGCAAAAATTAGAACACAATTACATATGTTTATGAAACTGTCAAAAGCAGCCCCTACATTGAAGCAAAACCATTTTTTTTAAGATTCTTTCGAATTTGAAATGGTTTTATTGTATTTTAAAACAGTTTTATTTGGTCTGTAAAATGATTTCATTTACTTTGGAAAAAGTTTCGGTTGAAAGTTTCTTCTTGATCGACCCAATTAATTTCAGATTAAAATTTTTCGAAATATTGCGAAAATCATTAAAAATTTCGTTAGCGGCGATTGTCTAATATAAAATTTGTTAATTTTGATTGAAGGAAACAGACGCAACTCAAAAAATATATTTTTTTGCTATAATTTATATGTCACTCACTTTTCCGCCCACTAAAAAATCAGAATGAATTTTCCACAATTTGGTTTACCAATCACTTGTGAATCAGATTGTGAAAAACTCATTCCACTTTTTTAGCGGGTGGGAAAATGGATGACAAATACATATGTAGATATTATAATTGCAAACAAAAAATTTCGTTGTTTTGGGTTGTGCCGGTTTTGTGGAACACCATGGAAGTAAAGTAAGTTCATGTGCTATCGCAATCATTTAAACCGAGATGTTTTTTTTTTGCTTCAAATTATTAAGACTCTAATAATTTTGCTTCCAAAACGCAACCGGTTCTGTTCTGACTCCTGAATTACCCTTCTAAGTTATGACATGATTGTTTCTATGATGAAATTGTCGTCGATGGTTATTTCATTCTCGACTTCTACAGCAGATTACTTCCAAGCACTCAACAGTTGTACAGATATTGTAGTCGTTTTTGTAGCCAACAGAAGTATAGCGGACTATATTATACGACTGCAGCCGCTACAAAATGATTACCAAATTTGCTTTATTACTGGATCGTAGTATTGTGCTCACATTAGACTGGTGAGGCTAAATGTTATAATTTCCAATTGGATTTTTTTTTTGGCTACTAGAATTTCTCTAAATTTTTTCGAATTGGAGGGAATTTTAATTGCCCCCGACGAAAATTTCAATGATTTAAGGTTGATTAAGAAATAAAATTTGTTTTGAAAATCCACCTCTTGAATTTGAATTGTAAAGAGATTTTTTTTTATTAACAATTAGGAGGAACTAACATTCGAGACCGATAATGAATGATAAATTTCGATATGTTTATCGGAAAAATAGAACTTTCTACCTTATCAGTTACCGACAAATTTCTACAATTAGCTTTGGCTTGGGTATTTTACAAGGCTAAAACATTTATGTTTCGTCGACCACGGATATATTTGTAGAGATAAGAACTTAATGCATTCTTATATTCACATCGAATAATGGAAAAAAAAAAATTAATTATTGCATGTGAACTGGTATTAAGTATATGTATTTTATCTCTCTAATTCTATTTAACTAACGTATGTATATAGGTGAAATAGAGCTTGCTATACAGACAATCCCCAGCCAAGGTTAAACAGATTTTAGTATATACATAGACATTCTTATTTTATAAAGCCTCACTAATTTGTAAAGTTTATAGGCAGGATCTATAAATTTGAATGCTTGAGGCTTTCGCAATTTGGAAGTAACTTTTATAATTTTAGTGTACACTATTCACTGTACAGTAACTCAGATATTTTTAATTTACAGTAAATCTTCTGCAACAGTGTTATTGGACGACTGGTACTTACAGTCGACTACCTGGCAATCAATCAAATTGGTATAAATTTCATAAAATAATTTTTTGTACAAATCAATACAAAGATGGGTATCGCTTAACATAAAAAATAAAAAGTAGTACGTAATGAACTCGTATAATGCTGTTCAACCTATAAAATATTGAATATACAGGTATTAAGTGCAAGAAGACAATCTATTTTGAATGTGCCCTTGAATAAAGACATTTACTATTATTTTACTGTGTCCAGTGCAATTCTGCAACTTACAAAAGAAAATATTCGTTTTAATTTCTATATTTAGCTCAATAGTTTATTGGGATAATTTGATTTCTTCCCTCGCGCAATTAAACAGATTATATATACCCTAGATGTCAAAGCCGCTATTTTTATATCCGGTTTACTCAGCTTTACTTAAATGGAAGGTCGAAAATTCAATGTTTTTGCAACGGCCTTTTTGATCGAAACATTCCATTTCAAAAAATAATACAATTTGGCAAGACTCACAGTCTTAATACGATTTTTTATTATGAAATATTTTTAGAATTGTTAAACTTCAGCTTCTTCATTTTGAATTCGATTTTTTAAAGCATTCAGACGCACCTTAAACTAACTTAATGTTACATGAAGGGCTAAATTTTATTAAATCAAAGTATTTACGGTTGTTTGTGAATTTGAAAATTCAGACCTGGAAGGTGGACATCTCTAATTAGTAAAAGTGCATACGGTCAAACCGACAATTTTTGCTTAAATACTTATTTAAGTAACAATCATCTAAATTGGGTTAAAACGTGTAGATACGTCTTTCTGACCCTCAGGCGTAGGCTTTTGCATGTATCGCACCATCTTAGCAAGAAATCTCGGCAATGGCCAAATAAAACTTCCTTGTTAAAACGTATGTTTTTTTGGCATGATCCAATTCGGATTGAAACAATTGGCTTTGTAATTCATATAAAATTAAATTCAAATCAAATGTTTTAAAAATGACGTGACCGCAGACTAGTGTGAACCAACGAACAAAATTTAGTTTTAGATTATTAAGGAAGTGGGGAAATAAAATATAATCACAAGAATTTTATTGGTACACCCAATTCGACCTTTGGCAAATCAAATTCAACCTTTTCTAAAATTTAATCGGCAAAATGTTGTTGAAATTGGAGTGCCAATATTTCATAATTATTCACAAAAATTCAGTATACTGAAAAAACGTTTAATCACTAGGCTACCTTATCAAATAGGAATAATAGTACTGCAGGTCGGCTAACACAACTTTGAACAAAACCAATTTGGTTTTTATTTATATTGGTTATAATTTTGAAAAACACTTTGGTAACCAAAGCACTCGCGGTTCACAAAATTGATTATTCATTGAAATGTACTTGATGAATGTCAAACTCAAGATACTCTTTACATTTTTTTCAGTTTTAATTGGTTTCGGTCCAAAAGGACCAAAAAAAGTAAAAAATTATCTATGTCTGCATATCTGTCATAACCATGGCACCACAAGAACGACTTGTTCGATTTGAATTTTCTGCGGATTGAGTTGGGTGTTGAGTTAGATTTCATTTGCAGGTTGAATTGGGTTTGAGTTGTTTTAAGTTGAGTTCATGTACGAATGTAGTTTTTCGAGTAAAGTTGATTTGAGAATTAATTATTTGGACATTGAGTTTGGGTTTAAGTTGTCGGTTGAATTGGGGTCGTGTTAGAGGTTGAGTTTGGATTGAGTTGAGTTCTTAGACACATTCAGTTTTCATACCGTGTTGGTTTGGGGAATAAGTTTGGGGTTGAGTTGAGGGTTGAGTTGGGAGTTGAGTTGGGAGTCGAGTTGTGAGTTGACTTGGGGTTGAGTTGGAGGTAAGCTCGAATCGAGTTCATGTGCGCCTATATTTTTTGGACTATTTTGAGATTGAATAGGACGTTATGTTTCGGGTGGTATTTTTCACAATTGTACTTTTCGCTATTCAAAATTCCTTCAGGACTATAAGTAAAATCTATATTGTACGATTTTGTGTTCAATTTGTACAGTGGAAAAATACTTTGCTTTGCAGTAAACGTAATTAAGTCAAATATTTTTTAATGTGTCTTTGATTTTTTTTTTTACTAAAACTAATCGCTAGCAATCACTTTGTTTTACTGAACCCAACCAATGCCAGAAGAGAGCCGCACTGATTAATTTTACCAAAGTAGTAAGTGTGATTTTGTTTGAGATTGATGGGTGTTGCATGGTCGTAATTTCATCAGCCTGTAAATATTATCAATTTGGTATAAGATGGTGTCAGCGGATTGACCTACTTTTCAATCTGTCAGTCAGAGTTTTATTTATTAATCATAATTTAGAACATTGAATTAGACTTTAATTTTAACACGAGAATTTATTTTTAAAAATCGAATTAAATTTAGCATTTTCAAGACAAATTAAAAAAATAACTCATAATACAAAAAGTTCAGTAAATTCAGGATGACTTGAAATGGCCAAGGGAAATTTCATTGTCATATTTAGGAAATAGCTGTTGAACATAGACGAGAGAAGTAGTTTGAGTGTTTGCCAAATATATTTGGGGATACCATCTTAACTATAAGTACTGTGGACTGTTCAAACTATTTGCTTAACATGACAATACAATTTTCCGTGGCAATTTCAAGTCAGCCATTAAAATACAAATTCGTGCTGAATTTATAATATTAGGTCTAACTCAATTCAAGTCTTCTATTCTTCTTGAAAAACTTTAAAAAAATTTGGAACGAAGGAAACAAACATAGAATAAAATAGAACAACCTTCTATCTTGCTTTTCAATTAAAGCTTTGAAAGCTTTAATTTTATGTTGAATTATTCCTTATATTTTCTGTAAACGTCAACATTTTTAACATAGCCGTATTACAAAACAATTTATTTCAACAATGAACTTGGAGATGTTGCATCATATTATGAATTATTTGAGGTTGACTGTAAATGTTTACTCGAATGCATTACTGGTTATTTCGAATTTTCTTTTTCAAAATGCGTTAAGCACATGCTTCGGTACAATCATACTTTTGGAATAGAAACAACGATCAGAAAAATTCGATCTCGTTATTTTTGGCCAGACCAAATCATCTGGATTGTTAAAAATGCCGGTTATGAAATAACGTTTAGCTGGAGCGCTTCCGGATTAGATCTGCCACGAAGCTATTTCCATATGGAAATTAAGGGAATAAGACTTCTCATATCAGATAACGGGCTATAATTTACCATCAAGAACACTTATTATAAATACAAATGCAAAAAATTGGCCGTTCAGCGATTTACGTCAAAATTGCGATTTTAAGATTAAAATTTGGAAAAAACTTATTTCTTGGGATAGGGAACAACTTTCTATCTTGATCAGTGGCGATTTTATTCAGCTGTTCCGTGTTAATGACTCTTTACTAATTTCATTGAAAATTGCGATTAAAAGATTATAATTTTAAATATCTTTCTGGTTTGATAGGTGAAGAATTTAACCAGTCACTATGCGTACTATTAGACCTTAATCAATTTCAGTCAAAACCGCAGTTTGAAGGTTAAAATTCGAAACACTTTTATTTCAGAGGATATACGCTTCAGCTTGATGGATGAAGAATCAGCTCTTTTGTGCACTATAAAAACCTGAGTCTAAATCTCTAGCAAGGGGAGTTAGTGTCGCTTACTCAATTTCAGGTAAACTCTTATTCTGAAGATTAAAATTTGAAACACACATATTTCTGGAGATAGAGGATACCTTTTCAACTTGATGGATGGAGAATTTATTCAGACATTTCAAGTAAAGGAGTATTAGTCACCCTTTATCAATTTCAGCCAAAACCACAAGACGATTAAAATTCGAAACAAATTTATTTGTGGGGTTAGAGGATTCCTTTTCTGCAGTTTAATCAACTATTTCGTATACTATGAAAACCTCAGTCCAAATATCCATCTAGCAAGGGATGTTAATGGATATTTAACAAATTGAGTGAAAATTGCAATTTGGACAGTATTTATATAGAAAATTATCTCTGATACAAATATTTCTCATCTATAGAGTGTATTTAAAAAGTAAGGTTCTGATAGTGTACAAAATATCTGAAGATATTTCCATCCATCAATCCAAGGTATCTCCTCTATCCCCAGAAATAAATTTGTTTCGAATTTTAATCTTCAAAAGCGATTTTGGCTGAAATGATAGTACACGAAATAGGTGATTAAATTCCCCATCTATCAAGCTGAAAAAGTATCCCCTATCCCATTCAAACAGAAATTTTGATTGAAATGTGACACAACCATTAGTAACTCTTGCCAGAAGTTTGCACTCGGGTTTCGATAGCACATGGAATAACTGATTAAATTTTCTGTCCTCCAAGCTCTAAATGCGCCCCCTATCCCTAGAAATATATACACAACAAAGTCACTTTCTCAGAGAGAGAGAGAGAGAGAGAGAGAGAGAGAATGAGTGAGAAATATTTCAAAGCCGATGACGACAAAAAGCAAAAAAGATTCATTCGATCGACATCGAACCACCCCGCTTTTCGAATTTACCATAATTTTCTCACAAAATATGTACCTATGTAAAGTTGAAAAATTCGGGTTGAGTGGGAGAAATTCGGTAGTTCATAATTGTTTACGCTAGCTTTGCTGCTTTTTAAAGTTATTAATTTTTTTTAACTGCCTAAGGCTTTATTCTTGAATGTTTCCTATAAAGGAAACTGACAAGATGTAATCAAATCAAAAACTAATACAAACTTTTGATTAAGACTTAACCTATGTTAGTTCTTAATATTAGCTTGCACTTAGTAATTATTTTAAATTAGATAGCTAGATCTAAAGGATCTTTTTTTAAGAACGCTGATATCTGGTCCTTTTTAAAATTTCCCTGCCAAAAGCGTTGAGATGTGCTTCTAATTTCAACTGGTACTTTTCTACTGTACTGCTTAATTGTGTCTGCTACTGTTTCGATATGTAGTTAGCCATTTTCCCATTTCATTCCTTCTCTCCAGATCTGGTGTAAAAATCAAATGTAATAGTGTACCTAGCATATTGCCTTGTGGAACTCCAGCGAGGATTTCTTATAAATTGGTGGATGCGCTGTGATATACCAAATACTTTCGATCAAGCAGATAATTAGTCTTCTAACTTTGTGTATAAGTCCTTTATGCCACAAACTACTTTATTTACATAGGACGTTCCTGATTTCAGAGTCGACTCTATAAACTTATGAACTTATCCTACGGCTTCGTGTTGTTCTCTAAATCCGAATTTGATGATCAGGAATAATTTTTCTCGTGCAGAACTGGTTTCCGTTTTTGCAGGAGCATTTTATCGAATAGCTTAGAAAGAGCTGGTTAGTAAACTGATTGGATAATATGAGATTACTTTTGTTTCATTTTTACCATGTTTTGGAATCATTATGATTTGCGAAATTTTCCTGGTTTCAGGAAAGTAGCCTGTTCTATTTATAGCGTTGAAAATGTATATTATTAGTTTGATACATTTTTCCGAAAGATTTTTTAGTATTTTGCTACTTATCAGGTTATGCCGTGGCGCTTTTCATGGATCAATGCTTTCCTTTATTTGTTTCTACTTGGCGCCACTTGTATTTAATTGGCTGTATTTCCTCAGCTTCTGCATCATCAGGTAAAAATTCGGGGCTTCCAATTTGTTTATTGGGTATAAATACCGTACTAAGGTGTTTGCTTTATCTGCATCACTTCTGGCCCAGTTTCCGACAGGGAGGCGAATCGGAGTTTAGGAAGATGTTGGTCGTTTCAACTTATGTGTGGCTTTCCTCAGGGAGTTTTTGTTGCTTTAGTCGCTGTGAGTTCTCTTAGCTGATCTTGAACCCCTCCATCACGTTCTTTAAATAATGCCATTTCCAGGTTTTAATTCGCATTATTTAAATTTAATTTAAGTTTAATAGCTGCTGAATATTCTGAGACGCTTTGTCAGCCTGTCAAAATTTTTCGTCTCTCAGTTGGCCAATAAGTTGGTTTATCAGCTCCTCATTATATTTTTGGAGTTCAAAAGGTCTTATTCTGTTCTCTATAAGGATAGCAGTTCCCCCATGTGATCTTTTCTTCTGCTAGGATGGGTAGTGTCATAAAAGGTGGATCCTTTGATTTTGAGATGGTTCGAAGTTGAAAAGTGTGTTTCAGAAATCAGCATAATATCGATGTTGTGTTCAATAAGGAAATTTTGTACCTATAGTCTACGCTGCACTAGCCCATTGGCGTTCCAAACAGCTAATTAGGTGTGGAGCATGAGAAATTCAGTTAAATCATCATTTTAAATGCGTGAATTGCAAGCATAAAGAAATTCAGTTCAACAAAGCGCGGAAGAACTTCTTGAGAAAGCTGAATAAATGCTAAATTAACTAAATGTTGTGAAGATCCATGATCAATTGATTAAAAATCAATATTGTCCAAGGGTCCATAATACATTACTGTCACCTATCTATTTGTGTTCATAATATATAAACATTACCAGCAGAAAGCCAAGAACACTGTAAGATAAAGCAGCCAGACTGAATCCTAGTAAATTATCAAGTAATTTCGGACAATTTTCAATAATATCAAAAAATTTCCTTCAAACTACAAAATTACAAAAAATATCGAAGAATTACCGAACATCATCAACAAATTTGAAATAATTGTAACATCATGCGAGTAATACCTACGTGCAGGTAATCTCCAAAATCTCAAAAGTTTCAAATTATCTTCAATGTTAATCTCGAAAATATCGAAAAATCTCAATATAGCACGCAACCCAATTCGCCCGTTCAAATTCACAATATCCGGAATAATCCAAAATTATTTCAAGTCACACGGATAGTCTTAAATATTGTCAAATAATGTCAAATTTGTAAATCACTATCCTCCAAACTTAAAATTTTAAATAACTCTATGCTAAGCATATCATTAATTATGTAAGAAAAAGCAACTCCATCGTTTGCAAATTTCGAGGAATATCGGAAACCCAAATAACCTCGAAAAATCTAATCTAATCACAAATATATTCGAGAAATTCCAAATGTTTGCGAAGGTCTCGAATAAAATTAGAATTCTAATTCTCTTATATTTATAAGGTGATATCTCGTCTAATTTTCTTCTTGGAGGACCTCGCTTAATCTCGAAAATATCGAGTAATTTCGATGCCATAACCTCTAGTTAATCGATTAAAAACATGTGTACCAACGGTCAGTACCAATAAATAAGGTATGCCAATAACAAAGTAGAGAATGAAGATGATGCTAATGATAAAGATTTAATTAAGTGTAGCAATCGGGTGTTGGGTGCGTCTCAAAAGGGTAGGGGTTGACCGTCTAGCGAGTGTAGAACACTATAAATGAGGAATGAGCGGGACAAATATGGAAAGTAATACCCCAGGTGGTACAACTGTTGCTCAGGCAAGTCCACCATCCTATTCGGAAGTCGGCCTTATGGATTCTGGGAGAGACCAGCCATTCATTCCTATACTACAATTATTTTAACCAGTCGAAAGACACATTGGTGAATAAACAAGCTCAATTGAGTGAAACAGAAAAGGATAGTTCACATCCCTTCCAGAGAAGTAAGAAAGTATCGTATTATCCGATAAGAAGCGGTAGTCCCTCCATTGGGGCCAGCAGCCACAACACTCGTTCTACAAACGAAGAAAATCTTCACAATGAATTGTGTAAAGCTAATAATGTTTTAGTTGAAGCCAACAATATAAACAAGCAACTGAATGTTATAATTGTATGGATGCAGGTATGAAGACGCTTTAAAATGAAGTTAAAGCTCTTAAGCCAAAGGAGGACATCGGTTCTACTCCTAACCTGAATACAACTCCACAAGAATACCATACGGATGAAGAAGAACTACCTCGATAAACTGAGTGGATACGCGTTAAATGTGGGAGAAAAAAAAGAAACGGAATAATACGCCCTCCCCACCTCAATTAAAGGATGATGTTCCAAATATTATCCAGAAACAATATTAATAGATGAAGTCAAAGATTACGATTTATTCTATGAGGAAATAAAAACAATAACTACTACTGATAAGTTTAATGGAAAGGTAATGAATGGAAACACTATCAAAATAAACTTGGAAGATGCTGAAACTGACAGAAAAATTACAAAAATGTGAAACGAAGAAAAACGTGCTTGGCACACATTTGAAGACAAACAAACCAGACCAATTAAGATCATGGCTAAAAACGTACACTAGGCAACGGAGAGGCAAAGTACCTCTCAACATTCGTTTATGTTGACCTTCGATAGTGATGAAGATCCAAGCTTATACCACAATGTAAACCATGTCAAGCCTATCGACATACACAAAAATATTGCAACAGGGAACCCAGGTGTATCAAATGTTTAGGTAAACATTATACCAAAGATTGTGTAAAAGCTCAAAATGTTCAACCTAAATGCGTCCACTGTGGAGAAAACCATCCGGCTAACTACAGAGGATGCAGCGTTGCTATTGAACTGCAAAACATCAAAAATAAGAATGTGATTGCTAAAAGTCCAAGTTTATTCAGGAAGCAAACGGTTAAGATGAACCGACCCGAAATAAATCGTTGGTAAAATGACTTATGCTCAAGTAATGATGAACATCGGAAATCCAGGAAAAACTTCTCAAAATGACGACATAAGTCAAACAGTTAAATTAATTTTAAGCAGACTAAATACATTTGGTGATCGATTACAGAAACTAGAGTACAGCACTAACAGAGCCATCCCTACAAAGAAAAATGGCCAATGATCTTAGAATCTTATGTTGGAATGCCAATGGACTGATGCAACATCAACAAGAACTGGAAGTGGTCCTGGACACAGAAAAAAATCGATGTATGTCTTATTACGGAAACACACTTCACTAGACAATCAATCATTAAATTCACCCTGGAAACACTGCTAAAGGAGGTAGTGCTGTTATAATTAAAAATAGTATTCATCACTATGAAGAGTTAAAATATGAAACGGAAGAAATACAAGCAACTGCTGTTATTGTCAAAACCAAAAGTAGTTCTATTTGTATTGCTAGTATTTACTGCCCACCGAAGCACTCAATGAAAGTAAAAGATTATCTCGAGTTTCTCAGTAAATTAGGAAAACGATTTGTACTTGGAGGAGAGTTTAATGCAAAAAATGTCCACTGGCGATCCAGATTAACAACGACTAAGGGTAAAGAACTTCTAAAATCTATCAGGAAATGCAGTTGTGAAGTCCTCTCAACTGGAAAACCAACCTACTGGCCAACTGATCCAAACAAAGTACCAGATTTAATTGATTTCTTCATAATAAAGAACATATCTGTAAATTATGTACAAGTAGATGAAAGCCATGACTTAAACTCTGATCATTCACCAATACGTCTAACGTTAAGAAACCCATTCCTAGTAAATAATCACACTAATTGGGCATGCGAGCAATCAGACAAAGAAGTTCACAAATTTGTAAACGATAAACAGCAATCAACTTGGAAAAATACTCCTGAAATTAAAACGAAAATCAAGGGAAACAACTACCCTAGCAGAAAAAAGAAGAGCGAGAAGAGTATGGCAACAAACAAGGGCCCTCCAAGATAAAACTCATTTGAACAATCTCACTCAATAATTAAGAAGAAAGATGAATCAATCAGAAACTATACTATATAATAACTAAAAGAATTAAAAGACCAAAAATGCAGAATCCTCCAATAAGAATAGCAGGTGAGAAATGGGCTAGAAATAATGAAGACAAAGCTCGAGAATTTGCTGAACACATCGAAAAAATATTCCTGCCACATGAAGACCAAACGTTGGAAGCCGAAATAATAACTGAACAAGCTGTGCAAGAAATATGATTTTAATATGTTCCGAAGATTGTAAGAGAATTCAATCCAGTTTCGAACTGATGAGCTTATGATTATGAAAAAATCAATCTTCTCATCAGGCCGCGGCGACTGGACTGATTATACCACATTTTACATTCTATATATACAGAATGTGCTGTGCGTTAAGTACTAGCGAATCGTACTAATACAGATGAATTCTCTTACAATTTTTCTTCTTCACAATATTCACGCAGCTCTATTTCTGTGTACGCTAATTTTTACTTTATTAAGAGATAAAAGCTAATTTGAATACGAAAAAAGCTCCTGGGTACGATCTTATTACTGCAGAAATCTTAAAAGAACTGCCAAGGAAAGCTCTGATGAAGCTCACCAATCTTATAAATGCAGCATTTGGAATCAAATGTGTACCAAGCTGGGAAACCAACCCACATAGCATCGTCTTATAAGGCCAATTTCGCTATTGCCAGTCCAAACTCTTTGAGAAGCTTCTGGTAAAATGATTAAATCCGATAATCGAGAGTAAAAACTTGATCCCAAATCATCAGTTCGGTTTTCGCAACCAACACTCAACAATTGATCAAGTACACAGAATAACCAGTATAATTGAGCAAGCATTAGGGGAGAAAAAAGTCTGTTCAAGAGAGTGTGGCATGAAGGGCATAACCACAAGTTAAGAAATCTTCTACCAATGCAATTTGCTAACATACTGGAATCTTACTTGAAAGATAGATTCTTCAGGATTAAGTTAGATGATACCTTTTCTGAATTGAAAGAAATCAACGCAGGAGTTCCACAGGACAGTGTATTAAGGCCGGTTTTATACATATACACAATTTAAAATTTCCTTCGTTTTGTTCATTTACGAACTATTCGAATAATAAAACCGAGCATCGACGTCGAAAAATGATATAAAATATCGAATATCCTGATGTACCTTTGAGCTGGTAACATCACGCAAGTTAGCAAATTTCGAAGCAGAATTAACGGTTCTTGAAAACTTCAACATCCATTAATTCGTCAGTATCGATCATTGTACCAGAGATAATTAATTGCTGTTGGCATTACCCTCCCGGCGCAAAAATGTATACAGCAAAAATGTACAGCGTACGAACAGTTTACGAACGCTTTTTTTTATAATACACTGCTACATTTACATTTTCTATACACAGTGCTGTCAATTATATCTTGCGGCTTTGTTTTAGTTTCAATTTTTTTTTGTACAAATTAAATTAAAGTTGTCGTATTGTGAAAATATAAATACTTTGATAATTATTGTTAGTTTTTTGTGGCATTCAAGAGCACCACTATATCCATAATATCATATAAAAATCATTATAATGAATATTTTGAAAGGTATTTAAATAATACTCGAAGTACTTCATCTATGATTGAAACATTTTATTTCATTTCAGAAAAAGATTAATTAACAAATTTGGCACGTTGTATCTTGTGTTGCGGCTTATTTGAAGAAAAATACAAATAAAAGATAAGATTGATTTAAAAAAATTGTTTTATTCTAATTAAATGGGGCAATTCGCACTAAACCGTTCGTCAATGTTACGCTTAAGCAGTTCGTAAACATTACGTTTAAGCGTACACATTATGAACACTTTTATACATGCTAATACATACACAAGTCTTCGCAAATTTGTTTCACTTCTCATGTGACAAAAGTACACATTACGTACTATATTCGTACTGTTTTAGTGTAACGTTTACGAACACCTTAGTATAGCAAAGTCTTCGTAAACCGTACGTTTATGATACACCTGGTCTGGAGGGTAGTAGCAGAAAAATTTCAAGAAGAAAGAATAAGAATAGAAAAAGAATAAAAATAACGAAAACAATTCGTTAGTTTCTCAAAGTTCCCCGTTCGTAAAAGAAACGCTTATGTCGGCCACATCATTTTTTTACTTTCTCTTATGTTAGTAAATTTTAACGACCAAAAACTATGTATTAAGAACAAAAAGCTAAAAAAAAAATAAAAAATTTGCTAATGCCCGGTTTCACAAAAAACTATCCAACCCTTCGTTAAATAATATTTCCTCCCTTTCATATTTTATAAAAATACGTTTTGTTTCATAATACAAATTCTATGCAAGTTGATTATATTTTATTTTTACATATAAATATTTCGCCTTTAGCTAAATATTTAGCTCGACGAAATTGGGCAGTTAAATATTTAGCTATCCAGTTAAAATGTTCATGTAAAAAAGGAAATAAAATTAGCATGCGTTGAATTTGTGTTATGAAATAAATCGCAATTTAATAAAAGAAGAAAGGGAGGAAACATTATTTAACTAGAGATTACTTCTTTTTTTTGTGAAATCGGGCATATGAAGCTTCTCGAAATTCTCCGTTTGTTAGGATCATTTTAGAATGTTGGCAACCCTACAATTACTGCATTTTATAATAGGCAACCGGTAGTTTGCAGTAGTTTCACGAATGTCCATATTTCTGACAGCTGGTACGTAGTAAAACCGATTTACGTTTGTGTGGTTCTTTCTATAAAATAAATACCTGCTGATATAATAGATCACGTGTTTAGCCTTAGTTTTTGTTACTTCCGATTCCAGCTCAACTTTAAATATTGGTTGAGGTTTTCTGTCACGATTTATAACGTTAATTACATTTTTCACATTGAAGTTCATTTTTGTTAGCTATTCACTTATTTCCTCTGGGTGCACAGTGGACTCGTTCTCTTTTATCAAGACCGTGATTCCTTTTGCAATCTTTAAACAGAATGTGTAGTAAGATATTCATGAATCTTTTTTATGAAACAAGAACGTGAATTGAGAACATATCAAGTTAATACAAAATGACAGAAATTTTGTAAATAAAATTTTGCTTTTTAAATTTGGTGTCAATTTTTACGCAATTCTGCGTAGGGTGGAATTTTCATAACCAATAAAGAAGCAATAATTTTCACAATTAATAGTAAACATGATGCCTAAGTCTTTTGGGGGGAAAAACATTTTTTTTTTTTTTGTTAAATAATTAAATTTAACATTTAAAATGTAGGCTAACCACACATGTAATTCCCATTTTGATAGACAAGAAAAAGATATCGTTTTGATATTTTAAAAATTTGCATTTTATTATTATTCGCAAATATTGCAAAATTAAACTATATGTACATAGACATATACGTTAGTCTATGTTTTTGGAGATATACTATTGTCGCAATCTGTATTTTACGCGTGCTACTACATTTCTTTGTTGGTTTAATAAATTAATTTTTGCACACACGGGCTATTGTAAAAGTCCACCAACACAAGATCATGAAGATCATGCAATATATATACAATCGTCATATTAAATTTCTTAATAACTATTAAATTGGACACGTCGATCTCACTTGATCTACAAAATATTGAAAAGCCTACGCTCACACATTTATATACGTATGTTTAAGACTATACATATTTATAAACAAATGAAATTGCATTGTTCAGCCTTGTAATCGATCAATCGTTAATTTTTTATTAACTGTATTTGCGATCATCACCAATTAATTAGTTATGGTGATTTAAAAAAAAAAAAAAAAAAAAAAAAAAAAAGGCGATGAACTGAAATTTATTATGAATGCGCAACCTTAACTTATTTTGCGGAAGATCGCATTTTTTTTTACTAAGTTTGTAACCTTGTCAAAATCATTAGAATAAAAAAATATAGATTCGTCGTCTTCGGTATTACTTATAGAGGTATATTATTAATATTTTTTTTGTGTGTGGACTAATTGTCAAGCCCCGAAATTGTACTTAATTCTTATGTACACATAACAAACATAAAACAATGGAATTCCAAGAAACCGCCGTTTCGGTATTTATATTGTTTTTTTATTTGCAATATTTGTCTGCTGTTTGCGTTTATATTTTGGTTTTGGGGTTTGGCCCGTAGCACTCTCTTGCATACAGGTATTATTATTATAAATTAGGTTTTTCTTTTTTTTTGTAATTATTGTATGTTTATACATGTTATGCTATAATAATATTAAATAAAAAAAAATGCGATTTTGAAAGTGAGTTGTCGGTTTTTTATTCATAAGAAATTATATACCTATACAGTAGCGTTGTATTCGATGGAAAATGAGTTTCGCGCGTTTTGTGAAGGGCAAGCGGCTAGTGAATTTGCAAATTTTTAAATTTTTATATAATATAATTTTTATTTTTTATTTTTATTGTACAATCAACCATGGAAATTCCGCGTGCAATATAATATATGTAACGTAAACACCCCTCGGGCCCTCACTTCTATCTCGTACCGTATTTAATTTCTTTTATATAATATATGTACATATATCCATTGAAAATGTATATATGTACATAATATTTTGGATGCACTTGAAATTTTTAAATAGATTCGTACGTATAGTATAAATAACTATACTCCTATATACATATTATGACAATGTCAAATAAACTATTTGTATTTTATTTTTTCATTTTAATTATGCAAATTAAATATATGTATTAATCAAAATAAAAAATTAAAAAATAAGCCGACAATAAAACTGTTTGACAAGCTAGCACTAGTTAGCGGTAGCACACCGGATATCGTACAGAAAACATATAATTTATGGAATTTTCAAATCATATAAATTTTCATACGTTTTAAAGATCACAGTTTTTTATAGATCCCAAAAATAAATTCAAAGCGATTAGCTTGATATGAACATCGTACGTATACAAAAAAAATGTATATCGACCGGAAATGTGAGCGACACGCCATCTATAGCGTGTTTTTCTACACTATATAGTATAATAATGCACGCGATCACATAACATAACATCGCACATCGCACTCTATACAAGTTGAACCTGAATTTAATAAAGTTAATTATCGACGATTTCGACACAAATCCATATAAAATATTGCACGTTTTTAACAATAGTTATGTACATACTCGTATATCACAAACGTTTTGAAAACTACAAAATAAATAGGTCGTTTGATAAGAAATTACAATACAATATTGATAGATCAAGTGATCTGACACTGAAGAAACAAAAACCAATTAAATCAAAACAAACTACATGAGTGTTTGCGGTTTTGAAATTATATCGTTAAATAAATATTTGTCAATTTTTCAACCGAAAACTATTTTATTTAGGACAATCTTCAGATTAAATCGAATCGCGATCAATAAGAACACGTCTAACACTAAATTTTCTTACCAATGTGCCATCATTTGTTTTTTTTTTTTTTTTTTTTTTTTTATATCAGATTTATTTAATCATTCACAAAATCACACAGGTTAACAACATTCAACCACTTTCTAAATTTTGATATATATATATATATATAAATATATCCACTCTGCCTTTAGATTTCACACTATAAAACGTAACATTCTGGGAATTCCACTTACTTGGCTTTTCACAACTTTTTTCACAATCCTTATTTTTTAAATCATTTTTATTATTCGATTTAATGTCGCCGATAACCGCTAATTTAAAATTTTTTTTCATTTTTTATATTCTTTTGTTTTAATAAAACAATAATACACAATCACTATACAATTTATTAATTAAAATAAAAAATAAAAAATTTTTTTGTTTTTTTTCCAACATTCACTGAATGCACTTACAGCCAGAATGACCACCAAATTCTAATTGACCATTATTTTTATATAAATGATCAAGACAATGTTAATAATTTTTTTTTTTGTTTTTTTTTGTTGTGCAAAGCATAATATTATAGCGAAAAAAAAGCTCTCTCTCATTGTGTCGCCTCGCAGCACTCTCTCTCAACAAGTCTCTCAAACGCTTTTCTTTTTTTTTTGCGATTTTTTTTTTTTTTTTGTTTTTTCTCGATTTAAAAAATATTGCAGTAGATCGTTTTTTGTTTTGTTTATTTATTTTGTTGGTTTTTAATTTTTATGTTTCAACAAGCTCAGTCATGGGCAAACATTAGTCTTCGCGAATACCAAAAATGTTTTTACCTTGACTGAGTTTTTATACTTCGTATGTATTTTAAAAGTATGTATGTATGTGTTTTTATAAATGCAGGGTGATTCTTACCGCATATATTATTATGTGTACGGTCATACGGTGTATGGTATGATTTGTGCACGAGCAATTAATAATTTTTCGAATAACTTAGATCACTGGGCGCATCCTGTGGGTCAATTCTCGTTCCGTGAGAAGTTTAATGAAAAGTATTTTCGGAGAAAAGGAAAAAATGATGTCAAAATCTTTTCATATGATTAGAATTCTCACCGACCATTTTACCGGTGTGAAGTTTTCCACAGAATTCAGAAGTGTAGCTACACAAATTAACAGATTTCAAAAATTTAGCTACACAATTTAGCAAATAGTGTAGTTGTACACAAAAAAATGTAACAGGATAAGTTTATATTTATTTTCATTTTGATTTGATTTGATATGATTTGGGTTGTACGACCAAGCCTTTAGCAAGATCTCCCGGATGACGCCGAGCCCACCGTACACCCTTTTTACATTGACTTGGAAGGATTGGATAGGATTATTAGTATACGATTGAGTTCGACCCGGTTACAGACACCTTGACGGTCAACAGTTAGTAGTATAACAATTGTTAATAATAATAATAATAATAATAATAATAATTTGTTATCACAGGACGGCATAATTTCTATCTACAAGTTCTTATTTCCTTAAGACCGGTAACTTTGCTTTTTTTCCTTCAGTCCTGAAATTTTAACTTTGTATTATTGTTGTAATTTATTCTGACAGAATTATCTAATCTATTGCTAATTTCCTGAGGTCCAACATGTCATCATCTTAATCACTATTTATTTTAATAAGGTTATATATGTTTCTCAGCAATCCTCGGTTAGTTACTTCCTACCCTAAGTTATACTAAATAAATAAATAAATAATCATCGTTACTAGATCCAGGAGCAGGAAAAATCTATTAATAATATTTTATTTAATCCATCCAGACACTTGCATGCTCCATCAAGTTTGATCATTTCCTATATAAATAACTAAATTAAACTAAATTAGTCTCAATTCGCTACTTAACTTTTTGGAAAGTAATAAATTCTGCAATATACCTGAAACAGTTCAAACTTTGAACCCAATTTGCATGTTATGAATAGTCCACCCTTCCCATATAAGAACACAACCAACTACAAATTTGTTCCCATCCGAAAACGCCCACAACCACCATCTCTCCCACCTTGACGTTACAACCGCAAACCCTTCGTCAATTATAAATTATAACAAATAAACTATACATACTCGTATATGTATTCAATTATTTATTTACTATGTCAATCCATTTACGAGTATATCTATTTATTTTACCTCTACTTAACTTAAATAAATTTAACTACATTTGTTTAGCAGTTGATTAATTAATTAATTACCCATTAGTTCCTTGCTTGACATCGCTCTGATGTACGTAAGCGATGAATATTTGATAAAAGTTGTAATATCCAACCTACATTACTTTAGCTATCTCTTCTTCCGAAATTTCATCTTCAAGAAGCTCACTTGAATCTGATTCTTCGCATTGGTAAATCCCTTCAGCTGCTTTCCGTAAATCAACTCGAGAGGATAAGAGAGGTTCCCATTCATTATGCGATCTGTTGAGATAATTTAAATCCTGGTGTAACGAATCATGCCAGGTAAAACATGGTCGTCCTAGTTTCCTAGGACCAGGACTGTACGTGAAAGCAGCCTTGAGTATATGGATAGACGGACGGCGGTACACATGTCCCCAATAATTGATCCGCTGGAACTTAATGCGCTTTGTTATTGTTTTACCGTTCAAAATTTCTTTAATTTTCCTTGCTCCGAGGGTGGATTTATCTTTACTAAATTCCAGTAATCTTCTCAAGAAAAAGAGCTCATATTTCCTTAATCTCTTCCGATTTGCAAGTGTAAGGGCGGTGGTTTTCAATCCATAGATCATCATGGGAACTATGACAGTATTATATGTACATCGTGATGGCTATCTTAGAAGATACTTTATTTCTTTTAATGAAAGATTGCATTAGTTTTGTGACCCCGAGCGCTTGGCGACACCGGGTCCGGATAGTGAGGGGCCTACTAAGCCTAGTTGTGAAGTAGGTGCCCAAGTATCGTAATGTTTTCACTGAGGTGAAAGTAATTCCACCTATTCTGACATTGGATGGGATGGGTATTAAGGAGTCTGGGTTTCTAATAAGTACAGTGCATTTATTTGGATTCACTGTTAGTCCGGCAATCTCTAATCCAGCGATCAACTCAATCAGAATGGGTTCTAAGCGTGCAGGGTCTCGAGTGACAATTAAAATGTCATCAGCATATGCTAGAATTAAAGGAAGCTGCAATGTCCCTCCTTGATTTAAACATAATTCTGGATACTGATCGGCAACAGTTACCAATACTTCATTCAAAATGAAATTAAAAGATCTTGGTGATAGAGGACAACCCTGTTTTACCCCTTTGTTCTTTTTAACTCTAGCTGTACAGGTGTTAAACCACTTGATGGAGGTTTTCTCCCAGAAACAAGCCTTTATGATGCGGTTTACCAGATAATGAGGCACATATTGTTGAAGACATTCGATTACGACCTTTAGATTGACTGTGTCAAATGCTTTTGCTAAGTCAATAGAAAAGGTAAAAGTTTCATTCCCGGAGCGCCATTCTTCATCCAGTACTCGACGAACGATAAACATGTGATCATCAGTCGAGCGATTGGGCAAAAACGCAGCTTGGTATGAAGGCGGTAATTCGAGATGATCATCCAACTTTTCAAGAAGAAGCTTGGCATAGATCTTGTATCCTACATTGCATAGGGTTATGCGTCGGAAATCACTGGTTTGACGAGGATTCTTGTTCTTAGGAATTGGAACCTGAATGGTCTCCAGCCATCCAGCCACTCGGTTGGTGGGTCATTGTTTATCCATGCAGTTTCTATGACTTTATGAAGCGCTTCAACAATATTGTTGGGTGCATATTTAAATAGTTCAATGAGAATTTGATCCGGCCCCGGGGCAGTGCCTGGGCGGATTAAATTCAGGACTGACTGAATTTCTTCCTTATTTAGAGGAGGACCTAGAGGAAAGTAATCCTGTTCCTCTATAAGGCTCGGCCAGGTTCCTTCAATGGTAGAAAGTTCATTTACCCAGGAGGAAATTGGTATGTAATTTCCGCGAAAGGAAGAGCAATCTCGTTTGAAAATCTTAAAATATGAATAAGTTCTGCGAAGACGTTCTGGAGGAGAATAGTAAGTCAAACGACTAAAAAATTGTTTGCATTCAAAAGATTTGTGCCTGGAATAGGCATCAGACAAACGTTTCCTGGCACTTTGTAGACGCAATCGAGAGCTCATCTCCTGTGGATGAGCATGTTTGTGAAATTGGGCCTGTTTAAAGAGCGCCAATGCTTTCCTACGCTTAGGTGTCAGGGGCGTCTTGGTGGTGAGTAACTGTTGGGAGCTTTCCTTGATGCAAGTAGTTATCAAATGCCATAGATTACAATCATTTATATCTGAAACTGCTTGTGCAAATGATTTTGCTAAAACGGACTGATATTGTTTGTGTATCTTTACTCCTTGCAGTAACGAGAGATTCAAAGATTTGAACGAATAGGTCATAGGTGGCCCTGCAGAGATCAGAACTGGCTTTACATTAGTAGGACAGGCAAGCGACCGCACTTTTCGCATGGTGCACACAATCCATATTAAACGATGATCGCTTAGTGACGGGTAAAAACAGGCGGCTTTCACCGACTTAACATAAATAACCCGATTGCTTTTACGGGTTAAAATATAGTCCAACTGGGAATACAATCGACCATCAGTCCAGGTCATAAGTTTCCGCCGACGTCCATGAAGGGTGTGATTAAAAAGTTGAGTCGACCGAGTTAGTAGTTCTAGAGAAACTCCATTCTCATTCTTCGACTGCAAATCATCTTCTTTTAGATGAGCATTAAAATCTCCAAATAAGACGATATCGATCTGTTGCGGGCAACGATCAATTATCGAAAGTAACTTTGAGAATATCTTTGTGGAAAGACGACGATTGTATTGGGAAGTGTGAGGTGGAACATAAACGGATATGGCAATGATCCTCCTATTCTCAATTCTGCCGTTCAGAGTAATTATGGCACCAAAATATTTTCGAATTCCCATGGTCCGAATGAAGGTATGCCTTTTTATCAAAATTCCCACTCCACGTCTTTTTGTCTTGGGATCGTTTGTAACGTGCCAAATGTAATTTTTTGAAGAACAGGTTCCAGAGGGCATATTTGTTTCTGAGACACTACATATATGGACATTATTTTCTAATAAAATTCTGTCAATGGCGTCACGTTTCTGGGAGTTATTAAGGCCTCGAACGTTCCAAGTTCCAAGGCAGAATGAGTTGACGGGAAGGTCCAGGATTGGTGACTCAATTAACTGTGATTCCTCAATTAGTGTATAAGGATTGTCAGTGGTGGAAATTTTCCGGTGGACATTCTCTGCTATGTTAGGCAAATCGGAATATTGTGCCGTGTTAGCAAGCAATGGGGTATGTTCCTGTTGGAACATTAAGCTGTCATAATGTGACCCCGTATATAGCAAATTAATTTCAGTGTTATACGTTCCCCTGGTCGGTGTAAAAGTGATTTGATGTTTGACATAATAAATATTTATTTTTAGTTTTTTCAAATTAGACACGGCCGAAAGACATTCGGCGCCACCCCAAAATCCAGTCTGCTGAAGGTCGGATAGATATCTTAATATTAATTGATTTCCAGTGTGATTCAAAATTTCCCTGGGATTATAGATCTGATGACATGCATCCAATATTGTGTGAGAATAATCATCAAGATTACCGCGTATAAAGCTGACAATTTCAGCTCGGAGATCACTTGCTGAACAGGTTGAAGAATGAGAATCTTGTAGTTGCAGCTGATGGATGATTGCATTGAAAAGGCAATTTCCATCACTTGGGATTTTGCGTACTTCCATGCCTAACAGTAAATACTGAGTGTGCAATGTACAATACAATATTGCCAATTTACCGATTTATTTAACTTAGCTTACCTTCTAATTTTCTAGTTATTAATTCCAGCTATTCCACCACAATTGTAAATTCTAAATTCTTAACTCAATAGCATACTAAATAATTTAATTTATGAATTATTTTAATTTTAATTTTAATTTTAATTCTATTTCATCACACACTAATTTCATCACATCAACTCACTACATTTCATATAACCCTACATTTCAAATAAATTCTACACTCTATATTTCAAATAAATTCTTTAAACACATAGACAATAGTTTAATAATTAGTTAGCCATTTATCATTTATGTACTTAATTATTCCTTTATTAAATTCAGTACCCTTTGTTATATCACTCTGTTATCTTTTAATCACTAAACACCGTAACTCTATAGTTTGCTCTAATAATTAATAAATTATCTAATTTTTGTTTTATCTTTTATATTTTCTTTCATCACACATCACCAATAGTTTCATTACATAAAGGCTTCTTTTAACATCAATAAACTGCATTTCCAGTTTGGACATACATATATTCCAAGACTTCCCTATCTCACCTGTCTAATCAAAACTTTACACATTATACCTAATGTTTTTTCCCTAAATGTTGAACCGTAATAAAGCGATGCACAATCATGCACTCTTACACAATTCACAATTCACTGAATTTATCGAATTTTAGTTTGAATAGCCAATTTACAATAAAATAATTATTTTTAATAAAAATTAATTCTCGAGGAAAAAAACACAGCCATTTGACTCGAAAGTCATGGCCAACCCCTCTGGATAAGTTTATATTTATTTTCATGCAGAAAAAAATTAAACCGAGTATAAAATTAAAAATTATTTTTAATGGACTATAGACATCAGCTGACTAATAAAATAAAAATTAAATTTCACTTAGTAAAATAAATAAATTAAAAGTAATGGTCTAGTGGTCACTTTTGGCCAGTTACAAGAAATCCCAGAGATGTCTAAGCAAATCTGAGTAAACCATATTATTGGTTGCTTTTAGTAGAACATATGGGCCATGAATCATTTTAACGCGACCCTCAAGGGGTGAGATATCGCATTTCCACACTTTTATTTTATACAAATAAAGTGTAGCGGTCAATTATTGGCCAGTTACAAGAAATCCTAGAGATGTCTAAGTAAATCTTGTTGAAGTTTAAAAGAACTATTTGTGTTTATTTAATTAAAGTTACATAGAAATCCGTTTAGAAATCCGCATATATGTCGGTTGGGTATTATTTGCTGTAGTAGATTATAAGTTTTAGTGCTCTAGGGTAAAAAAATTACATTTGTCATATTAATTATATCAATTTCGCCAATAACCGAGCACATTGTTTAATTCATTGTTCAATTAAATATTATAACCATAAATCTAATCAAACCTTGGTCTTATTTCAATTCTCCAAATCATCATCAAAGAAATTAACAGGTTATGGGCCCAGTAACGCATTTTTGATTAAAAAGAATTTAATGAGTAAAGTTCAGCGAGAATAGTTTTGTGAGGTTATAAGGAATTAAGCACGTTGCATATCACAATAGTCAAAGTGAGATTTAAAAATGGATTTGGCAAAGCATATCAAACCATTGACTGGAGAATCGGATTGGCCAGTATGGAAAAGAAAGATTAGAGATCTTTTAGATTATCATGATGGAGCATTGGACGTCATCGATAAGAAATTGTTACCACCGGAGAAATTAGGTGAGGAAGCTACGAAAGAACAGACCCTAGAGTACAAGGGGAAGTTTGATTTTTATCGTAAGGCAAATAACTACGCAAAGTCAATGATTGCGAGTGCAGTGACTGATTCAGTTTATCAGAAAATTATGGACAAGGGGTCAGCTTCAGAGACATGGGAGGCATTAAAGCAACAGTTTGAGGCCACTTCAAGGGACCAGTTGTTTAAGATATGCATCGATTTTTTTGCGTTCAGTTGGATATCGGGAGAGGATGTTTCAACCCATATAGCAAGACTCAAGAGTCTATGGAATGAGTTGAATGGTGGTCTGGAAGCCAAATTAGAGGACCCTTTACCGGATCTTATGTTGGTTTGTAAGATTTTGCATATTTTACCAAGTAAGTTTGAGACTTTTAAATCGAGTTGGATGTTGTTGACGAAGGACGATAAGAAGTCGTTTGATGAGTTGACAACACAATTGTGTATGTTTGAGAGAAACTTCACGAAGGGCTCAAATAGTGACCAAATAGTACAGGAAGCACTAATGGTAAAATCAGATGCACAGAGAAAAGACAGCCAGGGCAGCCAATTTTTTAAAGGCAGATCAAAGAAAGAAGATATCTGCAATTACTGTAAGAAAAAGGGTCACTGGGTCAATACTTGCCGAAAGTGGATCGCGGATGGAAAACCAAACAAGAGTACAGTCAAAAGTGGAGCTCAAGAGACTTTGACAGCACAGAGTGTGGAACTTATGTCTAGTCTGGAAGAGGCACATATGATTGACATGGATTCAGCAATATGGTGGATTGATAATGGGGCAACAGGTAACAGTTCAGAATATTTTACAGACTTTCAGAAGTTTGAAAGTCCTTGCGGTATAAGAGCAGCTGGGAAAGAGACCCTATCAGCAGTAGGAAAAGGCACTGTAAAATTAACATCAACTATCGGTGATCGAGATATAATATTAACTGAAGTTTGGTATGTTCCAAAATTATATAGAAACTTATTTTCAGTGCTTGCTGCTCAAGACCTTCACTAAAGAGTGAGTTCAAATCCACAGCGACAGAATGTTGGCTTCATATAGACGGCAGGAGAGTTCTGCATGGAAGACGCGAAAGAAATGGAACATTGTACAAAGCAGATCTTAAGCCAATTTCGCCAAGTCAGGTAATTGAGATAAATGCCATGGATGATACAGAATTACTACAATTGTATCATAAGAGATGGGGACATCAAGATAAACGTCATGTCCAGAGTATGTTGGAAAGAGAGTTGGGTGTAAAAGTTCCGTTAGGGAATGAACTGTGTGAGTCGTGTATTTATGGTAAAGCCCACAGGTTACCATTTGGACACAGAGAGAGAGAGAGAGCATCCAAGCCAGGTGAATTAATGTCGGTTGATGTATGTGGACCGTTCGATGATTCTTTCCAAAAGAAGGAATACTTAGTTGTATTCAAGGACAACTATACAAAGTTTAGATATGGCTATCTCATGAGAGAAAAATCCGAAGTTAAAGAAGTACTAAAGAGGGTTATTGAAAATTCAAAAACATTGGGACATCGAATTAAAGAAATGCTCAGCGACAATGGCGGGGAATTTGATAATAAAGACGTTTGGGAGATTCTATGTGCAGAAGGTATCACTCAGAGACTGACAGCGCCCTACACACCTCAGCAGAACGGCGGCAGTGAACGTGAAATGCGCACTATAGTTGAAATGGCAAGAACTTTCAAGTACTCGAATGAAGAAGCAAATTTTCCAGCAACATTGTGGGCAGAGTTGGTGTCAACTTCAATTTACATCTTAAATAGAACTGCAAAATCATCTGTAGAAGGCAAGAGTCCATGTGAGCTTTGGACAGGTAAGAAGCCAAGAATAAAGCACTTACGTATTATAGGGTCTTCCTGTTATGCTCACATTCCTGATCAGAGAAGCCGGAAAATGGATAGAAAAGCCATCAAGGGTTATCTAGTAGGATATGATGGAGATGAGCGCTACAGAATTTGGGTGAAAGAACAGAATAAAGTCATCCTTTGCAGAGATGTTATTTTTCAAGAAAAAACAGTACAGTGTAAAGAAGTTGTGGAATTACCACTAAAAGATGATGATCACAGCAATCAGGGAAAGCAAGCAATAATTCAAGAAGATGAAGAAAGTGAAAATACAGGCGAAGAACAATCAGAGAAAGAATCGGAGTCTGAAGAAAGTGACACCGAGGAGGAACAATTTTCAGCACCACCTAATAAACAGTTGAGAGATCGTACAACTCTGAAAAAACCGTTACGTTTCAGCGATTGTATTATGATCACAGAAGAGATCATTAATGGGACAGAAATTCCAGAAACTTACGAGGAGGCACTCAACAGTAAAGTCAGTGTGAATTGGAAACGAGCTATGGACAGTGAAATTGATTCGCTCAAGGAGAATCAAACTTGGGAATTAAAAGATTTACCAAAAGGAGCAAAGGCCATACCATGCAAGTGGGTTTACAGAATAAAAACTCATCCAGATGGAAGTATCGACAAGTATAAGGCGAGACTTGTTGTGAAGGGATTTAGTCAACGACAGGGTATTGACTACAGCCAAACGTTCAGTCCGGTAGCCAAGTTAAGTACAATTCGTTCAATGTTAAGTATTGCTGCAACAGAAAGGATGCATTTGACACAGTTTGATGTATCTACAGCGTTTTTGTATGGTGAATTTAAGAGACCATATATAAGCAACAACCAGAGGGTTATAGTGACAAAAGTGATAGAGTGTGCAGACTCAAGCGAAGTTTGTATGGGCTTAAACAGGCCCCAAGATGTTGGAGTAAACGTTTCAGCACTTTTCTAGTATCAGCAGGATTTAAGGCAAGTGAAGCGGATCCATGTTTACACATCAGAGAAAAAGGTGAGAAGAAACTTTTAGTTGCACTTTATGTAGACGATGGGTTAGTCATGGCGACTGATCAGCAGGATGCTAATATCTTCATTAAAGAGTTAAAGATAGAGTTCAAGGCCACAGTGAAACCAGCATCGTATTTCCTAGGATTAGAAATCGAACGTTTAGAAGATGGTGCTATTAAAATAAGTCAGCAAGCCTACGCTAAGAAAATATTAGAACGTTTCAATTTTAAAGAGTGCAAACCAGTCTCTACACCTATGTTGAAGGAGCCAGTAGTATCAAAGGAGGATACAAAGGAAAATGTTAAGTTAAGCGATTTCCCTTATCGTCAAGCAGTTAGAGCACTCATGTATTTAATGATCGGTACAAGACCAGATCTGGCCTACAGTGTAAGTTTCCTATCAAGATCGCTTGATTCCGCATCTACGGAAGATGTAATAAGACTGAAGCGAGTATTTCGATACATAGCAGGTACGTGCGATTTAGGCATAGTTTATCATCCCAATATCAGCGGCAGAATATTGGATTGCTTCAGTGATGCAGACTTCGGGGGATGCAATGTAACTGGTAGATCAACATCAGGAGTGGTTGTTACACATGCAGGAGGAGTTATATCGTGGTTAAGTCAAAGACAAGCAATGACTTCTACATCCACGACTGAAGCAGAATTAGTAGCAGCTAATGAAGCAGTCAAAGAGATTATTTGGTTGAACAGATTGTTTCAAGGAATAGGAAATCTGAAACAAAGACCAGTTCTTCAAATAGACAATCAGGCTACAGTAAGACTCACCGAGAATCCAGAGTTCCACCATCGTACTAAGCATATAAAAATAAAGTATTTCTTTATTCGAGAAAGAGTCATGGAAGGGGAACTAGCAGTTCAACATATTTCAACAGAGGACCAAGTTGCAGATATTATGACCAAGCCGTTAACAAAACCACGTTTTCAGGAGCTTTGCCATAAAATGGGACTTTCAAGTAAAAATTAAATAACAAGGGAAAGTGTTGAAGTTTAAAAGAACTATTTGTGTTTATTTAATTAAAGTTACATAGAAATCCGTTTAGAAATCCGCATATTATTGGGTTGGGTATTATTTGCTGTAGTAGATTATACCGGTTGGGTATTATTTGCTGTAGTAGATTATAAGTTTTAGTGCTCTAGGGTAAAAAATTGACATTTGTCATATTAATTATATCAATTTCGCCAATAACCGAGCACATTGTTTAATTCATTGTTCAATTAAATATTATAACCATAAATCTAATCAAACCTGGTTCTTATTTCAATTCTCCAAATCATCATCAAAGAAATTAACAAATCTGAGTATGCCATATTATTGCTTGCTTTTAGTAGAACATATGGGCCATGTATCATTTCACCGCGACCCTCAAGGGGTCCGCTGGACCGATTCAAATGAATGATGAGTCAACTGTTTTAGTTAAAAATCATGAATACAGATTTTATGTGGATGCTGACATTAATTTGGGGGAAAAAACCGTTCGGCCACCAAGAAGGTTTATCCCCTAATTTACCTAATTTTTCTAAACAATTTTTATTAAATGACAAAATAAAGTTAACATCATCATTTTCCGGTCTCAGCAGAGAAGATGTGCGAAATAAAATTACCGAGTATTTAATTGAGATTAAAAACCTTTGTTTGATTTCGTTTAAATCAATGAGGCTATCGTCAATAAAAAACCCACAAAATATGGTTGTTTATGGAAAGTGCAAACTAATTCCAGAAACAAAATATAAATTTATAGTTAGGCAAAATGCATGGTTTGAAATTTATTCAAATGGGCAAAGATGTGTAGGTCATGATGGAGAAAAGAAAGTGTACAACCAAATTAGGGGAAATAAACGAGAAAATATGAAAAACCAATTGAAATTAACATCATGTCATAATTTTTCGCTTGATCTAGCAAAAGACACTGATCTTAGTCTTTTTAAACTTGGTAACACACAATCGTTTGTTCCTTCTACAATTATTCGGAAAATAGATGGAATTTATTTTGATGCAACCGGTCAAGTCGCCAAACATCCTGTTTGTCATCCCTATCACAGCTACAAGCGCATACTTTACTAAGCATGTGTTGTAAATATAAGCAATAATTTAATTCCGATAGGAGAGCTTATTTCCTCTAAGCATGATTCTCTAACAATCAAACGATTTTTGGATGATTTAAAAGAAAATATTCCCAAAGAATTTATTCCAAAATTTTTTGTGACTAATTGGTCCTGGGCTCTTTTAAAATCGATACTCCTCAGTTTCAATACCATGACTGTTTCTGAGTACATTGATTATACGTATGACATTCTCAATTCAACAACTCAATTGAAACAAATAAATAAAGTTGGTACTTTTATTTGTTGTGCCCACTTTGTAAATATTATATCGTCTCAATTAAAAGAAATGTGGCCAAACGCTAACAGAGTAACAAAAAATTTTATTTTAGATGTATTTTGTGGCATACTAAATTGTAAGTCTTTGGAACATATTGACCAATTATTTGAACTTTACTGCATAATTTGCTGCACAAAATTCTCAAATCAACATGTTTCAGAGTCTCTTGAAAATTTAAAAAAAATAATAATTCAATTATATAATAACAAGAGTGAGAATTATAGTACTGACCCATCGGAATCAGCAGCATGGAGATTAACTCAACGAATAACATTCTTTAAAAAACCTGCGTTTGGCTGTAGTCCGTATTATATACGGTTTAATCATATTTTTATCGGGACTATGAACTCAACTAACGATCAGGGGGGAGTGTGTTTTGCTAGGAAGATGGGCATATCTGGAAGACTATCGAATGCAAACGCTGAGAGTTGGTTTTCGATAATGAAGAATCATTACACGAACCATCAATATTTACGCTTAGGTCGGTTTATTAGTATTTTAAAGGATAAAACGGACAAATTAATTAAAATTAATTGAAATTAGAAAAATTTCTGAAGCAACTTATAATGAAAATGTATAGTTCAACCTGGTATATTCGATGACCCTGATAATGAGCATCATGAAGAAACATGGAATAAAAAACTGAAAATTCTCGATTCTCCCAAGCATTTTGGTAAAAGAGCATTACGACGTTTAGCACAGAGTAATTGTAAGCCTACAGAGAAATCTAAATCTATCAAATATTCAGGTGATCGTGAAGATGTGCATAATATTAAAAAATGGATATTCTTTTGTTGAAAATAGCGAAGTAATAAGTGTAATTAATACTTGCGCTTTTGATGCAACTACGCAAATATTTTTATGTTTATTTAATGATTCACACTATTTTAACCCTTTGAAACCGTTTGTCCATACAAAGGGACACACACTTTACATTTGTATTAAAAACAAACAAAACATGTTTGTGTAATGTTATGCCTTTTTTATTCTTTCTTTGTGTATTGGTTATGATTTTTTAACGATACAAATAAAATGAAACAGAAAATAATTTAGTTGTGACAGATATTTCGAGACGATCGCACGTGTATTATCAGGTAAGAAAAATTGTTAATTTCAAATTATTTTTTTGCTGGTTTATAGTTATTTTCCTTATGAAAAAAATAATATTTGTGTTAAATATATAAACATAATTTAATGTTTTTGGGGCAAAATAGCGTTGTCCCTTTATATGGACAAATCGATTTAAGTGTAATGTCCATCCTAGCGGACATAATACTTTTTGTCCGTTGTGATGGACAAATCGTTTCAACGGTTGTCTAACTTCACAATTTCATTACAGAAAATAATATCTACATAACTTCGCCATAAACCATGTCTCGTAATAAAAAATTAACAGAAGAAGAAATATTTGCGCTGTTAATGGAAAGTTCAGACGAGGAAGAATTTGATGAATCTGCTGCTTCACAAGGCGACAAGTCAAAATTAGAAATTCAGAAGACCGATACTAGAACTAGAATTGAACGAGAACAAGAGGAGGAGGATATAATAGAACTTCAAAATAAGGCAAGCTCTTCTTATAATAATACTGATGTTACTGATGAAACACAGCTTGATACGCCTATGCCAAATCTGGACGATGAACAAATAATTGTTGTTGCCTCGGCAACCGTTGATGGGGATTTTCAAATAAATAAAGATGTTGAAATTCAAATTTTCGATTTTATGCAAGCTGACGCTCATATGGCCCTCACGGACAAAAAAGATATTCAATGGAGGAAAAAAACCGATTGCATTCAAATCCCGTATGAACCGGAGCCTCAAATTGAAATTTGTGCCGATATAAGTGGGGAACGATCACCTATATCTTATTTTAGTAAATATTTTACGGACGATCTGTATTGTACTATGGTAAAAAACACTAATTTATATGCCATGCAAAATAGCAACATCTTTAAACCCACAGACGTAGGTGAAATGAAGCGATTTATGGGAATCCATTTATATATGTATGGGGGCAACGAAAATGCCACAAATTAGAATTTATGGGGAGCGATCTATGGGGGTAGACTTGATATCAAGTGCAATGAATCGTGATCGCTTCTTTCAGTTGCGAACAAATTTACATTATGTAAACGTATTAGATATACCAACAAATAATACAGATCTATATTATAAATTACGTCCGCTAATAAATTCCATCCGATCTCGTTGTAACCAGCTATTTTTATAGGAAATTCTGTGTGTGGACGAGCAGATGATCCCATTTAAAGGACGATTATCAGCAAAGCAGTACGTAAAAAATAAGCCGAAACCATGGAGCATTAAGCTCCTTGTACTATGTGGAAAGTCGGGACAGCCGTATGACTTTCTATTATACCAAGGATCTAATACTGGATTATCAGAGTACAATTTATAAAAATTTGGCTTCGGTCCTACGGTGGTACTGCACCTTGCAGCCAGAATAAAATCAAAAGGCCATAACTTGTATTTCGATAATTATTTTAGCAGCTACCATCTATTCGAAATTTTAAAGGAAATGGGAATCAACGCTTGTGGCACAGTACGGATAAATCGATTCTTCAGCCCTCCGTTCACCGAAGATAAAGGATTTAAAAAAAAAAAGCAGAGGATACTACGAAGAGTTATGTTCCAGGAACCAGAAGGTTGCAATCGTGAAGTGGCTAGACAACAAACCTGTGCATATTGCTTCTAATTTCATTGGAGTCGGATTGCCAGTGACATGTACGCGATGGGACAAAAATAAAAAAAAGTATTTAGAAGTACCTCAACCAGAAGTAATCAGTATGTATAATGAGTCGATGGGTGGAGTCGACCTTCTGGATCAACTTATTGGTTACTATCGTGTTTTTATAAAATCAAGGAAGTGGCCACTAAGGATTACGACTCATTTCTTGGATTTCGCTTGTTCGGCAAGTTGGATAGAATATAAGTCGAATGCCATTAAAAACGGAGTGCCAAAACATAAAATAAAATCATTATTGGAATTTAGGTTCTGTGTAGCAAATTCTTTAATGAGCAATCAAACGAGTGTTTTAAAAAAACGCGAGTGCTTTAAAAAAATTTATTTTTATTTTTTTGGAAATACATATAAAATACATAAACTAATTTAAGATTTTTACAACACTTGAATCGGAATATCCTTGTGGATGGACGTATCCGGTGGGCCTAGCTCATGGTTCCAAGAGGATTTTTTTCTCACACCATAGGTTCAGGGGTTGATTGCTAATTAGGAAAAATCATAAAATAAGTTTTAAATGTTCTAGGAAAAAATCAGGTCTCAAAGGGGTAAAGGATTATTTCACACATCTGTAAATCCATTTTTTAAATTCGTATCTGAAATAAATAAATTTCCTGATAACCACACTTCTTTATAGAGAAAGATCCCGCCTAATGCTAGAAATCTATTCGAAAAGTACAGCACTAGTTCATACCAACAACTATACAAAATTAGACGCAACTTATGTTGTATTTCATTTATTTTGGAGAACGTTTTACCACGACCTTTAACAGAAATTCATAGTTGTTTACAAACAAAACATTCGGATGTATTAAGAGAAACATTTTACCTCCCTTTCGAAGATGTTTTTAAATTCAATCAACAAAACATTAAGCAATATTCAATGTGCTATTGACTTTAAACATACTGTTTGCCCACAATGTCAAGATATCAGGAAAATAGATTATTTTAGCAACTATGGCATAGCTGTTGCAGATGTACAGCCAAATAATAATCTCGATAATAAGATTACTCGATCAGAATAAATGAAATTAGTAACAAAATTATATTGTCCAGCCAAGAGTTTTATTTAAAAGAAATAATTCATTTTCGATCCTATATAAAACGAAACAATATAATATTTAGGAGCAACATGATGCCCTTTTAGCATTTCCAATGGAAATTAATCATAATACAAAAATAAATCCTGCGATACTAATTTTCTCAAAATATTAATTGCTTTTTTAAACAATGTAAAACCAACAATGTTTAACCCTAAAGAGCCCAACAGAGGCTATTAGCAGAGCACCCTGTATTTTATAGAGCCATAATCAAAAAATCTGAGCTTTTATAAGGGAATTAGAAACGAGGAAAAAACGAAACTTTTCATAGTAAAACCAGAACCATCTTGATATGAATAGAGCCGGCATGTAAAAAATGAACTTAAAATAAAGGACATAGAAACACTAAAAAATAATTTATTTTCATAGAGCTTGTATGATAATACGCGATTTCGATTGACGAAAAAATATGAATTAAAAATTAAACTTAGATAAATAATTTTTTCTGAAATCACTAATAAACAACTCAATGACTAACTCATTTAAAGCACAGATTCTCAAGCTTCCCCATTTTCCAGATATAATCAAAAGAAACTAAGCTAATTAAATTAAAAAACGTTCTACAACAACAACAATATGTATTAAAAAGAGAATATTATATTTAATGACGTCATCACTTATTCACAACTAAAATCAATGGTAAAAAAAAAAACAATACGTTGAACAGGCCAAAATTAAAATAAATCAAAGAGAGTCAAAGAGAAAAAATTATAATAATATGCATTGAGCGAGAAGAAATCAAAAAAATCAAATCAACCCAGATTGTTATGCATCACAAATAAACGACATAACCAACAAACATTAACTGTAATATAAATGCCTTATTTATTTCTCAAGTATTAGAAATATTATTGAAAATAAGTCACAGCTGAAAATAAATACAACATGATTAATAATTGGCATCGATTTTTATTCCCAAAAATTAATGACCCATTCAAACTAAGTTTTTGTTTAGAAAATTTGAATTGTCATAACATTTGAGAGCGGTGTATAAAATAAAATAGCTCTTACTTATTATTCCCATTCCTAGATGTCACTTAACACACAAATAAAAACAACAGGGATTCGGACTGAGTAAACGATTTGAAAGAAAACTTTTTACGTAAAATTACCATAATTTCTTTCATAGCAATGGTTTAATTTTAGTAAATTTATAAAAAAAATTATATTAAATTAATTATTATTACAATTTAGTTATTACTATAGAGGGAAGCCACCAAAAATATGTTTAACCGAATCAAAAATCTGACCGATTTTAGAATCCAACCGGTTTGATCACCTATTTGATTTTTTTTATACGTTTTTAATAGTAGGCGACATCTATGGTTTAAACAAAAGTCGTTAATAAAGCATTGCCACATGATATGAATCTGTATTCGTGTAGATTTTTGTCATGTGGCAATGCTTTTAGAAGGAGACTAAAAAGAGATGATTATAATTGCTTATAAATTTTATGTTATGACGTATTTTACAACAACAACATTCCATAAAAGTTTAGCAATAGTTTATATTCCAAGAGGATTTTCACTAAGAAATAAACATTTTCATGATTCGATTTTTCAATCAAATAAAACTACATGTTTTATGAACATTTTCGTATAAAAATAATGTAAAAGCTCATAATTCTTATAGACTAAAAATGTAAATGAAAACAATCGTTTTCCCATATAGTTTCATAGTAAAGAAAAAATTGTATGTACTTTATTTTAAGCTTAGTAAAAAATACAGTCAATGTGGAGGCTCTTATTTATAGAGTAGGCTCTGGTAAAACACACAAAACATATGGGGAATCACTTTTTTTCCTAAGACAAATTTTTAAATGAAAACATTACAAATTCTTAATTATGATTTCTGAAACACTTTCATAAATGTTTGAATTTCAACACACATGAATATCGTTTAAGTAAATCGTTTTCATTTTCTTGTAATAATTGATTTATTTAAACCAAAATATTTAAAAAAATTCATCAACACCATTCTGGTCAAATTGTAATAAAAGCTTACTACGATTCGTTTGGTCATTAAGTCAATATACATTACATAGATGGCAGTGATGGCCGTAAAAATTTGGAAAAATTCTACCAAAAATTACCAGCTGGGGAAATTTCAAGTTCAAAAACTGTAGGAAAAGCAAAACAAATTCACAAAATATAGGAACGTGTGATAATTTTGCGATTAAATAATTTTTTTTCGTATTTTTATTTTACCATTTTAGACATCTTACGTACACTAGTAAAACTAAAGATAAATTTAGCAAGTATTATTTTAATTTGTCAAAGCCAACTTTGATGTATTTTTCAGAATGAAAGTTCGAAAAAATATATTTTAGAAATAATTTAATTTTAATATTTCTGCAAATAATATTTACTAATACCAATATGGCCTATTTGTGTATTGTTCTTAAAGATATGTAGAAAACTTTTATATAAACATTTTATGACATTTTTGTTTTTTTCATTGAAAAACTTGAAGCTAAAAAACACCATTTTTACTATGGATTCCTATGGAAATCAGTGTAAAGTTATACCACTAAAAAAGCTTCTAAAATATACGTCATTAAGATTATGGCTCTATACTCTAGAAGGCTCTGCTATTAGTCCTTATATGAAATTTAATTTCCAATAATTATTATTTTAACCAAATGAATTAAGTTGATTTTGAAATTTTTTTTTGTATAAAATAAAAGTGTGGAAATGCGATATCTCACCCCTTGAGGGTCGCGTTAAATGATTCATGGCCCATATGTTCTACTAAAAGCAAACAATAATACGGCATACTCAAATTTACTTAGACATCTCTAGGATTTCTTGTAACTGGCCAATAATTGACTACTATACCATTAGTTTTAATTTATTTATTTTACTAAGTGAAATTTAATTTTTTTTTTATTAGTCAGATGCCTATAGTTCCATAGTCCATTAAAAATAATTTTTAATTTCATACTCGGTTTAATTTTTTTCGGCATGAAAATAATTATAAACTTCTCCTGCTACATTTTTTGTGTACAACTACACTATTTGCTAAGCTACATTTTTGAAATCTGTTAATTTGTGTAGCTACACTTCTGAATTCTGTGGAAAACTTCACACCGGTGACCATTTTGGCGGTGAGAACATCATGAATATGGAAATAAAATTCTATAAAAACTAAATTTGTCTTTTTAGCATTAAATGGTGCATTGAAACTATAATATGATTCACTTTAAACTTAACTAATAAGTAAATCTATTAAAAACTATTCCTTTTTAATTAATTTAGTTAAGTTTTAAAAATAATTTGGTCATTTTTATAATTGATTTTATATTTTGACAGGCAATGACGAAAACTGATTAACTAAATATATGGTAACACGCGCTCGTAATCATTACAAAGTGGGCCTGCAAATCCGCATCTGTCTGGACCAGAACATGTGAGCAAGTTTTCAGGTCTTTGAAAACGAACATTTTTGATTTACTAGTGTGTCGTGATGGTGGGGTTGGTCGTACTAATTCGAAATGCTTTTTGATTTGAGTGACCACTTAATTTTGTGTCGAAAATGATGACGGTTTTATCATGTCTCCTGGTAGACGTAATTTTTCTCCGTACACGAGTTCAGCTGAGCAAGTTTCGAAATCGTCTCGAAACGCGGTTCTCGAACCTAATAGTACGATAGCTAATGATTTAGTCCATTGGAGGTTGTTAATGCACATGATTGACGCTTTTAAACTACGATGCCATCCCATCGTTCCACCATGCCATTACAAGCCGGATTATAGGCTGTTATTCGCTTGCGTTGAAAGCCGATTAGATTAGCTAGACTTGCGAATAATTCGGATTCGAATTGGGCTCCTCTGTCGGAAACGATGATGGACGGTACCCCAAAACGGCTTATCCAAGTTTTTACTAGGGGCAGCTTCGGGCCATCGCGTGAAGCGATCTATCATCGTCAAGCAATAACTACTATTTTCTGATGGTTTCAAAGGGCCTATTATATCGATATGGATCTCAGAAAATCGATTACCTGACGACAGGGTAGTTGCCACACGGACTTTTAACGTGCTTTGTGACTTTGCATTTTTGACAATCGACGCAGAATTTTGCCCTTGATTGCACGTCTTTGTTAATTGCTGGCCATACGAACTTATTCCGCAATAGATTGACGGAACTGCGAATTCCCGGATGTGACACGTTATGATATACTTTGAAAACTTGTCTTCGAAATTTTTTGGAAACGCATGGTCTTGATGTGCCTGTTGAAACGTCGCAATATAGAAGTTTGTCCGTTCCAAATACTGGCATTTTTTTTAATTTAAGACTGTCGTTATTTTGAATTAGTGCTTGTAGCTCGCTATCGTTGGATTGTTCGTCGGCCATGAGTGAGTAATCTATGTTACTCGGTACCGTTAGTGCCTTGACCCGAGAAAGGGCATCAGCAACAACGTTGTCCTTGCCGGAAACGTGCTGAATGTCCGTTGTGTATTGAGCGACCGGTTTGTGGTCGGTATACAGAGTAAATTCCCGACCGTCCACGAAATGCCTGAAGTGCTTGAGAGCCGCATATGCCGCCAGCAACTCCCTGTCGTAGGTGCTGTAATTTTGTTCCGCAGTTGAGAGCTTTCGCGAAAAAAACTTCTGCCGTGTATTGTTGTATCACGGCGCCGACTGACTGATTTGACGCGTGTGCCATGATTGCTAGTTTTGGATTACACAATGGATGAGCAGGTTATGTAGCTTCTGCTAGCTGTTTTTTACAACGCTTGTTGCTGTTGTCGTTTTTCTTTCGTCCTTTGAGGAATTCGTACAATTTGGCTTGTTCTTGAGCTGCGTTTGGCAGGAAAATGCGGTAATAATTTATCATGCCCTCGAATCTTTGAATGCCTTTCGTTGTAGTTGGGCGCGCGAAATTTTTTATCGCTTCGATTCGAGATTGAGCCGGCTTAATACCTGCAGCTGAAATGTCGAATCCTAGAAAACTAATTTGTTTCTCGCCGAACATACATTTGTTCAAATTGATAACCAAACCGGCATCCTGCAATCGCTGAAATATTATTGTCAGGTGCTCGGTGTGCTGGTCGATATTAGCCGATGCAACTAAAACGTCATCGAATGAATGAGCCGCTGGAATGTTTGAGCCGCATTTCGCAACCCGAATGTCATACAGGGGGGAACTCAAACAAACTGAACGGGGTGCATATAGCCGTTTTTTCCATATCTGCCTCGTCAATTGGAACCTGATGATAGGCCCGCACGAGGTCGATTTTTGAAAAAATATGACAGCCCTCCAGCTGGTGGCTGAAATCCGTGACAAACGGTATTGGGTATCGGTCGGGCTTCGTTGTTTGATTTAGACCGCGGTAGTCTCCGCAGAGCCTCCAGCCGCCGTCCTTTTTCTTAGTGATGTGAAGTGGACTAGCCCAATTGCTTTTGGAAAGCCGACATACTTGTACGCCTTGTTTTAGCCAGAGGTCGATTTCTTTTTTAGAGATTTGCGTTTTTTTCCGTGTTGAGTCGTCGAACTTTTGCTGAACATGGTTGACCCTCTGTTTCGATTTTATGGACAACATTATGTTTGACCGTATTGAACGTAGGCGTTTCGTGAATAATTTGCCTGAAAGTTTTCAGTAAATTGCGGATGTATGGGTTCCCTGCATTCGTGTTTATTATTGTTAGCTGATATGACGGCAAGATAATTGGGTTTCCGTTTATTGACTTGGTAGTCAGCGGATCAACCAATTTCTTATTTTTCACGTCAACCAACAGACCGTAGTGTAGCAGAAAATCGGCTCCGATAATGCATCTGTCAACGTTAGCGATTGTAAACTTCCATTCGAATGAACGACGTAGACCTAAATTCGACGTAAGATTTTATGTACCGAATGTTTCGATCGCGTTTTGATCGAACTTGCAAGGTTTAGTGCAATTTTTAGCCTTGGACCCGAACTTAAAATGATACCAGCAGTTTGGGAAAACTTTGACTTATGAGTCAGATTGGGATTTGCTGCGCGATCGCTGATTTTCGTTTGTTTGCGATCTTTGCCCGGCTCGAGATTTTCTGTTGATATTTATCCAATTATCGAAGCGCTTTGTTAAAGCATCGATGCGCGCTAATAATGAGTGGTCAGAATCACTTGCCGTAGATTGTGACGATTTGGAAATATTATAAACGCCCACTGGCCTATGAATTTCCATGATTTTATCCGCAGATGCGGCTATTTTATCCAATTCGTATTCTTCCATGCAGAATATTTGTGGGCATTCGCTGCAACCACAAATTTCGCAGCACCGGTTCGTTGATTTGGTTTACCGAGAGCGCCTGCATTTCGCGTAGTAGTTGGAAAGGTTTTTTGTCACCGAGTTGTAAGCCAGAAAGTAAGCGGTTTAATTTTATTCTAGCTGAATCGCAAAGCCGTTCGATAATTGCTGATTTTAGCGACGAATATTTGTCAGCTGGGGGTGGTTTTAATATCAATTCGCGCACGCATTTGACTGTTTCCGCGTCCAGTGAAGCTAATAAGTGTCCGTATTTTGTTTTGTCTATGGTTACTCCGCTCAACTCGAACTGAGCTTCAAGTTGTTTGAACCATATTTCGGGGTCTTCAGGTCAGTCTTCAGGTACCCCAGAATTACTGCAGTTATAATATTCACTTAGTATGAAATTTATAGAAACAGTTTCTATCTTTATTAAAGCAAAAGTGAACCTTGCACTTCAAACACATAACCCGCGATCGGCCATTACAATTTTTGTTTTTGTATCGAGTAGCTTCTTTTGCATCATCGTGAGACGGCAAGTGGTTTACTCCGTCATACTGTACTTCAATTAACGGTCAGACTTCACCTTTCACAAATGGACGTGCAGGTTCGAGTAAATTATCATCTTCGAGTCGAGATCATTGGTGATTCGAGGTGTTTGAATAACGGTTAAAGGTGATGAGGAACCAGATACCAATTTTTTGGAATTTAAGAGCGATTTAACTGGATCAATAAGGTGGCTATTTGTCATATCGTTTAATAAACAGAATTGTTTCAGAAAATCCTCCTCGAGCGGAGTCAGTTTTGTTATTTGCTAAAATAAAATCCTTGAATAACTTCACAAACGGTTCGGCTGTTAACTTGGTTTGAGTTCAGCTCACGGTAAATAAAAATTCACTAGATGTGAGCATACTAGACAATCTAGTTGAATCAAGTAAAATTAAAAATACTAGATTTCTGGTTGTAATAAAATCTGGTAATTTTACTAGAAATACAAATGTGTAACACTGGAAATCAAGTAAGCAAACCTACTTGATTTTACGACTGGAATTCTGGTAAAATTATGAGAAATACTGTTTTTTAATCAGATTTTAAGTAAAATCGAATACTAGATTTTCTTGCAAAACTATTAGATTTCCGGAAATTATTCTACTAAAATTCTAGTAAAATAACCGGAAAAAACTGTATGCTTTAGCAGAATTCCAGTTAATCCTACGTCATCATTTTTTTCTATAGCTTATCCCTTGATTTCACTAGATTGCTGTCTAAACAAATTTCAAATAATAAAAAATCGTTTTTGGATTTTATTTTCAATAATTAATAATTTTTATTTCAACAAGTCAAATACATCAAAAACAACAAAGCTTTAAAATAGTTGTTGCGAATATCACAATCGACGCACAAGGCATCGGAATTACGACTGTAATTTTAAAAAAATTAACTTCCACGAAATTGTAGAAATATAAACAATTTCGAGGAAATTTCAACCCAAAAACATAAAAAATTTTAAAGAGTGGTCGAAGGTGAACAAAAAAGTTGTGGGCTACACGAAATTGACTGGGCATCTATTATTAAGTGGAAGATTCCTTCGTGGATCAACTCATTCTCCGATAAACATGTCAGGTACGGCTGCCAATGCTTACTTTTTGGGTGAGATCTTTTATTGATTCATCTACCTGCAAAAATAAAAAATTTTGGTTTAGTAAAAAGATAATGAGCTTAAAGAAATTAAATGAGCTATACTATACATCAACATTTCAACGTTGGGTTTCTTATGTTGGCTTTTTTATAGAATACTAAATTAATTTAAATCATGCAGATTTATTGATCATTTTTTCCCAATTTTCGACTTTTCGAATGATCATAAAGGTAACAATTTTATTAGTAAATTAAATTATGATTAATATGGACTACAATAAAAATACTTAGTACATAACTTTCGTTACTTGTCAACTAATGAACATAAAAGTACATTTGAATTTTATACCTTGTGCTTTATCGTACTTTCTATGTGTAATCAATGTAATTATATTTTATAGAGTAGTATTAGTATTTGAGAGTAGCACTATAGTACTAAAGAAATGTACAAGGTATAAAATTCAAATGTACTTTTATGTTCATTAGTTGAAAGATAACGAAAGATTGTAACGTCCATTTAATTTAATAAAAAAATGTTCACCCTGATGATGACTCGTAAAGTCGAAAATTGGAATAAAATGATAAATAGATCTGCATGATTTAAATTAATTTAGTATTCTATAAAAAAGCCAACGTTGAAATTTTTAAATGTAACACGACTATTAAAAATCATTTTATAATTAGAAACATATCAATAAATAATGAAGTACCTTAGCCCAAATGCACACGCTGGACATGCAGTCTCAAACAAATTGTAGATTATCCGACGAAGCAGCAGTGGTTTTAAGTGTGGCGTTGCTCGATATCGGGGGTTTAATGGTTAGAAGTGCTCTTAGATAATCTAAAGCAAAATATATTCTTGGATTATATATCGTACTATCTATTCAAAATAATTCTAAGTCATAAACATCGTTTTACGGTAGAAGGCTTTGAAGTTGGGAAATTTTAAGCCGCGGCCGTACGATTGCAAATAATACACGAATATGATGCTATTTGTGAAATGACAAATCGTGTGGACAGAAAACAAATACAAAATATACATAATTGTGCTCTATTTGTTATACAGGCGATCGTAGTAGACAAGCAAATTCATATTTGCCCAATATTTGTCCAATATCGCAAACGTCATATTCGTTTACTATTTGCAATGGTCTGGCCGTGGCTTTAACAAAATGGGGTAAATTGTTTTCTTCAAAATTAGATAGCCTGTTTTCGAGGCCATGAAGAAGAAAACTAGTTAGACACAACGATAAAGCTGCTTTCACAAATTGCAAAAACCCACTGACTAGACTTATAGTCTTTTTGTAGGGATTGTGCGATATACGTATAAACCCAGCATTTCAAATAAAGCCAATGGAACGGTTCTCTATGTCATTCCCGTGTTTCTCCACGAGACCAAATTCAAAATTAGTCTGAAATGTTAATAATTGAAAGTTAATCAGAAAATAATTTAATGTACATATTTATCAGAACTTACATATTCACTCTTGAAATCGTTTAGTTTGTGAAAATTTTGGAAGAGTTCCGTTGCGGAGGCCAAATTTAATCGCAAAATCTGCCGCCGACCAAATGTTTCCTTCAACAATCCGATGATTATTGTTTTATTTTCCTCTGTTGCCTCTATTTGGTAATCGGATTTGCTAGATGTAATTATTTCAATATCCACATTATACACTTATTTTATATTACCACTCACACTTTACATACTTATATTTTTATTTTTTTCACCTGTTTTTCTTTACACCATACCACAGCACGAAATTTAACTTATTACTGATACTAACTATGACGTTGGAAATGAAATTAATATGCCAGCAAACGGCTAAATTAACTAGAATTCTAGTAATATTCTAGTACACATAAGTTAAAATTGACCAGAATATTACTAGAATCTGTTTAATTTACTAGAAATGCCTTGTACATGCAAACAGGAATTATCTTGTAATTAATTTAATTTAACTAGAATTTTACTAGATTTCAAGTAACCACATTAAAAAATAAATCGCTGCAAAAATGCAACTAGAATTCTAGTAATTTTTATTTTTACTGGAAATCTGGTGAACAAATTTACGTGATTTTCGTTTAATTTACTAGATATTCCCTTTTATAGAGTAAAACTAACCATCTAGTATTTTTCTAGTAATTTGTTGTGCTAGATAATCACTAGAATTCAAGTATAATTAAAAAGATTACTGGAAATTAACTGGAAACTAGTCAAAATCTGGTTTTTATTGCAATTTCACTAGAAATCGGTTAAATCTATTTTTAAATTTAACTAGAAAATTCATTTTTCTTGATTTTTAACTAGAAATTCACTGGATTTTCACTTGAATTTGCAAAACCAGATAATCAAGTAGGCAATTACCAGATTTTGTAATGAGCGTGTATACTTGATTTATTCAATAACCGCTAATTATTGTTGATATTATATTATCATCACATTTTGTCACAAGGCGAATGCTTGATCGTCAAGGAAAACATTCGGTACTTTTACTATCTATACTAAATATTCCAGGTGACGGTTCATTGAACACCTTACATTTATTTATATACATAGTTTTATAATTTATTGATTTATAAACTTCTTGAATCAATTTTAATGATTTTTTTAATTCTTTTTTTATATTGATATTATTGATAAGGTTAACGCTTAATTGAAACACGCCTCCATACGCCTTCCGTTTATGTCATGGATGTTTACGCATGTATGTTGTATCTTCTTAATTGGAATATGATCGAGCGCTGATCTGTTTAACTCGAGACAATTGAGTAATCCCAGAGGGTTAGTAACCTTGGTTCCTATCGCCTCATTGGTTTTTATTGATTGGGCATTGAAATTCTAGTATTCTCTGAGATTCGCCAGAGGCCAGAAATCAAAATACATTACAAACGCCGATATGATAAAGTTGTAGAAGAGAGTGACAGTTGGATCCTATCCTATGCTCCACATACAGAATTCTCAAGAGATCGGTTGTATTTAAGGCCAACTAATTCGTTTCATATTTTGTTATCAAGTTTCGCCTTACTATCGAGGATACTTGATACCATATAGTTGAGGTTTATAAATAATTAACCTACTAAGATCCTGTTAAAGTTAGCCGAAAGTTTCCAGCCGAAATAAAAAGTCGGTAATGCAGATTACGTTATTAACATGCCAGCCGAAAATAAAAAATTTAGCGGTTATTAGACGCAAGTAAATTGGATGCATGGATTGCAATAAAAACTTTTATAAATAGTAGAAAATATCGGAAAATCGAAAGAATCCCCAAAAATGGAATAAAATTAGCCTCTAGAGTGTATAACTAAAGATGAATGGTATTTATGTGATTTATCAACAGCTATTGCTGGAAAAAAAAGGTTTCCCGTGCGAAATCTGGGAAAATCCTTGAAATTAATTCAACCACCAAATCAATCCAACCTCCAACTCAATTGGAAAATAATCCTAAACGAAATCACCAAATTAACCGCTAACCCAACCCTCAATACAATCATCAAATCAACCCCTTAACCTAACCCCAAATCAAACCTTAAATAATGACCCAACCAAACAACTCAATTCCCCAATCTAAGCTAACTAAACCCTAACTCAACTTCAACTCAACTTAGCTCTAACCAAATCTCAACCCTCTGCTCAACTCCAAACTTAATGGCCAACCCAATCCTTAAGTCTACTCGATTCGAAAACTACATACTTGTATAAATTAAACTTAATTTAACCTCCCACTAAACACTAAAATCGGCCCCAAACTAATCCCTAACAGAAATTCTCACTCAAATCCAAATAAATTTCAACTTAAAACCTATTCATCTTAATAGCAACATATAATTATACCAGCATAAGTGCCGTTATACCATCATAACCTAAAACAATCATTCCACCATACCATCACAACACCATACTATTAAGCCATCATACAATCATACCATCGTACCACAGTATACCACCCAACAGTCATACCATTGTACGGTCATACCATCATACATAGTATCATATCATAAATACCATCATATCATCATACCGTCGTACCTTCATACCATCATACCATCATATCATCATACCATCGTACCATCATACCATCATACAATCATACCATCAAACCATCATACCATCATACTACCATACCACCGTACCATCATACCGTCTTACCATCATACTATCATACCATCATACCACACCATCATTTCATCATACCATTATACCATCATTACATCATCAATATTACCATCACCATTAATATCACCGTCAGTATTCCCAACACTATCATTGTCACCAGAGGGTCCGGCGCCTTCTGGAATGGGGGAATAAAGCTGTGTAGTAATACCGGCTCCGTAACCTTCCTTTAGGGTGGGCTACAGCAGGCTGTTCTGGTCATGTTTTAGACAGTCTTGTCTGTGGGCCCACGATCTAAACCTGAGCGTGATTCGCAAGTGTATGTACTACCTCCTCGCGGTGACCTCCGGTAACTGTAGGCTCGTTTACCGAACAACAGGCTAAAGAACAACGCTAAAGGATGGTATAAACCTTGAAAAAAAAAACAAATCTAAGGTGAGACACGTCCTCCGGTTTCAATCAGCCTTACCAAGTTAAGAGACGCTGCCGTGGTGGACCTTCCATTCCTCAAACAAATCGACAACGTATGGATTCAATTAAAAACAAAAATAATAAGGGCGGTGCTCCTTCAAACGCACCAGTCTCAGAAGATGACAAGGACCATTCAAGCCCTGGTACTCTACCCAATCCACGTCGACAAAGGCCGAAATAAATAAGGACCTCGAGGAATTGGAGCTCGAGGGAACATCAAAGAGGAGAGCACGCTTCAGTGAGGCCGCGAGGAGACGTCTGCCCCATCTAATACGGTCAGGGGTCCCCCGCGACGCTGCCTTGCAGCAATGTAAGGAAAAGATCAGGGACAGAATTGTCTCAACTTACAAGAGGAATAGGTCGGATGACGACTCTACCCCCAAAGGCATCGCGGCAAAAAAAAGGAATGTCTCCAGTCCTTCACCGAAGGCATTGGAAGCCGCTCCAAAAGCTGCAACGGAGGGCGACAATAAGGAGAGTTGCCCCGAGAATAGAAACGACAAGGCCACAACGTATAGTGCCGCAGTGAAGGCTATCAGGTTGGAGATTACCGACCAAGGCTTCCCAGAAACAAAACTGGGTATTGCCCAGATTCTGGCAGTACAAGATGCCATAATGGAGACAGTGGCGGAGCTGCTTTTAGATAGTGTCAGCCCTAATTTCCTGGGATGTCACACCAGAAACGGTTGGCTCACGCTCAACTGTGCCGATGAAGAAAGTGCAGAGTGCTACAAACAACTTAAACCGCCTTTTTATGATTAAGGACTAGGATATAGCGCTTATACAGGAGCCTTGGACCAACAATTGGAAGATTAAAGGTTTTGCAGCCAATACAGACAGATAAGCTAGTCTACGACACGGCTGCAGATAGGCCGAGGACAGCGATTCTGTCGCTCAAGCCACAATATCTTCTCTATTAACCAATTTATTTCTAGGGATATCACGGCTGTTTCAATAGAAATGCTCTTACCAAAAGGAGGCAGGAGGGTGATTAACATCGCTTCTGCATACTTTCCCGGGGATGCTAGACGGAGCTTCGTGAATTATCTCACGATACACCAACAAAAATTCGTCATTGGTTGCGACGCTAATGCACACCACATAGTCTGGGGAAGCAGCAACACCAATTTAAGAGATGAGCAACTTTTTGAATTCTGTCTTAGTAACAACTTAGCAGTTAACAATAAAGCGAGTGATGCGACCTTTGTGAATGCGGTTAGGAGAGAGGTACGGATCTTACCCTGTCTGATATGGGTACCTCCAGTGCAATTCTCGACTGGCATGTGTCCAAGGAAGCATCCCTCTCAGATCATATGTACATCAGGTTTGATATCAATATCCCTTTGAGACAAGAGTTGAAGGTAAGGATACCAAAACGAATCAACTGGCCAGTCTATAACGACAAACTTTCGGATAACTTAGCTGGTTGGTCTACAGACCACGATAAACTCTGTCGATGACCTCGACAGAATTGCAAATGACGTTACAGAGGCCATAATTAATGCCTACCACTCAAGCTCACCCCTGGTGCGTATTAAAGGCACAAGGGATATTACATGAGGCGGAATGTCCGTAAAAATTTTAATAGGGCTAAGAGGACGAACGATTGGACTACCTATAAGAATTCCCTTACCCAATACAACATAGCTCTTAGGCAGAGCAAAAGACTCAGCTGGAGAGACTTCTGTAAGAAAATAGACAAACTACCTATGGCGTGTCGATTTAAGAAGGCACTCTCCTTGGAGCACAGGAATCCCTTGGGATCTGTTAAGAAACCAAGCGGAGAGACAACCACAACCAGGAAGGAGACTCTGGAATGTCTAGTGAGAGATCACTTCCCAGATTGTGTAGTACTAAGGGATCAGGAGGGATCTAGTTCCAAGGGGGGCTCACGAGTTCTCGAGGCAGTTTTTTACGCCAGAATGGATAGGCTGGGCAGTCAAATCATTTGGCCCTTTCAAATCACCGGGAGGGGACTGCGTATACCCTGCCTTTCTACAGCAAGGACTGCATACTTTGCTGCCTTATCTTACTATACTCTACAGAGCCAGCTACAGCATGGAATATTTTCCAAAGTGCTGGAGGGAGGTTCGGATGATTTTTATCCCAAAAGCGGGAAAAAGGTCCCCAGAGGAGATTAAGTATAAGACTAACCTATTAGCCTTACATCATTTTTACTCAAAACCATGGAGAAAATTCTGGGACTTTGTATCAGATCCAACACTCTCCAAAGATACTCTCTGGACTCTAGGCAGCACGCCTACCAAGCAGGAAAATCAACAGAAACGGCCCTACACGAGCTGACATTGGAAATCGAAGATGAGATTTACAGAATTATTACTATGCTCCTTCAATGATATCCAGGGAGCTTTTGATAATACTAGTTTCGGGTAATTCAGGAACAATCACTAGCAAGGGGTATAGACCCCTCCACCGTAAGGTGGATTATAAGCATGCTAAAAAACCGGAGGATTACGACCTCTTTTGGAGACCAAACCATCACCATAGCGGCCACCAGGGGTTTCCCCCAAGAAGGTGTTCTCTTTCCCTTATTGTGGCTGATCGTGAATGGATCAATTACTTACCAGACTGAGAAATTTAGACTTCTCAAACATTACCTATGCGGACGACCTAGTCTTGATGGTTAGGGGCAGATTCGCAAATACACCCCTAGAGGTAGCCCCCCCCCTATTATTAACGGAGGTTAAATATCTGGGTGTCGTACTTGATCAGAAATTGACATGGAATCCCCACTTAAATCATATCACAAACAAGGCGAATAAGGCCTATTTCACCTGCCATAAAATGATTGGCAAAACGTGGGGACTGAGCCCACAAATGTTGGTTTGGCCGTCATTAGACCTATGGTCTCTTGCGCGGCGTTTGTGTGGTGGCAGACTGGTGCACGGAGAATACTGGACAAGATCCAGAGATTAATCTGTGTGGGTGCAACTGGAGCAATGAGGACTTGTCCAACAGCTGTCCTTGAGAGAATACTGGAGCTCTCACCTCTGCACCTACACATTAAAAATGTAGCCGGTTCAAGAGGTCTGAGCCTATGAATAATAGCCAAAATTATAACTATAAGGCCAGGACACAACTGTATCCTACATGAATTAAACTTTAAGGAGGAATTGATCCAACTATCGGATTTGATGGTAAGGACAATAGACTGTCGGAGGAATTTTACTATTAGTTTGCCTGATAGGGCACTGGTAGAGAATATTATCTCCTCCCTCCCCCACCATGCTTCTGTATGGTATACGGATGGGTTAAAAACAGACAGGGGTACCGGTGCAGGGATAGTCGGGCCCGACCTAGAGCTATGCATACTACTGGGTAGCACCCCCACAGTTTTCCAGGCAGAGACCTTTGCTATTGAGGTATGTGTGCTTCAATATCTCAAAAAGAAATGTAAGAAGACCGAGATCTATATATATTGTCGGACAGCCAGCCAGCTCTGCTAGCCTTAGGAGCTTCAGTGTTCAATTCGAAATTGATCTGGAGCTGCTACTGTAATTTATTAGAACTGGGTAAAGCAAATAAAGTCACCCTTTTGTGGTCTCCTGGCCACTCCGCCATTAGAGGAAGTGAGGCAGCAGACCGATGTGAAAAAATGAGAGTAAGCCGAGATTTCCTGGGTCCCAGTCCTAGTATTGCTTTTTCCAAAATCTATCAGAACTATAGTAAATTATTCTGGGAATGGGATCTCCATTGGGATGAGACAGGCCAAGAAATTATTCAGTATATTATACGTCTGGGAGAGGATGGACCGCCAATCCCTAAGATCCCTTACCTGGTTTTAACAGGGCACGGTCCTTTTAACGGCCATCTACATAAAATGGGAAGGTCCCTTACGGACCAGTGCAGATTCTGCGACTGCGGTAAGGAAACATCGGAACACCTACTATTCACATGCGATGCTATCATCCTAAAAAGATTAAAGTTCCTCAATGAGTATATAATCCAGTGGCCTAACGCCGACCCACTGGATATGCATCAGGTAGCAGCGTTTATCAAGGATATAGATCTACATTTCACGTAGGAATCTCTAGGGATGCACAATAGGCCTCAATGATCGCAGTGCTCTGGGCTACATACACCCACCCTTTAAAAAAAAAAAAATCATTGGCACCATAACCATCAACATCACCGTTAAAAGAATTCTGATCCAAAAATCAACTCTATTGAGTGAAGTTTTAGAAATTCCTCCGTAGTAACTTTGGATCTGATTATCATCCCTCAAGAATGAGATGGGAGTTTGAGATATTAACAGTGACCTTTCTTACATAAATCTTAAACAATATTTTTGTAAAGTTTGGTTCAAATGCATACATACAGACAACACACACTTTTATCTACATATAGATTGCTCAACTTGCTTACTAAACCCTAATCCAACACCAACTCAACCACAATTCAACCCGCAAATGGAACCCAACTCAACCATCAACTCAACCGCAAACTATACTTCAAACTCAATCTTCAACCCAGCAAATGTAAAAAGTTGGTCAATAGCTCACAATATCCTAATCCAACCTCAACTTAACTTCAACTAAACCCGAAAATTGACTTTTTCCAGTTTCATTTATTTTCTACAGGATTATATCCTAAATTTACTGCTATGATGTGTTGGCTTACGAATGAAATACTTAATGTTTGGGCGCAGGGCAGCTGACGTAATTGAAATAATCTATGGGCAGAAGTAGTAAAGCATTATGTGGCGGTTCTGATAAAAATGAAGACTATCCCCACGTGCCTACTTTGTCTAGTGGTTATTCCGCCCCTGGGTTTGTAAGGGAATAGGTAGGTTTAGGCCAATACCGATACTGATTGCATACCACGGATATTACTAGACCGAGATTTATTTTAAATATTTTATACGAGAAGCGAATAAATCTGACTAAGATTGAAAAAGAAATAAGCAAAATTGGCAAAAGCTTGCATCCTACATGTTAAGACTAGAAAAAGTCAGAAAAATTACAGCAGTTATAAGCTGGGGAATTGCGATGTACTTGGGCATAATGGAGCGGAAAGAATTTAACTTGAAAATTGCAGGGGAAAGGCACCATGTCTTAATAAACCAGTTTAAGTAGCTTAAACTATGTAAGCAAGAGGTACTTTGCTAATAATAATATTTTATGTAATAGCGGATAGATGAGGAATGTTTCGTTCAGCTATGTTGATGAAAATGATTGCTCAAACAGTTAATGTTTTGTGTATTTTGTCTCTTTTATTGGTACTTCGCCGAAATCTTTACCTCATCCCATGCCTCGACATATTTTGTGCAATATACTTCAATAATAAAGTGTTTAATAATTTAAAAAAAAAAAAAATTAAAGAAGATGGAACCTTGCCCAAGGGTCTCCTGCACGCAATGCCATGATTCGTTCCATGGTTCAGAAAAAGAAGCAGGCGGAGATACAGACACATTCAACATAAACCAATCATGATATTGTGCTGTGTGAATGTGCGGAAAAAAAATTTGTAAGGGAATTCGGCTGTTATAGTATAATTCGCTAAAACAACCTGCGCAGTCCATTCAGTACAAATAGAATGTAAATTTTAGTACAATCAGGTACAATCAGTCCAGTCACCGCGACCTGATGAGAATATTGATTTTTTCATTATCAAAAGCTCATCAGTTCGAAACTGGATTAAATTCTCTTACAATTATTCGGAAATATTAACTTCAAATACAATTAGAACAGACTTATTATTCCATGGATATACCAACGTAGCACCTAATAGCAATGTAGCAGATGATGAAATACAATAAATTCTCTTGTTTGAATTAAAGCCGACTTCAAATGAAACGCGAAAATATTTGCGCATTTGTTATTTGATGAATTTAATCAATATTTGCCAAATGTGAACATTTGCCATGTTTAAGTTTATATCTATAAGCAATGTTCTAATCATGATTTACGATTATTGAATGTTTGTCAAGTAAATATAAGAAAGCGTTCAGTTGTTGTGCAATAAAAACAATTTTGAACTTTTTGGAGATTTAAATATTCCATTTAAATTTCCAGTATCCATTTAAATATTTTGATTAGGACAAAAATATTTAGGCTGCATCGGAGTGGTAAAAAAACAATTCGGTCCCTATCTACTATTACAATCCTAACATTCTCATGTGTACAATGAACAACTTGTTGTGAGTTCAGGTGATCTATTCTAGTTGTATTCTTAGGGCATGGAATTCTTGCGGGGCACTCTGTATTAACAAAATTTGTTGTTATTTTCTTTTTCTAAAAAATCTTAACTGTGCCTTTGGTAGTAAAACGAATTCTTTAAAAAATAAATAAAAATCACAACAATATATTTATGAGTTCAATTGAAATGTTTATTAACAAATTATAATTTTAAAGATGTACAATATAAACAACTTCTTCTCGCTTGAGCGAAAACATCTTTTAAATGTATTGGCGAGCTAAAAAACAAAACCAATTAACCAAACATCAAGTAATTAGCAATAACCGTCGTAAATAAAAGCAATACAAATTTGAAGTACATGTGTGCAGTTATGCACATAAATCTGGCAGATTTAGTGATATCAGGGGCGCTTTCTCCGGGTATTCTTGACATTGGACGAACAGCTAGAGGAACATTTGAAACATGTAAATTTATAATTTGTAATAATTGTTGATAGCCAAAAAACATTAAAACATCGTCACTGTCATACATATCACAAAGATGTTATATTTACAAAATTTTGTGTATTTCCCCTTAAAATTCATTCTGTTTAAAGTCTATTTAAATTCCATTTGATACGTACTCGTAGTTGAGGCTGAGTTTATGTAGATCTCCAGCACTTTTATACTAGAAGCCTGCCAACATAAAACAGTTGAAATTTTCGAATTCTCAAGAATTTGTACTTTATAAAGAGAATAAAGAGATTTGCTGCTAAAAATACAAACAAACATACTTCGCAGCGTTACAAATGCACTGAAGTTCATTAGAAATACCAACATCGCTAAAGACCGGGAAATTGAAAAGATTAAGTAAACGTGAAAAGCATTCAGTTTGAAATAACATTCGAAATTGGAATCACATCCCAATTAGGGAATCGATTAAACGACAAAACGGTCAAAAATCATGTTTTAATTAATCACAAAAATTTTAGTTTGTTTGCTTATTTGGTCAGCAATTTTGCCTCACTCCTAATTCCCTTTAAAAGTAAAGAAGTAAAAGATTTCTGCGGGCAAGAAATGATGCTATTTACCGATATTTTTGTTAGGTAAATTGTCGAAGCAAAATACATTTTAAAGGCGAATTCATGGACCTCCGTTCGTTCGTTCTTACGTTCTGTTAATTTTTCTATCAGACAGTATTCCTCAAAGATGACTTTTCCTCTTCCTTCGACTGGTGAAAAAAAAAAATTCGGAACGAATCAAGAAGAGAACCATGAATCCTGAAAATCACAGAAAAGTTCGTAAAATATATTTAATGGATCAGAGATAAAAATAATCATAGCAATAAAGAGGCAATCAAATATTCTTTGACAAGAACTCCGCCATCGCCGGAGATACTAAGCTCGGTTGAGAAAGAAAGAGAGAGGGTGGTACCTAAAAATCAATACACCTCTAATTTCGTTGGGTGAACTCTGTCATTAATCCAGAAGCGTTTGTAGCTAAATTGAGCAGCTTTTTTTTCTGCATCCGGCACAGCTGCATGCCAGGAAAATTCGAAGCTCTTCGGAGTATGGCAGATATTAAAAGAAAAGAAGTAAGCAACTTCAAAATGAAGAGCAATGAAAAAATATCCCGTTAAATAGCAGGAACAACGAGTTACTGCACACAAAGAATCTAGAACGAAAAAACGAAGAACTACATATGGAAGAAACTAAACAACATAGAAGAAGCTATTGCCAGTTTGAGCAATGAAGTTAAAACTCTTAAGTTAGAGATTTTTTATTATTATTTTTTTTTTTTAAATGTTGCCATTGGGTTTAATCTTGAATCTTTCTACATAAGAAACAGACAAGAAGTAATCAAATCTTACGCTAAAAAATTGGTGATTTGGCGTCTACTGGAGGGGGGGATCAAAGTTGAGTAGAGTAATCTACCAGCTCCGTAACCTTTCGGTAGGGTGCACATTACGCGAGCTGTTCTGGTCATGTTTTAGGCAGCTGGCGTGATGGGTACAATTGTGGAAGGGGTAACCTGGTCACAATTCGCAAGTGTACGTACTGCCTCCTCGTGGCAATCACTGGTAACTGAGGCCCTTTGGTACTTCTGACCATTTGGCACAGGCTAAAGTACGGCGCTAAACCCTTGATAAAAAACCCTAATCTAAGGTGGAACAGCATATGCCGTTGGATGAATGGCTGATAGGTTAATCAGTCCAAAGTATGCGGACTCTGGATACCAGGCGCCCTCCAGTTTTATTTAGCCTTCCTGTGGTAAAGCTGGGTGTCCCACAGGCGACTCTCTTTTCCCAGCAACTCGTGGGAACAAAATGTCGAAACACTTAAAAAATAATAAGGATGATGACGCTCCTAAAGCGTCATATACCAGCGATAGTTCCGCGGTGGTGTTCGAGGGCCTCGGTCCTCTTTCCGCTGTGGGACTCTCGATGAGTGGTCTATCGGATGGGGAGCTCCGTTCGGGGATTGAGAAATTAGTTCTCAACTCCGACATGGACACCTCAGGAGATGAGAACTCGGACCCCGTAAGTGGGGGTATCGCCTCTGTGAAAGCAGGGGGGAGCAAAGTCGTCGGGGGGGACCCGAAATTAACTGTCAGCAGCACTGACAAACCTTCCGCGGCTCCTCGCGTGAAAATGTGTGGGGCCGCGAAGAAGCGGTACAGGAGGCTTCTTGCTGAGGGCAAACCGCCCGGAAGCGAGACAAGGCTTCTGGCGATGCGGCCACAAAGGGAGTCTTGTGCTCCCGCAGAGGCCCCACCGTCAAAGAGGATCCGCTCGGATGAGGGTACTCCACCGGCACAAAAGAAGGCCAGGGGAGAGGAATCTGTCCCGACGGTCTCGGGTTCTGCGGTCCGGTCTGGACTTACCTTCAGGCAGGCTGCGGAGTCGGAGATAGTTGGGATCTTGCCCACTGGTTTTCCAGAGGTTGTCCTCACTGGAGAGCAGCTAAAGGCTGTCCAGGAGGGCATCCTAGATAAGGTGCTAGAGCAGGAGGCCAAGGAGCTTAAACCTAAGTTCCTTGGCAGTCAGCTTCGGCCTGGTTGGCTGGTACTAACCTGTTCTGACCGGGCCACTGTTCAGTGGCTCAGAGAGGCCATAGTTAATATCAAGCCATGGGAGGGTGCGCAGCTGATCGTGGCCGAGGCGGAAAACCTGCCTCGAGCCAGGATTGTGTTCGGCACCTTCCCAAATAGTGCTGAATTGCCCACAGAGAAGCTTTTTAGTTTTATAAAAAGCCAAAATGAGGACATGCAGGCGATCAACTGGAGAGTGATCAGGAGAGAGGCGAAAGGCTCTTCGGCCTTTTTCACGTTCTCTATGGACCACTCGTCAGTTGAGAAGCTCAAGCGGGTTGGCTTTAAGGTCAACTATAAGTTTGGGACTGTACAATTGCATCCCAAGGGTGGTCAGAGTGGGGCTAAGCCAGCTTCTGTCGGCGGGACCCAAGTGGTGAAGCCTGTAGTAGCTACGGTAGCGGCACCTGTAGCTAAGACCACCGGGGTGACCGCCCTCTCCAGGAGACAGGTGAGGAGAAGGCGGGAAAGGGAGAGGAAGGCGTCAGGGGTTCCGTGGGGGAAGGCCTCACAAGGACTCCTCCCGTGCAAGCCACTGGTTAGGCCTGGAGGCTCTCAGGCAGCGGGGGCCAGCAGAACGGCGATGGAGGACACTGGTCAGCCATCGGCCGGACAAAGAAAGCATGCGGGTGGTGGTGGTGCTGAAAAGGAGGCTGAGCAGGGCCTTCAGAAGGCGCCTTCGGTGAAGTGAAGGCACACATCGCCTGCCTGCAGATAAACCTGCATCATGCAAAGGCGTCTTCGGACGTCCTTTGTCGCAGGTTTATCTGCCAAAACATTGGCATGGCTCTAATCCAGGAGCCATGGGTGATTGGTAACCAGATTAGAGGTATACCAAATCAAGTGGGTAAGTTAATTTATCATAACGGAACTCAGAGTCCAAGAGCGGCTGTGTTGGCCAGTTCGCAAATTAATTTTATTCCCATTTCAGAGTTCATCTCCAGGGACTTGGTTGCAGTAATGGTGGAGGTTCTGGGTGAAAAACAGGAGGCTATAATGGCCTCCGCCTACTTTCCTGGAGACTCAGAGTTAATACCTCCACTTGAAGTTAGGCGGCTCATAGCTCATTGCAAACGCAATGGGCTGGCCTACCTGATAGGATGCGATGCAAACGCGCACCACACGGTGTGGGGTAGCACGGACATCAATAACAGGGGTGAGTACCTTTTTGAATTTCTGATCTCAAATAATGTAGACATTGTCAATAGGGGAAGGAAACCTACTTTTATAAATGCGATTAGGCAAGAGGTCCTAGATCTGACACTTGCTAGTCCGCATTTCAGCGACTTGGTCAAAAACTGGCATGTGTCTGAAGAGGCCTCATTATCGGATCACTTGCACATCAGATTCGATTTGGCGGCTGAGACCATGCAGCGGCAGGAAATCAGATTTCCAAAACTGACCGACTGGGACTCTTATAGAGTCTCACTCGAATCAGAAATGCCCACGGTTGTGGGGAACATAGAGTCTCCAGAGGGTTTGGAGATCTGTTCAAACCAGCTGCATAATTCTATACACTTGGCTTACGAGAACAGCTGCCCAGTTAAGCGAAGAGAGTCCACAAAGATGGTCCCTTGGTGGAACGGGACGCTGGGTAAACTGAGGAAAAAATCGAGAAGATTATTTAACAAGGCTAAACGCACCGGTGAATGGGGCGAGTATAAGATGGCCTTGACGGAATATAATCTCGAACTAAGGAGATCCAAAAGGGCTACCTGGAGGAATTTCTGTGAGGGAACCAATGAATTGCCCTCTGCAGCTCGTCTCCAGAAAGTCCTTTCCAGGGATCATTCAAATGGTTTAGGACTTCTCCAGAAGCAAGATGGGGGGTTCACTGAAAACCGAAAGGAAACCTTAGAGGTACTGTTAGAGACCCACTTTCCGGATTCAGTAGTGGTAGGAGCCCAAGATAACTCATATGATCCTTCGAGTGAGGTGGCCTATTCGCCTCACAGTAGGATCTGGAGTCTCTCTGGGAAAATTTTCACACCCAGCAAGGTTCGATGGGCTATTGGGTCTTTCAAACCTTTCAAATCCGCTGGAGGGGATGGTATCTTTCCAGCTTTACTTCAAAAAGGTATTGAGGAAATACTCCCCAGCTTGATCCAGATGTTTCGGGCAAGTTATGCTTTTAATTATATTCCGAAACTGTGGAGGAAAGTAAATGTGGTCTTTATACCAAAGGGCGGGGGTCGTCCAGACACCCAGGCTAGGGCATATCGGCCAATTAGCCTCACATCGTTTCTTTTGAAGACGATGGAAAAAATCCTGGACTATCAAATAAGAAGTGAGGTCCTTGGAAAGAATCCGCTGCATCGGGACCAGTTTGCGTATCAAACTGGTAAATCCACGGTTATGGCCCTTAGCGGGCTAGTCACGAGGATTGAAAAAGCAGTGACATATAAAGAAATTGCCCTTTGTGCCTTTGTGGACATTGAGGGGGCGTTTGATAATACCTCCTATGGATCTATAGAGAGGGCAGCAATGGGAAAAAGTGTTCCACTTTCCACAATTAGGTGGATCCGTTCCATGCTGGAACATCGTGAGATTACTGCCAGACTAGGTGGCGAATCAGTAACCATCAAGGCCGTAAAGGGCTGTCCCCAAGGAGGCGTACTATCTCCTCTTTTGTGGTCATTGGTTATTGACAGACTACTGGTCCTTCTGAGTAGCCATGGGTTTGATGTCCAGGGCTATGCGGATGATGTGGCTATCATAATCAGAGGCAAGTTTGATGAGGTCATTTCTGATCGCATGCAAAATGCACTCAATATATTATGGCAGTGGTGTTACCAGGAAGGGCTCAGTGTCAATCCAAGCAAAACTGTCATTGTTCCTTTTACGAGGAGGACAAAGCTTGCGCTTACAGCTCCCTCGTTAAACGGTACTACTGTTCCTTTTTCCAGCGAGGTTAAATATCTAGGGGTTGTCCTAGATCAAAGACTGAACTGGAACCAACATTTGTTGAAAGTTCAAAATAGAGCCATCAAGGCTCTCTGGGCCTGTCAAAGACTCTATGGGCGTACTTGGGGACTACAACCAAAAATGATCTACTGGTCATTTCTTACAATCATTAGGCCTATGGTCACCTATGCATCGGTTGTATGGTGGCCTAAAACTGAGCAGAAGACAACGCAAACCTTATTGAATAAGGTTCAGCGTGTAGCCTGCATCGGTATTACGGGCTCAATGAAGTCATGTCCAACCGCGGGGGTGGAGACACTTCTAGGACTGACACCGTTACACCTGCATATTAAAAAGGACGCTGCAAGTATGGCCCTGAAAATGCAGGCGGAAGGAAATATCAAGCCAGGCAATATGGTGGGTCATATGGAAATCCTTAAGGAATTTCAGACAGACCCTACAATAGGAATGCCTTCCGACTGTATGCCAGCTAAACTGGACTTCCACAAACCATTCTGTGTTAGGTTACCTGACCGGGATGTGTGGAGGGCAGGTGGACCATCATTTGAGCGAGGGTCCATGGTATGGTTTACAGATGGATCAAAAACGGAAGATGGGGCGGGGATAGGAATACACGGGAGTGGCACTACCCTCTCGAAGTCCTTGGGTATCAATGCTACCGTTTTTCAAGCAGAAGTACATGCTATAGAACTTTGCGCTAGGATAGGCATAGCAAAAGGCCTAAACGATGCAAAGATTAATATTGTATCAGACAGCCAATCAGCCTTAAAAGCTCTTAGGTCTTGTACCGTTGAGTCAAGGCTGGTATGGGATTGTTTGAAGGTTATTAAACATCTGGCTCAAATAAGGTAACACTTATGTGGGTGCCAGGTCATACTGGAATCGAAGGAAACGAGGCAGCTGATGGCCTCGCCCGTGAGGGTTCTGCCTATCCATTTTTTGGACCAGAACCCTTCTGCGGTGTCACTAAGGGACACCTTAGAGCAGCGGTAAAACGCTGGGAGGATGTTCAAAAGTCCTCCTACTGGCGCAGAATTCCAGGTTTACGGCAGGCGAAGAAATTTATATCACCTTCGTCTGTCAGGGTTAAGGAGTGTCTTGAACTTAGGAAACCTGAGTTGAGGCTGCTTACTGGCTTCCTCACAGGTCATGTCCCCTTAAGGTATCACCTTAAGAAGATGGGCCTAAGTACGACAGATGAATGCCGCTTCTGCGGTCTGGAAGCGGAATCAGCGGAACATGTTCTGTGCCATTGCCCAGCCATTTTCCAGCAAAGACTGCAACATCTAGGAGGGAGAACAATGAGCCCGGATAGTATGTATCTTGTACCGGCCAGTAGTATTGTCAGATTCATTAAGAGCCTGAATATTGACTGGACGGATAATTAAGTAGGGTCCAGCACAATAGATCTTTTAGGTCGCGGTGCGAGGTGGCTTATCGCCCACATGGCCCTCCGGTTAATAATAATAATACGCTAAAAATTATTACATATTTTAAGTCTTAACCAATGTTAATACTTATTGTTAGTGCTCACTAATATCGAATTAAATTTACAGGTTCACAGGTTCATCAGTCCGAGTGGATCTGTTCTTCTCAGTCGCCTAAATCGCGGCTGTTTTAGTATCTCCCTGGCCAATTCGTTGGGATGTGCTTCTAGTTTTGAGTAATATTTCGAACTGAATTCTTTAATAGTTTCTTTAACGGTTTTGATCCCAAGGTCGTCATGTATATTACTATTTCGAATGTACCAAGGAGCATTGGGAATACTGCGAAGTATTTTCGCTTGGGTTCGTTGCAGGAGTTCTCTGTTTGAAGCGCTGGTGGATCCCCATAACTGAATACCATATGTCCATATGGGTTTGATTATCGCTTTGTAAAGTAAAACTTTATTGGCTAATGACAACTGAGATTTTCTTCCCATCAGCCAATACATTTTGGAAAATGTAATTTTTATTTGGTTGCGCTTTGTTTCAATATGATTTTTCCACATTAACCTTCTATCCAGATGCAAACCTAAGTATTTTACCTTCGTTTGTTGAGGAATATTTTTATCGTTTAATTTCACTGGTGGGCAGGTGCATTTGTTGATTTGTTTCCATTTCAGTTGATTTGTTTTCATTCACTTTTATTCGCCATGCCTTTATCCAGTCCGCGACTTTGTTTAAATGATTCTGTAATTCCTTTGAGGCAATTTCAGGATTAGTGTGAAACACCAGGATGGCCATGTCATCGGCAAATGTTGATATTATTACTTTGTTGGTTACAGGTACATCAGCTGGGTACAACAAGTACAGTATTGGTCCTAGAACGCTGCCTTGCGGGACACCTGCATTAATAACATTTAAGCAAGTAGTTGCGCTGTTTTGTTTGACCATGGATTGCCTTGGAAGAAGATAGTTTCCCAAAACTGAGTGAAATTTTTTCGGTTGAACCGCTTTAATTTTGTAAATTAGTCCATCGTGCCAAACTTTATCGAAATCTTGGGCGATATCCAAAAAGGCAGCAGAACAATATTTCTTTTCCTCGAAGGTGATTTTGATTGCATTTACAATTCTTTGTACTTGCTCTGTAGTACCATGTTGGTTTCGGAATCCAAATTGATGGTCTGGAATAATGCGCCGTTCTTCTAATATTGGTTTCAATTTCGTTAGTAACATTTTTTCAAATAGCTTTGAGATTGTGGGCAGCATGCTTATATTGGACGATATGATCAGATTTGCGTTTCATTTTTCCCTGGCTTATGTTTCACTGTGATCAAAGAAAACTTAGTTATTAGTTATTAGTTTTATGCATTTATCTGGCAATTCCCTTATCATTTTTCCAGTAATTAGATCATGTCCTGGTGCATTTTTCGGGCTTAGTTATGCAAGTTTTAATTGTATTCTTAACTTTCTTCCAATTATACTTTATAGGTTTGTAGGATAAACCATTATGCTGGGGTGGCACGAAATAATTATCTTTTTCGTATGGGACGAATACTGTTGTTAGATAAGCAGCAAAATCATTAGCCTTTTCTTCATCACTTCTCACCCGATTTCCAGTTGGTAGTCTAATTGGTGGATTCAAATTTGTTGGCCTTTCCAAATTTTTTGTTGCCTTCCACAAACAATAATCTGTCCTCTCTGTTGTCGAAAGATCACTTAAACATTTCTTTATGCGCTGGTTTTCTGCTTCCCGCAAAGCAAATCTTAGGGCCTTAATAGCTCGATGTAATTTCCATTTCAATAACGGTGATTTTATTTGCTGCCATTGACGACGAATTTTTCGCTTTTCCTGGATTAGTTCCTGTATATTACGTGACAGTTTATTAACTTTTTCAGATCTGTTTATGCCGGGTGTAGCCCTTTCAGCGGATAATGTCATGACACTTTTTAGATTTTCTGCCACCGCATCAATATCAGCTGGTGTGATCAGAGGAATATTAAGTAGACAATTTTGTTCAACTAGCCTCCTATATTGATCCCAATTAGTTTGCTTGTTTATAAGACGGTTCGGCATTTCGTTCCTTAAGACATCGGTACTCACTATTACTATTACCGGCGAGTGATCAGAAGACAGATCATAGCATTCGGTGGCCTTAGCATGTGTACGTGGAATGCCCTTAGTTACACCAATGTCAATTAAATCAGGAATTTTTTTTCTATCCGTGGGCCAGTAAGTTGGGTTACCGGCAGATAAATAATCCAGGGACTGTACACTGAGAAAAATTTGAGTTTTCATTTCAAAGGAATCAATCCTTTAGAAAATTATTCTTTATTTTAAAGAAAATTTACGTGAAAGTATCATTTGTTTCAAAACAAAAAAAAATCTTTGTTATCGAATGATTTTTAATTCTTTAGATAAAAGGTTCTTAACCTTTAAAGCAAATTATAAATGCACTGACAAAATCGTGAATATTTTAAACTAAAGTTTTAAGGCTTTGTTGCAAATGTTTTGATTATTTGTTTTTGCAATTTACGGTTATGTGAGGAATATGGTTTCATTTAACATCGTACCGTGCAAGCATTGAGTTGATTATTTTAATATAAAGTGAAATTTAATAAATATTAAAATATAATTAAAAAAAGTGTGATAAAGTGTGTAATCAATATTTAGGATAATTTGATGTAAGTATACATATTACATTATTTTTGGTGTTAATTGTTTAAAAAAAAGAATCCCATATGGAAAACTATTTGACTTTTTTAAGAAAAATAACAGTATTTTTAGTGATTGAAACTCTTGCATGTTCTTATTTTTATAATTAATTAAACTAGTTAAATTATTATTCAAATTATTTTCTTAATATATACCTACCAAATAATTTCAATATTAATTGTATCTCAAATATGCAAGACAAACTTTGATGGCTAACAATTAACTAAATAGCGTTGTTCGTGCTAAAATGAAAATATAGTCTCGTTCTAGAACTTCTTGAAAACGGATGTTTTCGTTGGAGTGGGAACGTGGCTCATATAAACAATAAAGTTAATGCGTAATTATGAACATTAAGAAATGAGAAATATACTCATATTTAAAAATAAAAATATTAGTGAAATTTTATAAAAAAAAAAAAAAGTGTGTAATCATAAATTATAAACATTGAAGTGTTGTTTTATAGACAATGGTGGGCTATATACAGTGTGACCACTATATTCGGTTACAAAAGTTTGAGTAGCCGGGGAAAACAAACGAAGCTAAATAATCTTGAAATTTTGAAACGTGAAGTACCGTTAGGTGTTCTACATACATCAAAACAAATTTAGTTAGTTTAGTTGCGTAATAGCGTTGTTGTGACCATGCCAAACTTACGATCTCTAATTGTAAATTGCTTTCATGGCACGCGGGTGACGAAATTATCTTCTCAGATGAAAAACTTTTTGTGCTTGAAGTTCCGCACAATGTTCAAAACGATTGAGTTTGTACGGTTTCAATACAGGATGTCCCAAAATACAAAAATCACATACCGAGGTTCCAAAATGCGTCCTCGGTAGTGGTTTGGGGAGCCGTATCCAAAAGAGGAACCCTTCCACTTGTTTTTATCGATAAAAGTGTTAAAATAAACGAGAAATATTACTTGGAGGAGGTTTTGCAGAAACATTTATTGCTAGAAGCCCAAGCAATGTACGGAGAGGAGTATTATTGCTTTCAACAAGACGGAGCACCAGGACATACGGCGAAAGTAGTTCAAGAGTGGTGTATGGCTAATTTAACTGACTTCATTACCAAATACGAATAGCCGCATAGTTCACCAGATTTAAATCCCTTGGATTTTTCTATCTGGGGGTTTATGGTACAAAAGCTTAAGGATTACCGATACAAGACTTTGGATGAATTTAAGACGGTAATTTTGAGTATTTGGAATGAAATCCCAATAGAAGTCATCCGTGCCACGTGTGGTGATTTCGAAGTAAGATTGAAGCGCGTAATAAAGGAGAGAGGCAATACAATCGAATAATATTAAATTGTTTTAAACTATGAAGCTTTATATTTCTTATTCACAAATAAAATTTGAATTTTAATAATTAATTCGAAAAATACAGCTAGTTTCTTTTGTAACCATATATAGTGGTCAACTGTACAGCTATAAGTGCTAGTTGGCCTGAGTAAATGAAAATTACAACAACAACAACAATGAAAATATAGATAATGGATAATATTTTCTGTTGTGTTGTGATTGATAACCTTTTACATGGTTTATCTTTATCTTTCTACATTTTTTAAAAATCTAATATGCATTGGGTATTATTGTATTGCTGCGTTTACATTTTTAGAGTACATTATTTTGAGCAAATTATAATGGACGAAATCGAAAGTAATATCTCTTGTAATGATGATAGCACAAGTCAACCTAATACCACCAATATTATGGACAGCGAGTTTTTGCTATCAACAATAACAGTAATAAATGCCGGCGATGATTTAACCAAAGTCATCGAATTCCGCAATTTGGTGTCAACATGGGGGTTGTCGCAAAAAACAATTAATTTCCTGGCGGATGGTCACGAGTTTACGGTAAAAACTTTGGAAGTGATTGATTTAGATGGGATTGACGATGTTTTTCATAACTATCCCAAAGGAGGAAAAATAATTTTTAAGGCCGGTCTCCGCAAATGGCGTAATGACACGGTAAACACTAACAACACATAATTCAAAATTGTAGCTCTTAATTTGTTATTCATTTTATGTTTAAATACCTCAATTAGAATAATCCTCTACCTGACTCAGATGCTACCAGATCACTAAACAGCCGCGTTATAAAGTGGATCAATGAACAATCCGCCACATCTATATTGTTTAACAAAATTGCATCTAATTTTAATATCTTATCTTTTAAAGTGCGTTGGAATCCGATCGCGAGTATGACATTATGGAAATATTGCAAAAAACCATCAAAGGGCGGTTGGTTAATAATTATTACGAGAAGAACAACTGTCTTGATAAAAAAAACCGGCAGAACTTGGTTCATCTAATTATAGACCACGTTATGTCAAAAAATTATAGATTGGCTGGAACAGATTTTGAGATTTTGTCGCAAAATATTGCAAATGTTTTCATCACTGAGTTTGAGGTAAACATAATTTTAAATCTAAATATAAATTAAATTCATTTGTTTAAAGTTTATGCTATGGTACTATGTTTTTATAATTATTTCAATGTAGGATGAGTATTACGTTCCTCGTAAGGGCAAGAAGAAACCATCGGGAAAGCTTTACGATCGCTACAGTAACATGTGCTATTCAACAAAGTTTTTGAAACTTTCCCATTTGAATTCAACAACCGACAAAATTGCAAAACCGTCTACTCCCGATTCCATTCCCAGTGGTAATTTTTTTTTATAACTTTAATATATTATGTTATGCATATGTATTTTACATATTTTCAGACGATTTTCTAAACAACAAACAATGGCTGAAATTAAATTTTGAACCTTGGCAATTAATATGTGATAAATGGAAAGAAACGTCAATTGATCGAACTTCAGCATTTAAATCATCATCAAATACAAATATTACTGAGTTTTTAGTCGAGTGGCCATTATATAGACATCATTTGGGATATCAATTAGTACGTTAATTTTATTGCCGAACATTAATAATATTCGCTATAATATTAATTTCTATATAAGAAAATGCACGAGTATAAACATAGAGAATGAATAATTTTATATTAGAATCTCTCCTTTCCGTATTCCGTGCTATCAATTGTCTAGTATACAGATCACTAAATTATTATTATTTTTTTTTTTTTTACTTAATACAGATTGATATAGATTTCCAAGTGGGATATCCTTTACAAAACACAAAATTATTCGATAAATTCGACGCGCTTATCACCATATGTAAATTAAGAGTCTTCCCAAACGAAATCAAAGATAAAAACAATCAACTTCTTTTCAACATGCTTGAAACTAAGAATTTAGATGAAAGTAAGAATAGTTATAAAATAATATTGTTAATATTTTTTTTTTTTTTTTCAGATATAGAGACATTATTGTTTGCGTATTACTCCACGAAATAATACAGCCAAAGAGATTAAATCAAAAATTTAAACCGACCATTTCCGATGCGCAGGAGGATTTTGTAATTTTTATTGAGAATTTAAATGAACTACATGGTAAACTGGACGAAATAAAAAAAAAAAAATTGGATCCCTACAACCAAGAATCGTAGTAGTCGAACGTAAATGGGAAAAAATTGAAGAAATTTTTTTAATATATGAGGATATTAAATACAAATGCGGAACATTCCGTAAGTGTTTGGACATATTCATTAAACTTTCATTCGTATTTAATATAGAATATTCAAGCATAAGTAAAGAGGTCTGGTATTTTTTGCAAGAGTACTTCTATGAATTAGAGTCTAAGCAAAATAATATTAAAAAATTCGTTAAACTTTTTAAATAATTCATTGAATATCGTTGTTTTACATATATAGCATAATATCGAATTTTTAGAATACACTTTTTTTTTAATTTTAAGTAGTTTAAGTAATAAATAATTGAATTATTTTTCATATTAATATAATTAATTATGTTACATTGTTTTTTGTGTAATTTAATATTTAGTAATATTAAAGAAATTGTACACCATCTACAAAGCCTACATGGGACTCCTTCTATATACCAATTTAAATGCGCAGGAAATAATTGCAATCAAATATTTCAAAATATTTATAAATATAAGACACATTTAAAGAAACACTTACCAAATGAAAACAATACTTTAGAATTACTAGTTACATCTAATCAAAATTTAATAGCACCTTTGGTTCAAAACGATACCCGAACCGTAAACAGAGAGTTTTCTAAAGTTTTACAAAGAAGTAGTTCACAGAGTATTGACGTTAATGTATCAAATAGCCCTATTATACTGGAAAACAATTATGAAAATCCAATTGAATATTTACAACAATCAAGCCTTGAACTCGCACTAAATCTACACAGCGAGAAATCGTTACCAAGAAATATTGTATTTTCCATTCAGAAATCTATTACGGAAAACTTTACCAAATCTATAAGTTCATGTTTACTTCCCTACTCTGATTATTTGTCCGATAGCTTGGGAAAAGAATATAAAAGAATTTTACAGTTTTTGAATGAACCGTTTGAATTAATAAATACAGAATACAAATTTTTCCAACATATTCAACGTTTAGGTATATATTCAAAACCTAAATCTTTTTTGATTAATAACGAATTAGTTGAAGTTTTCATTAATGGATTCCCTTCCTTAGATAATAGTAAAGTAGAGGGCTGCTTTCTTGATATAAAATTTCAAATTAGAAAATATTTTGAGAGTGGTGACGTATTGGAGCAAACCTTAAATAATATGAATTTTCTGAGTTCAGAAAACACATTAAACAGTTTTATAAATGGTTCTTTATGGAAGCAAAAAATATTAAAATTTCCAACGAAAATTGTCATACCTTTCAATCTTTACTTTGACGACTTTGAAGTGAACGACCCTTTAAGTTCGCATGCTGGAAAACACTCAGTATGTGGTATTTATTACGCATTTCCAACTATACCTAAGTTTCAAACATCGAAATTAAATAATATCTTTGTTGCTGGATTGGTGAAGTCTAGAGACATGAAAGAATTTGGAATTGGCTATTCTTTAAGACCCTTAATTGATATAATAAAATCTTTAGAGAACGATGGTTTAGAAATACAAACACAAAATTCAAAATTCCATATACATTTTCTGCTTGGGCAAATATTAGGCGATAATTTAGGGCTTAATACTATTATGGGATTCTCATCTTCATTCAATGCAACTCATTTTTGTCGATTGTGTAAACGTAATAAACAGCAAACACAATCTGATGTAACAGAATTCCCTCAATTTTTAAGAAATAAGGATAATTATAATTTAGATTTAGCGTTTACAGATTTCCATGAAACAGGGATTAAAGAAAATTCTATTTTTAACGAAATTCCGTCGTTCCATATCACCAATAATTTTGCATGTGATATTATGCATGATGTATTTTTGGGAATTTGTAAATATAATTTGCGCAGCATATTGGACTATTTCATTTACAAAAAGAAATACATATCGCTTGAAAATTTTAATTATAAAAAACAAATGTTTAACTATGGAGAAATAGAAATTGGAAATGTAAGCGAACCGATAGAGAAAAACCATATCAAATATGTAAATTTTAAAATGACGGCTAGAGAAATTTGGACTTTTTATAACTTTATGCCGTTGATTATTGGATGTGACATTCCCCCTACTGACAATGTTTACAAATTTTTACTTATTTGACTTAAATTAATTGATTTAGTTGTTCAGAGCAGCTATAATGATATACTTTTAGAAGAAATGGAAATATTAATTCGGAAGCATAATACACTTTACCAACAATTATTTAACGAGAAGTTGAAGCCCAAATACCATTTCCTCGTTCACTATCCGACAATAATTCGGAAATGTGGTCCTCTAAGGTTTCTGTGGTGCTTTCGTTTTGAAGCTGAGCATCAAATTCATAAACAATACGCTAGAAATATTACATCACGTCTTAATATTCCACTAACCTTATCAATAAAAGCTTCATTAAAATTTGCTCAGCTAATTATGACCAACAAATTTTTTCAAAGTGAGTTTGAAATAGAAAAAATATTTCGCTGTCGAGAAAGAGATTCAAAATATACCAATATAACACCCCATAAAGAAAGTATTAAATATTATACAAACAGTCTAATTTTCCGAGGAACAATGTATAAAGTAGGATTTTTTTTCTGTAAAAATGAACCTAATACTATTATCTATGAAATAAGAGATATATTAATTGAACGTAATACATATTACGCAGTATGTAATAGTTTCAATAACGCCGTTTTCATATCCCATTACCATTGTTATGATATTGGGGAACCTTCCAAAGATTTAATATTGATTGACTTCCTACAAATAAATAGCTTGCCGGTCAATTCTTGTTATTTAAATACGGGGCGCAAGGTTATAAGAGCTAAAGAATACACGTAAGTTGTGTAATGTACATGTTGTATACAATTTCTTTAAGTATTATCTAAATCAAAGATAATAAGATAATAATAATGAAAAATTATGAGAGGAAGTTAATTTTATATATTATTTGTTGTTCATATTTCATAATAAAGAATTTCAAAATAAAACTATTTTATTTTATTAAAAATTTTGATTTACTAATCTTTTTAAAATCACCCTTTGAAAGTATGTTTTGAAACAAATATTACGATCCTTTAAAACAAAGCCTAAATAAATATAATTTTTAAAAATTTACATTCTTTGAGCTAAAAGAAATATATCTTTGAAACAAAAGTTCAAAATGTTTTAAATAAAAATACGATAATCTTTAAATCAAAATCTTCTGTACATTAAACCAAAAGGTGACAATTCTTTGAATTAAATAATTTAGGTTTTCAATAACCTTCTGGTGAAAAGAAAAAGTCATTTGTTTTTACTTCACAATAGTTTATTCCAAATGATAAAAAAAAATTTTGATTTAAACTTTCCGAATTGTTTAAGTTAAAACCAAAAAAGTTTTGCGCAAAATCTATAGGCAAAAATTCTTTAAGTTAAAGAAGAATCCTTTGTTTTTAAGATACAAATTTTCTCAGTGTACCTCTATAGCATCATAAAGTTGTTTGCCTTTCGGCTATGTTAATTTGGAACCCCAATGAGTATGTTTAGCATTGTAATCACCCCCCGCAACAAATGTATTACCCAGCTGGCTGAAATAATCCAAGAACTGGTGTTTTTATAGCATGTTTTGGAGGACAGTACACTGCCGATATGACACAGTTTCCAGACCACTCCTGCAGACAGATGCTCGTTGATTGTAAATGTTCTTTCTCATATTTCGTAAGTTCGTAGTGTTTTAATCTTCGCTTAATCAATACAGCAGTGCCTCCATGGGCTTTACCATCTGGGTGCTTGGTGTCATAAATAGAGTACCCATTAATTTTGAAATAGCTATTTTTGGTGAAGCGTGTTTCTGATATTAACATTATGTCAATATTGTGCTCAGTGAGAAATGCATATACCTCCGCTTTATGTTGTGCTAGGCCGTTTGCATTCCATATGGCTATTTTGATGATGTTCATTTTTTGCGTTTTACGACTATCTGCATCAGCATGCTCATATTCTGCATCATTAGATCCATGGTTCGCTTCATCATCGCCATGAAGCTTTGCATCATATTAGTCAATTTGTTTAAAGCTGTTGTGATGTTTCCCTCTTCACTTGCTTGCACTTTAGGAGCGGTACCTTTAAGAACACTTGCGTATGAAAGCCTTTAGTGCACGCTGCCGTTTACAGTCGCGTAATGCTTTCCATTTTGAGCGTTTGCGTTTACAATTTCTAGCCGTGCTACTTTTCTAGCTGAAGAATGAAGATTAAGGATTCGTTGCTCTGCTCGCTGCTTTGGATTGATTCTCCTTCTCAATTCTAGATAAATTTGACACCCTCTATAATTAGCTGTGTGATTTCCATCGCAGTTGCTGCATTTTCTGACTGATGCTTCATTTTTTGCTTTATTGCAAACGTTTGAACTATGGAGTTCACCACATATAACACGAACATCGTTCAGAGTGCAATATGCTGTAGTGTGCCCATATTCTTGGCACTTAACATATTGTACCGGCCCATTTCTTTTCCTGGGTTCCTCGATGGTAACTCTTCTGTGCAGTAGATATTTTAGGTCAAATATTGCATGGTTGCCTTTAATCTTTTTATTATCTGGTTCTAATTCCAGACGAAACAATGGATGTGGCACCTTTGGATGTACCACCCCCAAACCTTTTTCAGCGAGAAAGCGAATTTTTCAGCGAATTTCGTTTGCATCCACGTAACTCTCTATTCCTTTTAACATAACAACCAATCCTTTTTGGCTCTTTAGTTGATGCGTGTAGTAATGTTTACCAACTTGAATTTTGAATTTTTGTTTCTTTTATATCTCCTCTTTTGATCCCGGAAATATAAAATGCACCTTCCGTAATAAACTCGACCCTTTTTGCAAGTTCTCAATTTGATTCTTCCCTCAAATAGAATGGTGGCGTCTTCTCAGCTTTTGTAGTTTTTTCGGGCGGCTGGTCGTCAACAACCAAGCAAGAATACTTATTACCATGCGTTAATTCAACGCTAGCTAGCTTAGAAAATTTATTCGCGCTTGCACTGGCCGCTAATCTAGGGCTTCTCCTTCGTTTTCTTCGTCTGATGTCGATGCACTTTCATTATTTTTTATCGTCAAAATTTGGCGACGATGCACTTTTAGTTTCATTATGGTTCAGCACACCAATGTTATATAAATTAATAAGTTCACTTTCATTTAAATTGCCTGGTAAGGTAATTTTTTGAGCATTTAAAATTTTTTGTCGCTTTGGACTATGCTGCACTTTTTTATTTTTATTAAAACTAATTGAGGTCGTTACGTTCGGGGGCAAATATCGCTTGTGGATATCGCTATCTGCTGATTTGGTCCAGCCGTTTTTACTTGAGGCGGAGGTGAGAACATCACGATTTCACTTATTTTTCACATCACAATATTTAAAAAAAAAAGATTTAAACAGCTGATTCAACTTTTCACACAAGTAATAAGTAAATTATTTAAATGTTTACTCGGTGGTAGCAAAATTGCAACTAAGTTAGAGAATGAAGAAAAGAATATTAATATTGAGGTGACACCAACCGATGAAAAAAACATCAGATCAAAAAACATTAGATGAGAAAACAACAGAAAGTATAAAATCTGTAGATATACCATTTAACTACTACATAGGCGAAACGAACTAAAAAGAGAAATCTATTGGATCTTGAAGAAAAACAGACCTTCGACGAGAGTTATAAAGAGGAAAGCTGAACTTTCAGCGAAATTTGAGCACTCTGAGCAGATAACAAAATCTGCTAAAAGCTTAGAGCAAGAAGTAAATAAAACCAAATAGAAGCAGCTTCCACCAATTAATATTGTGAGCATATCAAGAAATTCTGAAATCCAAACATTGATGAAATCGGTAACGGAGAATGAATATACGGCCTTAAACAATGACGTATAGAAAATAAATACGTCGAACTCTGACACTTAACGAAAGTTAAGCTTAAAGCTTAATGTCGATGGTTACTAGCAGAGCACCCTGTATTTTATCAGAGCCTACTCTATAAATAAGAGCCTCCACATTGACTGTATTTTTTACTAAACTTAAAATAAAGTACATAACATTTTTTCTTTACTATGAAACTATATGGGAAAACGATTGTTTTCATTTACATTTTTAGTCTATAAGAATTACGAGCTTTTACATTATTTTTATACGAAAATGTTCATAAAACATGTAGTTTTATTTGATTGAAAAATCGAATCATGAAAATGTTTATTTCTTAGTGAAAATCCTCTTGGAATATAAACTATTGCTAAACTTTTATGGAAAGTTGTTGTTGTAAAATACGTCATAACATAAAATTTATAAACAATTATAACCATCTCTTTTTAGTCTCCTTCTAAAAGCATTGCCACATGACAAAAATGTATCCGAATACAGATTCATATCATGTGGCAATGCTTTATTAATGACTTTTGTTTAAACCATAGATGTCGCCTACAATTAAAAACATATAAAAAAAAAAACAAATAGGTGATCGAACCGGTCGGATTCTAAAATCGGTCTGATTTTTGATTCGGTTAACCATATTTTTGGTGGTTTTTGTCTATAGTAATAACTAAATTGTAATAATAATTAATTTAATATAATTTTTTTTATAAATTTACTAAAATTAAACCATTGCTATGAAAGAAATTATGTTAATTTTACGTAAAAAGTTTTCTTTCAAATCGTTTACTCAGTTCGAATCCCTGTTGTTTTTATTTGTGTGTTAAGTGACATCTAGGAATGGGAATAATAAATAAGAGCTATTTTATTTTATACACCGCTCTCAAATGTTATGACAATTCAAATATTCTAAACAAAAACTTATTTTGAATGTGTCATTAATTTTTTGGAATAAAATTCGATGCCAAATATTAATCATATTGTATTTATTTTCAGCTGTGACTTAATTTAAATAATATTTTTAATACTTGAGAAATAAATAAGGCATTTATATTACAGTTAATGTTTCTTGGTTATGTGGTTTATTTGTGATGCATAACAATCTGGGTTGATTGTTGATTTGATTTTTTTGATTTCTTCTCGCTCAATGCATATTATTATAATTTTTTCTCTTTGACTCTCTTTGATTTATTTTAATTTTGGCTGTTCAACGTATTGTCTTTTTTTTACCATTGATTTTAGTTGTGAATAAGTGATGACGTCATTAAATAGAATATTCTCTTTTCAATACATATTGTTGTTGTTGTAGAACGTTTTTTAATTAATTTCCCTTATTTTCTTTTGATTATATCTGGAAAATGGGGAAGCTTGAGAATCTGTGCTTTAAATCAGTTAGTCATTGAGTTGTTTATTAGTGATTTCAGAAAAAATTATTTATCTACGTTTAATTTTTAATTCATATTTTTTCGTCAATCGAAATCGCGTTTTTTCATACAAACTCTATGAAAATAAATTATTTTTTAGTGTTTCTATGTCCTTTATTTTAAGTTCATTTTTTACATGCCGGCTCTATTCATATCAAGATGGTTCTGATTTTATAGAGCCATAATCAAAAAATCTGAGCTTTTATAAGGGAATTAGAAACGAGGAAAAAACAAAACTTTTCATAGTAAAACACACAAAACATATGGGAAATCACTTTTTTTCCTAAGACAAATTTTTAAATGAAAACGTTACAAATTCTTAATTATGATTTCTGAAATACTTTCATAAATGTTTGAATTTGAACATATATGAATATCGTTTAAGTAAATCGTTTTCATTTTCTTGTAATAATTGATTTATTTAAACCAAAATATTAAAAAAAATTCATAACAACAGCATTCTGGTCAAATTAAAATAAAAGCTTACTACGATTCGTTTGGTCATTTAAGTCAATACACATTACATAGATGGCAGTGATGGTCGCAAAATTTGGAAAAATCGTGCCAAAAATTACCACCTGGGGAAATTTCAAGTTCAAAAATTTTAGGAAAAGCAAAACAAATTCACAAAATATAGGAACGTTTGATAATTTTGCGATTAAATAATTTTTTTTCATATTTTTCTTTTACCATTTTAGACATCTTACGTTCACTAGTAAAACTAAAGATAAATTTGGCAAGTATTATTTTAATTCATCAGAGCCAACTTTGATGTATTTTTCAAAATGAAAGTTTGAAAAATATATTTTAGAAATAATTTAATTTTAATATTTCTGCAATTAATATTTACTTAATACAAATATGGCCTTCTTCTATATTGTTCTTAAAGATATGTAGAAAACTTTTATATAAACATTTTATAATATTTTTGCTTCTTTCATTGAAAAACTTGAAGCTAAAAAACACCATATTTACTATGGATTCCTATGGAAATCAGTGAAAAGTTATACCACTAAAAAAGCTTCTAAAAAATACGTCATTAAGATTATGGCTCTATACTCTAGAAGGCTCTGTTACTAGTGGTTAAAATAGGAATACAAAAATACTCGTCCATTTCAAGATCCTTAAGGGACTGAAAAAACCTAAAGTTCAAATACTTTCAATTAAGAAACCTTGGTTTGTACGATTGATGAGCTAAATATAGAGCATGTGCAAGCTACATGAATTTAAAGAATAAATCGAATCTTACCTAAATCCTAGAAAAGCACCAAGATATGACTTGATCACCGGGCAAATCGTGATAGCCGTGAAGCTATTTGAAAAATTGCTACTTAAAAGAATTAAACCGTTAATAGAGGAAGAAGACAGAAATCTCATTCCATCATAACAATTGAGATTCCGAGAAAGGCATTTCACTATTGAATACAAGTCAGAATCACAAACAAAATTGAAGTCGCGCAATAAAGTAAAAAAATAAAGTCAAGTACTTTTTTTCGATGTGGCACAAGCATTTGATAGAGTACAGTAAAGAGATTGGACTACAAATTTCAGAGGGACTGATCACAGACACTTTCAAGCTCAACGAAACGAAATTCGTTCACATCGACTTCATTAATCGAAAGGTTAACTGAATACAAATATAAAGTAATTCAAAGCAGGTTCCGAATGGCAATACAGTGAAATATTAAGGTTAGGACGCTAATTTGAAGTGGAAATAATACGTGAAAAAGTAAAATTAAGAACTTAATGTTACATTCAGAAAGATGTATTGGCGAAATTCAGAATTAACTATAAACAATAAATTGCTCCTTCGGCAAATTCTTAAATGTTTTTAGACGTATGGTATCCAGGTCTGGCGATGTACTGAGAATGACAGACGATCTAAAACTACGTTCTCCAGAGTATTGTTAAGGAAGGATTGCGCCGGCATTAAAGTATTGTATTATACATTATTGGAGTTGCTGAAAAAAGAAAACTACTGTCAGATTGAATACAAATTATGGATGGTAACTGACAGGTATCATCACCGAGTAATAAAACCGAATATGACAAAATAAGAAGTAGACTGAATAAGAGGTTAGAGTTGGCAAAACCTGCACCAGAAATTTTAAAAGTCATTATTTTCAAGATGTGGCTCCAAAAGAGCTTTTGATAAAGAGGTATTCGAATGCTTACAGGCGTGAATGTTATTATGTAATGCTAACCAAATATGATGCTGCAAGGGGATTTACTCAAATCCAGTACCGTAAAAAGTGAGAGGCAAAGGGACTCAGTTTAATCAAGCACCCCAAACGAAACAGAGGTGTACTACGTCCACACCGTTGTTTCCGGATAACGCTAAAAGTAGGTTACAGTTATGACAAGCAATGAAAATTGAAGAATAAGCTTTTTGCGAAGTTTTCTGATGACTTGGAAGAATGTGAGACAAGAAAACCTGCTTTTTGGGAGTTTTTCTGAGGTTAGGGACAACATGTAGCATTTCTCTCATTCATGTTTAGCGATACAAAATACTATATAACAAAAAAGGCTTTATTTGTTCTTTTATGGTGACTTGGGAAAACGTATGGTTGATAAAACTATTCTCTCAGGGTGATGGCGTAGACTTGCAGCCGCCATATTGGTCCGCCATCATGTCTTTTCAAAAAAGGAAAGACGTCATTTGAAACTAGAGCTAATAAGCTTTGATTTGAGCCCACGCAAATATGGCCTAAAATACCTTAAACAATTTTGACACAAATTTCAGGGGGGGGGGGGTCTCCCGTTGACAGAGAATATCCCATTTACAAACTTATTTACACTTTACACATGTACACTACATTAAATAAAATAAAATCAAAATACCACCCATTTTTTTTTAACTTAATCACGATGCAACAAGATCAGAAAATGAAGCAAACGAATCGAAAATGTGACGTAAGCTTTTGGTATTACACGCATAAAGCGCTGTACATACACCTCACACTACGACCTAAAAGATCTTTTGTGCTTGGACCCTGATTAATTATCCGTCCAGTCAATATTCAGGATCTTAATGAACTCGATAATACTGTCATAGGTACCCAATGACTTCGAGGGGGTACTCCCACTCCCGTATATTCCTACCCCTGCCCCGTCTTCCCTTTTGATTTTACCCTTACGAGTTGCTGGGAATGGAAAGTCGTTTTTAGCTCAGCCAGCTGGGAATGGAAAGTCGTCTTTAGCTCAGCCAGACCGTACTACGAAATTTCGCATTTCCATTCAATATCGTAATACAATTCAAAAAAGCGGATGTTCAATAGTAATCGAATCGGATATCGCATTTGCAAGTTAAAAATTTAATTTACGCAGACGTTAAAATGTAAGTAGAAACGATAATTTAATATTTTTAGGTATGCAGATGCGGTTGTTAAATTTTTATCGTATATTTCTGGCCATTATAACCGTCGTGAGGGCCTGCGTAGTCTAAGTGTTTGCTTTACCATGGACCTTGCCGAATAAGCCATGATTCTAGATCTACCTTTATCGGTGATTTCGCTGCTTTGATACACTTAGAGCAGGATTTGACCATGGTTTGCTTGCCATCATTAATATTTGGCCAATACACGTAACTTCTAGCGATAGTCTTCATCCTGTCCATGCCTTGGTGACCATGATGAAATTGATTGAGCACCTTTTTTTTAAAAATTGATGGTATTACTATTCTTTTGCGAAACATTACACAGCCTTTTACCATTGTTAGTCCATTTTTCCTGTGGTAAAATTTTTTAAGGGGGGCAGCCGGTGTTGATGTACTACTGGACATATTGCAGAGATTCACATTCCCCTGATGAATTACGAATCATAACAAATGTTAATAGAATATTACCAATTGATTGACCTTTCGTAAGCGTTCTGGAAGCATGATAAACTGCATTGATCGACCCATCTGAAAATTTGTAAAATAGGCAGGCTCCAATGCTTGTGTTGGATGCATCGCTGCTGCTACTATGATGTCCATACTTGGATTAAAATGCATTAGCATTAACTCGGACTCTGATTTTTTTTTTTTTTTTTTGAAAGAGTCAAATGATTGTTGACATACTGGATTCCAGTTCCATTTAGAATTTTTAGATAATAGTTCATCTGACGGTTTGGGTAGTTAATGCACATCTTTAATAAATTTCCCATAAAAATGTATAGCAACAAGATATGACTGAAGTAATGTTATATCCTTTGTGGGAGGCATCTTAGTTATTACATCAACCTTTGATTGATCAGGACGGATTTGGAATATAAATAAATTCTTCTTATATAAGTATAATTTATATAAATTCTGTTGGTGTTCTACATCAGTCTTAATACTGCTCCATCCAGGTCATCCACCATTGTGCTCATGATTGGTTGGAAAGCTCCTGAGGCTGATTTGATACCTGGAGGAGGTCTGTTAAAACGAAACAGTCATGTATGCGTGTTGATAGTGAGTAATTCACGACACTCTTCAGAAGTCTCCACAGATTCGTATAGAGCCATTGTTCCGAAGTTCTTCATCGATTGAACTCAAGTGAAGCGTATGCTACTGGGCGCTTAGATTTGAATACTGGTTTAGTATTAGGTTTAGTGTAAAGTACGATTTGTGTCTTTTTACAGCAACCCAACGAATTTTCAAATACATCTGGAAAGATGTATTGGAATCAGGGACATTAGCTACATAACATTACCCTGACATGTGATATTATCTTGAAACTTTATATTACAATAGATTTTCGCGATTAAATTCAGCTGTTGACCAGATGTTGTATTAGCAAAGTGATTTATGTTTTATAATGCCGGTTCACCAATCATTTGCCATGTTGATTGAGAAATTATTGTGATATCAGATGTGGTGTCAAGTTAAAGCTTGATATTAACATCATTATGGAAACTGTAATGAACCTTCGCTTTGATGCCTTTAATTGCTGAAACAGTTGCAATACCTCTCTTTATGGCGCACTCGTTTGCATTTGTGGTCTTTATAAGAGCAATCAGCTGAAAAATTATTTGCTCTACAGTTCCAACATGGTTTGAAAGATTTCCAAATGGCGATGATTTGTTCGGGTTATGAGACTTCTGATTGTGTTTGATTGTCTTAGTACGATCACTGACTGCCTTAACAGCAAATGTTTGTGTCCTGTTTAAAATTAGTGACTTGTTGGCAATCATCTACAAGATCTGACAGCGTATAAGTTTACCATCAGTGTCATTCTCAATTTTCAATAGAAGTCAAACTTGATAACTTCCATTTTTCAATTTTTTATTTATTAATTCTTGCAGCATATGAAATAAAATCTTCTGAATTTCGTTTTTCAATTAAAAAACATTCATAACGCAGCCTGAACAGTGTTTTCTGCGGTCGAAAAATGTTGTCATCAAAACTAAAATGTTTTGGTGTTTTCGGAAGAATTTAGTTAGAATATTTATCAAAGTTGGTACTGTGTACTTTGCGTAACAGAATTCTAACTTTTGCTGCATCGTCTAGTGACTGACCATCCAGTTTAAACAGTTGCTCGTACCTGTTATAATATAGTATGACTCAAAATAAATTTCAGCGTCTGAACCGAAACAAAATTCGGTGATTGAATTCGAAATCGTTGTCTGAATGTCAGGATCTGAAACTTTGGCTCCAATTCTGCGTCAGCTTTATTTAGCTTCCTGCCTAATTGCTACCGTCTTTCTAGCAGAAGTTCATACTATAATAAACATCTCTAGGAAGGAGAGCAATGAGCACAGATCATTTGCATTGCATACCGGTCGGCAGTATTATCAGCATGCAGCACATGATACCAGGAAAGCGAAGCTTTATATAAAAATGTTATTTACATTTTTTTTTTTGCTCCTTTTCTGTTTGACCTAATTGTATAAATGAACAGCGGAATGACTCCAAAATATTTAAAACCTCCGACATAACTATGGAAACGGTGGCTTGCACCATTCCTACAAAATAATCCTGACCAACTGATTGCCGATAAGAGGCCTCTGCTAAAAAATGTAAAGTTGCAAACTAACTTTAAAATTGGTGGAATAGCACTTTTGATTTTTGGTTGGTTTAAATTTTGGATGAGTTATGTTCAACAAATATTTAAATGATTCTTTAGATAGCCTGAAAAGTCGATGAAATCTGTAATAGAAATCAATTAAATAAATAAATGAAATATAAAATAATACAAACTTTTTTTCAGGAATTTCTAAAGGACATGAATTTGCGTTGAACGTTGAAGCACCATTTCAATCGCTGATCTTACAAAATGATTTTTCGTCACTTGCTGATTTTTGCTACGGGCTTCAACTGCAGGCAAACATAATTCATATGCCAAATCTTTAAGAATTTTCGCCGGTGCTCCTTCGCTCTAAATCTTGGATTGTGTTCCCGATGGATTAGATATGTTGAAAAAAAATGCCAAAGGCCAATTTCCGGTTTTCCATTGAGGATCTCGTCAATCTCACTTGCTGCATGCATCGATGATACAAGTATCACGAATGTGTTCTTCTTTGGAACATATGAACATACTGTTGCATCTTTGTTGAATACAAAATTTGTCGAGCCAACTTTTCTTAGTTTTGTAGGCTGCATATTAGCCGGTAAAAATGTTTTATTTCTTCAAACTATTCCTACTAGCGTCATCTTCCAACAGCACAACGTTTTAGCCAACTGCAAACTTGTAAAAAAGTTATTAGTTGTAATACTCCTTCCAGAGCCTTTGTATAATTCAACCAAATCTAAAGCAGTGCGCTCACCTACATTTGTTTGACGAGGTCCATCGGCTGGCTTTCCAGAGTAGAGCTGCCCTTGCAGAGGGTAAGCATTTGCTGAGTCACAAGCCCAAAAAACTTTTATTCCGTACTTCGCCGGTTTGGACGGAATACCATATACTGTGTAAATCTCGTATGTTCCCTGAAAGGGAACAACTGTTCATCGACAGTTATAGATTCGGATGGCGTGTATCCCTTTTCGAGGTTTTTATTCATCATCAACCAAATATCTCTAATTGGAGCAGCTTTATCGGTTTCAAGACGTTCTCTTCGTGTGTTTTGGTTGTCGAATCTAATAAATCGGAGCAATAGCTTAAATTAATCACGAGACATAGCTACTCTAATCAGTGGTAAAGAGTGTAAGGCCCACATTTCATCGATATTCTCCTTATTGTTTCTATGAACCCCAGCGACAATCAATATTCCCAAAAATGTTTCTATATCTTGATCATCAAATGGTATAAACTCTTTTGATGGCGGCCGCTTCGAAACGTCAGGATACTTTTCTTTTAATTGATTCTTGTAGTCCTCAAGAACCCGCTTGCCTTTCCTATTGGTTTTTCGCAATATAATGTCACACATTTCGCAAGACAATATAGATTTTAGGGTCTCTTTTGCCGAATATAATTCGCTGAATTTAGCAGGGCCACTTTTTTGCCGTAGAATATTACGTTCCCGTGTTTGTGCACTCGGTAACGGATCGGTACCCCATGTAGTTCCATCTTTTCCAAAAAGGGTTTCATTTTCTTCCACATATGGTTGTTCAATTTCAGTACTTTCATCTGAGTCAAATGGTTCGGCCTCTTCTATATGAAATTCCTGTTCATTATCCGATTCTTCGTTGCCTATGCCATTGGGTTCTGGAATATATTCATCTTCGTCCGATGCAATGTATGGATCTTCCCCAACTTCAGAATCATTAGACGTTTCTAATAAGTTTCGCAATTCAGCAGATGTAAACCTACATTCAAATAACACGAATCTTTATTTAAATTTTTGCAAAACTATAAGTAAAATATTTCACTAATACCTTTGATTTTGTCTTCTTCGAGAACAACTACTGCTTGATCCAGCATCACGGCTACCACGCTAATGGATCACGAAATTTATGGGCCCTATGCGAAACGTTTTGCTCACAACAGTTATTAACACTTTTCTTTGCATTTACATATATATTACTAATTGTAAAGCGTCAGAAAATCAATATTACCAAATGCAGCGCCAATGACATTAGGATGTGCGATTTATTTTGATATCAACTCAGCGTTGGATTTAATTTAATCAGTATCAAATATCCACTAATACCTATGTACTATAAAATACTTTTTTGTTATTGCGAATGAGTTTCTGTCCAATTAAGGAGCACATACAACATTCGGCGGTTAATTCAATATTGAGCAATCGTTTTGTCCATACATAATTTAATACTCACCCTGTATAATAGTAGACATCAAACGGCACAATCATGATAATTATGTGCTATACATAATACAATAGCAAAAAAAAAACATTCAAGTTTATAAACCAATTCCATAATATATTCCACGAACGATCGTTCAACTCGCTCACTCACAAACTGTCGTTTATGTAACCTTTTCCGTAAACTTTAATTTTTTTGTTTTTTTTTTTTGTGTGCCTCTCTCAAATAGTAATTACTTATGTATATTACATTTTGGTTGTTGTTGTTGTTGTTATTGTTGTTATTGTGTACTGTGTAGTATGAAGAATGTCGGTTCGGGGTAACCCCGAAAAATTCATATATAAAAATAAATCAAAAAATTAATATTTGTACATTTGATCTTGGAATTAAATATTTATATTATTATGTACTTACACACAATATTTAATTAATTAATATTTGATTTGTGATTGACGAAAATAAAGAAAAGAAAAATATTCGTATAGATTATTGTCGCCATCCTATTAAAAAATACTATACACAAACTACATACGTTGGAGGGAAGAATCATAAAAAATTGCGTTTAATAAAGAGGCAGTTTTCACTCGTTTGTCCGGATCGTGATGGTCAAGTTCATGCGTGAGAGAGAAATACAAATACTATAATACATAGTTTGTTTGTTTTTTTTTATATTTTATTTTTACTTTTATAAATAAAAATAAATAATAAATAATTTAAATTATTTTATAGATTTTTGTTTTGTTTTTGTTTAATTAAAAGACCTTCTAAACGTCTTTTACTTTAGTTTTACATAAAATCGAGAGTAGCTCTATATTTTCAATGCACTAGCATATATGTAGCTATGATTGCAATTTGTCAGGGATGGCAATTTGTTTGGGTTATTACTTGTTTGTTTACCTTTATTTTACGGTGAAATCAATCATCTGATCCTAGTTAAATACATTTTTTGGCATTTGCACTGTTATTATAGCCTTGTGTGATTTGATTAAACTTGGAAAATTATATTGAAACTGGATTTGATTTTTTACGGTTAAGGACGTTACCAATAGTTCGCTGCCCTTCTGTACATTTATATGCAACTATATAACTACCAAATTCTCACGTTTTCTAAATAAATGGCATTGATAAAAATGTTTAATTATACATAATATATTTTACTCTCCCACTCCAATGTTAATTGAACATCAATTCTTAATTTTCCGTTCCACTGGTTAAACCTGAACTATAAAAATACATTAATATCGGTGGTCAATGACTTTTTCACCTTCAGGAACTGCATTATGTGTTAACGGATATTCGTTTTTACATTTCATAGTTCAATAGATCGTCCGATTTGGTCGAAAATTGTATGGACTTAATTTATCGGTTTTCATTTATGAAACATTTAACTTAATTCAAGTTTTAATGGCTGGATTGTTAATTACACAGTCACACAACAAAAAAACAATTTTCGAGTCTGGAGATAAGACGTTACTATATGATTTTGATATAGCTGAATCTAAATCCGAGGTCTATTTGTCAAGGTCCGCCCGCTATAACCACATAACTCTATAAGCTCAGAACCCTATAACTTTATAACCTTATAACACGAATTCTATAACCCCATAACCATAAAACCTGAATGTCAATAACCAAGCAACATAAATTATTACATTGAATATTTATTACCTAAGTATTTTTACCTCAACCTTTTATCACGAATTTCCAGTACCCAATCTAAGCTTAGTTCAAAATAAGCTTAAATTGAGTTTCATTTTATTATAACAAACACTATGAAACTTGTCGCGAAAAGCTGGAACTGGATGAAACTGAATATCGTATTTTATTATGCATAATTGCTCGTAGGCTCATTGGGAACTCTGAAAATATCGATTACCGAAGTATAACAAATTTGAACTCGCCCAGCAGGAAAGTCATTTGAGACACGCTAATGACTTGTCAGCGACAGTCAAGCACGATACATACAGTGAGTCACAGTGAAAATAGTCCACTCATTTTGTTGGGGAAATAATTAAAATTCTGTCAAAATTTCAAATTCAACAAAAACGATAAAATAAGCATTTTATTTCAAATTCAATCGGGAATGATAGAAACATCAGTTATAACAATATAAATATAATATAGTAAAAAAAAATTAAAAAATCTAAAATAATATTGGAATTCATATCACAGTGAAAATCGTCCAGTGGACCATTACGATTCAAATTTTAATATAAAATCCAATTTCAATTACAATCTTATGATAAAATTAATATTTTGTAGGAAACCCCTTATTTTTCCTAACAGCTGCCAACCTCCTAGGTATTGATCTTACTAGATTTTCCGTATAATTTACCGAAATTTTCGCCCATTCTTTTTGTAGTGCGATTTTAAGCGACTCCTTGTCTGTAATTGTATGTTTTCGTATATTCACTTCCAATATGTGCCATAAATTCTCTATGACATTTAAGTCGGGTGATTGTGCAAGAGTTTCTATAACGTTTGGGCAGTTTGCTATTATAGCAGTGTGTTTTGGATCATTGTCCTGGTAAAAATTATAATTGTTCGATATTCCTAGTTTGACAGCACTTTGTTTCAAATTATTTTTTTAAATATTTAAATACATCATTTTATCCATATTCCCTTCTATAAAATGCAAATTCCCCACACCAGCAGCTGACATACACCCTCACACCATTACACTGCCACCGCCAAATTTGACTGTCCCGCGCATATTTTTTTCTTTGAGCTCTTGATTAGCTGTTCTCCACACGTTTACACGCCCATCACTTCCATAAATATTATATTTACTTTCATTACGGATGGATGGATTATATATTATTACGGAACATGGATTTTCTTTTTATTATTTTCATGTTCGGATATAAATTTTGAAAATCTACTAATGAACCCAAAATGGGCCATAATGTGGTAGAACTATGTACTTCGAAACAGCGGAACTCTTGGCAAATTTAAATTAAAAACTGCCTCTTGAATCCCGAAATGCATGTAATTACCACCAGCTACCTCCTTTATAATTGGCATGGCAACATTACATTTCAATAATGTCTTTGACGAAATTGATTTCATCACATCTTCTTCTTTGAATAATCCAATCAAAAGCAATTCTTGTTATGCTATGTCGAATAGCCCAAGCCTCCAATTTTTCAGAAAAATTCAATTTTCTCTTATCTTCAAAACCTGAATTAGAAATTACTTAATCGTCCAAATATCTATCTATCATAATAACTATCTACAAAGTGCCCCTGTAAATCACTTTCTAATTGTGGTACGTTTCCTGATTATTGACGACAAAATTCATATAATCTTTCTCACTAACTAAAATAATACTTTCCTGCCACTGTTATTCCATTGCACTTTTTGAATCTTTTAGTTTTTTATAATAGTTTGATTTTGAAAACCCTTTAATGTTATTCATTTTGCTGTTTTTATGAATTTTTTCTCAAAGTTTTTTTCAAAAAAAAACTGGAGGCGAGTACGAACATTCAAAGAGGATAGACGTGTTTTTTCTATCCTCTTCAAAAATTTAATTTAATTTGATTTTTATTTTGTTTTATTTATGTAGTTTATGTAGTATATAAAGTTTAATTATCATTATAATTTTAATTCTATTTAATTCAGTTTTTAGTGAAAGAATAATTAAAGTGGAAGTGAAATAATTTAAAGTGTAATTTTGGAAAATGCAATCCACCGGGATGCATTTATCAGGCAATGTTTTATATTTATAGATAAAGAAATCAAAATTATTGATTTCTATTCGGTGCATGTTTTAACGTGTGTGTGATTGATTTTATTACTAAAACCTAATAATTGGATTGTATCAAAATAGGTTTTAATGTAAATTAACATACGTCGTAGTTAATTTCATATTCGATTTTATATTTACGCATAATTGAATGCGTTCTTGCAAGCCAAACAAAGGTGTTTATACATACATACGTATAAACATTTTTGTGGGTTTCGGTATGGTTTTGGTTCTTGGTTTTTATGTTATGTACAAAGTATAATAGACAGAAATACTTTCTTGAAAATTGATAGATGACAAAGCCAACAAAATGTTTGTACGGGCCGCCTCGTTCGCTCTTTACGCGGATCCTATTAGGGAAATGTACTATTTATTATTGGTTTTTGCTATATATTAGCTAAGCAACAACAACAAAAACAGAGACTTTTTTGTGAGTGTAGTTGTTCCCAATATTTTTCTATATCTTGATATATAGATCAGGATTGTTTTGTATGTGCGCTGTAATGGTATTAGCTGTATATAAAATAATAAAAACATGATAAGTCTTTTGCTACGCACATGGAAGATTGTAGAGATATTTGCTTTTAATGTGTGTTGGTGGTTTAGTATATAAGAATCTGTTGTTTTTATTCTATTTTGTTATTTCCCCTCTTTTTGTTTTTGTATTTATGTTATAACTATAATGTTCTTAATAAAACATGGACTGTACAAACACAACGAAATTTTAGGGTATTCGACTCAAATAGGTTTTTTTATATTTTTGTATAATCAAATAAGTTTTGAGTCGAATTGGAATCCGCCTTATATAATTCGTATAGGATGGATTTATTTTAGATATGAGTTATTTTATTTTTTACAGGGCATTGTAAAATGCATTAAATGATTAAATTTATTTAATTAATGTGAAAAGGCTATAAATTAACTAAACCATATAAATAAAATGCTAATTTAGAAGTGTTGATTTGAGTTGAGTTGTGATTTTGGTTTGCATCACATAATGACGTATTCATTTATGCATGCCAAATTTCGATTAAAAGATGGTGAACGAGGTGGAATTATGTGAAAACATTTTCGAAAGGCTAAATGTATTGAACTTAATTATTAACTTAATAGAATATGATTGAAGTTTTAGGTTGCAGTTTTTCACACGTAAACGTCAATTTTGCTTGTATAGTACACCGATTAGTTTTGTAGGAGAATAATGTTTCAATTTTATTTCATGGATTTATTATTTTACTTTCTTTGCATGCTTTATTCTGCAGGGTAATATGTCCATAAACGTAGTAAAAGTTTTATAATAAATAATAAATTTCGTAGTTTTTGATTTTTTGTTTTATTTTAATTATGTCAACTAGATTAGTAAATTAAAACATCAATAATAATAATAATTTTTTGATGTCCTAATTTAGATTTATAAAATCCTGAGTTCTGGCATTTAAATTATATTATATACTTTTATAAATAAATAATTAATTTGAACATTATTAATTTAATTTTTTCTAGATTTGTAGAAAATTGCCGATTAGTTTAAATTTAATAGTATGGTTAAATATATATTTTCAATTTTTTATTTTTAAATCTTTGCAGTAGGTAAACAATTAATTAACTATTTACAGGAGAATGGTAACTAATGGAACAAGTGCTGTGAATTTAAATTATAACTTAACAATTAAAAATTTTTAAACATTCTTTTAGAATTTTAGCTTAGAAGTGGGAGAGTTTACATAGGCAATCTCATAAAATGTTAATTTTTGTAATACTTGTATGTAATATATAGTATTGTGTTTTGCTCATTAATATATATTAATTAATTTAGTTTAAAAATATTTAAAGGTTTCTCTTCCTTAATTTGCTAATAAATAATTCAATTTTCATAATATAACATAGTTCCAGAATCAATCTTTAATATGGGGATTAAATTAATCCTGAATTTCAGAATTAGATTTTACTTTGATATTATGGTGATTTATTAATTAAAATTAGTTTTCAGAGTTGCCTGGGAAATTATATATTGATTTTATTTGTTGATTCTTAATATACTTATAGTACCTAATTGAATTATTGAATTTTTAATAAATCTAGATATTGTGGTGCTGTAATATTATCATTTAAATCATTTTATATAAATTTTATAAAATAATTGAATTCATAATTCTATATTTTCTTTTCTGGACCGATAGGAAATTGATGATTAGTTTTAAGTAAAATTGTATGCTTAATGGTTTAATGTTTATGTTAATTCTTGTTGCAGTAAGTAATCATTTTTAATTGGATATAAAAGGACCATTAATAAGGAAATAAGCGCTGTTATTTTAAATTTTTATTAAATATTTTACCAGGTAAATTAATAAAGACGGACAAGGGTGAAATTACAACATTAATAATTTTTAAGCCCTGTTTTAGATTTAGGATTTAGGGAGTCCTGAGTATTCGGCCCTGGATTCCAGAGAAATGATCATCTAATAATTTAGTTAGATTGTGCTGTCTTATGCTAACCTATTTATTATATATTGTACTAATAATTTACTAACTATCAATCGCATTGGTGTCTGTAACCGGGTCGAGTCTGTCCCAACTAATAATCCTATCCAATCCTTCGGTTTTGTTATATGTGTACGGGTATACGGCATGGGCCCGGGAGTCCGGGAGATCCTGCTATGATGCTTGGTCGTACACTCATATAATTCATGAAAGTTTAATTTCAACTTTATTTTATTTTATTTTATCTTTATTTTGTTATAATGATGTTTTTTATAATACAGTAGAATCCGTTTATACCAAACCATGTATATAACGAACAAACGCTTATAATGATCATATGGTTTTGTCTTAAAGTTTTGTGCCTGGAATTTGTACGAACACTTATTTTTTCTTATACACTACAAACAAAGAACTACGTTTATAAACGTAAACGAATATTTGATTAAAATGAACAGCCGGCTATAGTGAACAAAATTATGTCCCTTGAGTGTTTGCTATAAGCGAATTCTATTGTAATTATAATTATGATTATAATTTTAGCTGAGTAATTTTAGATTTTCTTAAATATTTTATCAGGTAAATTATTGAAAGGCGAACAGGGGGAAATTACAACATTAATAATTTTTAATTTAGGTTTAGGGAGACCTGAGTATCCGGCCCTGGATTCCAGAGAAATGATCATCTAAAAATGTAGTTAGATTGTGTTGTCTTTTGTGCCGTTAATTTACTAACCATCGATCGCATTGGTGTCTGTAACCGGGTCGAGTCTGTCCCAACTAATAATCCTATCCTATCCTTCGGTTTTGTTGTGTGTAAACGGGTGTACGGTTTGTGCCCGGGAGTCCGGGAGACTTGCTATAATGCTTGGCCGTACACTCACAATCAATCAATCAATCAATCAAAGTTTTTTTCAAAAAAAAAACTTGAATTAATCAGGTGATTTAATTTTGGTTTTAATAAAAAAATTATTTTAGGTCCGCCATTTTTATTCTATAAAACTAATACTTTTCGGTTAAAAAAATTCATAATTACTGGTGTAAGGAATGATAAAATTTAACAGCTGAAATATAAATTACGTACTCACCGTCGAAATAATACCACCTGTTAGAGTATAACCTAGTTTACTTTGTTATATTATTATCTGAAAATAAACCACTGTTAAAGTAGGGTTATATCATACACACTACCACCTATGATTAATGGGTTAATTAATCCTATCAACCAGACGTTACATGCTATTTCGTCCAAACCACCATATTCTGGAACACACCAATAGTAGTTGGCTAATCCCAATAATGGTTACGGTAGTGGGACGGTTGGCTCACACTCACACGTCGGGTGCGTAGGCACATCGGTATTATTTCGTCGGAGACCGATGTGTTGTTCTCAGCTACAAGATCGACGCGGAGGAAAAACTAGCTAGCAAAAAAAACTGAATGTGAACCAAATTGATAAATTGGTAAATGAATTAAATGCACTACTGAAAGAAATTGTTGAACAGTTGCAGAGAATGACCACGAAATCAGTAGAGCATGAACGAAGTTGGCATTTCTGCAACAAAGTTCAATACAAAATACTATAAAGGCACAAAAACCTGCTGTAGAACAAAAACAGATAACAGTTGATCTGTTCAGAATACCGGATCTGATAATGTGTTTGAGCCGCTAGTGTCTAAACCACAATATACATTTTATTTGCAAGCAGTAAGCAATAAAAAAAGGGGTAAGACGAAAGACGCAATATGTCTAGCCGGAAACCCACAAAATTTTAAAGAAATTGAACAAATTTTGTTACAAACTCTTGGAGAGAAACAAGAGTAGTCGTTTTATTTATAAGTCGCAACTATGAGCAACGAAACAAAGTGAGAACACGACAGTTCACACTTATTTTCCGAAAATAGACGAAAATGTCCAGAACATTAAAACTTTAGCGAGACAAAACGCTACCTATAGTTTTACTCATGGTACGCGATAAATGCTTTTATTGAAGAAGGTGCCCTGGCGGCATGTATATCAGGTGTGCGAAACCCATATTTCGATTACGCCCAAGCGGCGAAACCAAAAACAATAGAGGAAGCAGACGCTTTTAATTTAGCTCCATTAAATTTAGTTGCAACGAGATAATCTCAGGAAATTCTCGAAGAGCAACTAATCAAATTCCACCCACTCGACCTAAAGTTAATAACACATACCAAGAGTTGAGCAATCTATATAAGTGAGTGCTTCTATGTATGTACAGCATATGTGTCCAAACGCCTTGACCGATTTGAACCAAACTGTACACAAATATTGCTTAAGACTTAAGAAAGGTCACTGTTAATATCTCAAAACTCAAATTGAACCTTTAGCAAATTATATGAATGGCCAATTAGGATGTAACTTATCTATTTCTTAACGGATTTTAGTAAAATTTGACATCCGCTTTGGAAATGAGATTCTAAAATGATTTTTGGATGAAGCTCTGGAATATGGCCAAGTATGATGGAACTTGCCTATTTCTCAACCAATTATGATGAAATTCGGCTTGTCCATTGGAAATGGGATTCTAAAATGATTTTTGGATAAGTATGAAGGAACATCTCAACCGATTATGATGAAATTTGACATGTGCGTTAGAAATGAGATTCTAAAATGATTTTTAAATCAAGTTCTGGAATATGACCAAGTAAGATAGAACTTAGCTATTTCTCAACCGATTATGATGAAGCTCGATAGGTAGACCAGTATTGGGAATCTAGATATATTTTTAGATGAAATTCTGGAATATGGCTTGTTAGGACAGAAATTGTCCATTTTTGAACGGATTTTAATGGAATTTTACGTGTGCGATGGTAATGGGATTTTAAAATGATTTTTAGATAAAGTTCTGGAATTTGGCCAAGTAGGACGGAACATTGCTGAGAAATGAGGATTTAAAATAATATTTCTAATTCCAAAATGAATTGGATTGTTCGGTTTGAAATGTAAAAGGATCAATTTGGGTATGATGTTATGATCGTTTGATGGTAAGATGGTATGATCGGTGATGGTATGTTGGTACGATGGTATAGTGGTGTGATGGTAAGACATTACGATGGTAAGATGGTATTATTATATGATGGTGAAATTAAGTAGGATTTGAAAGAAAAGTTCGATTAGGGATTAATTTGAGGTCGAGCTTAGGGTTTAATGGGAGGAGTTGAGTTCATACAAGCATGTAGCTTTCGAATCGAGTTAATTATTGGGATTGGGAAGGAAAATAAGTGTAGAGTTGACCAGACGGTTGAGATTTGGGTCGAGCTAAGTTGAGTTGATGTAGAATTAGGATTTAGTTAGCTTGCATTGGGGTGTGAGTTGTTCGGTTGGGGAATTATTTAAGGGTTCAAGTCAAGTATTTAAGGGTCAAGTGTTGATTTAATAGTGGATTAAAAGTTGTTTTATTGATTTAATTGATGGCTGAGTTGTCCGTTAATTTGGTGATTGCGTTTAGGATTCTGTTACGATTGACATAGAGATTAAGTTGTAAATTAGGTTGGAGGTTAAGCTGAAAATTGACTTAAGAGGTTCATTTTGGGATTGATTTGGGAGTTGAATTAATCAAGACCGAAGTTTTGATCACCTTATGATGTTTCAGCCCTTTATATTTTTGTTGTTCCTAATTTTAATTAAAACTTATTCGGAGATTAATTATTTTAATTTAAAAGAAATTATCTGCTACAGGTTCTTTACGCACAAATTGGCACCAGAATGGCTCCGATCAGATGAGGATTCATCGTTCTCTCTCTATTGTGCTCTCAACAATTGTAAATCGCTAATTTGTGGTTAGTAATTTTAATTAAATTAATGTGGGAATTAATTATTTTAATTTAAAATATATTAACCACTACTGTTTCTTTACGCAAAAATTGACATCAGAGTTGCTACGATCGGATGAGCGCTACGGCGCGGTTTTCCTCGCCGCCTGATGACGTTATTGCGATAGTATTATTCATGATGCCAGGACCCTAAGAACCACCCTAAGCAATCATGTATATAAATTAAAGGTAATGCTTTTTGTTGAAGAGTAATTGCCCACGACCAAGGGCAAAATTTCGTATCACTCACTTTCCGAACATGCGACTCCGAGGTGTAACACGTTATCACGTCAAAATATGTATATTTGGATCGGTTAAGTTCCTTTGCTTGGGCACAGTTACTCCGCGCCAGGCTCCTCGGCAACCTAGTTTTGTTTTGCATAAAATGGTGACTCCGGGGTCACCACTTTATTGCGTTGGGCTGAAAAGTCGAAAAATACAATTTTTAATTACGTTTTCTTTGTCAAATAATCGCAAGTTATAATAAGTTAATAATAAAACAGTACGCTCGAAAAATTTGTTAGTTTTCCACATAGTTAACTTTATGTACACATCACCAGTAAACCTTGCTCCTGTAATAAATGACGTTAAATTACAGGTTCAAAAAAACAATTAACAATAATTTAGGAAATAATATAATAAAACCGTAAATTACACGTACTTATTTCAATTTTAAACTTTGACAAGGTTTTATTTTATCGCACACGCTTTGAATTGTTTATTAAGCAATTTTATGATGACTCGATTGAAACCTTAACGCGCAATGTCAATGTAAAACAATTGTGTTTGGTCACCTTGACATTGTGTGCGTGCATTTAACTGGTAAACTAAAACATATTGCTTTGGACTAGATAAATGTAGATAAAATTCATAATTTTGTAAAACGAATTCTGAAACTTTTACAAGTTTAATTATGTCACAAAACAAAATGAATTTCCTATTATTTAAATTACATCAATATTATTGTAATTTGTATTCCAGGCGAGTTTTGTTATTCCGGTGAAGATTAAGATTTTGGAGTTTACTTTTATAAACATAAACATTTCATTGAAACAATACTATTGGTGTTGGGCAACCCTGCATATGCAATCTAGTATGTGTACACATATATAAGAAATTTATCAGATTTTAATATCAGTGTGGCTAGAAGCAGGTAATAAATAAAATGTAATTGTCATTGAAAGTAAACCAAAAACAGAATTTAAATTTTTTTATTTTATATAATTCAATATTTAAATAGGAAAATGTATGAGGTAAATTATAATCAACTGTTATATCGAGGAAATTTATAAACACGTTTGGGTATCGTTACCTGATCAGAGATGGCATAATTAAATGCATTTTTCAAAAACATGATTCATTCACGTCTATACGATTTAATTATATTTTAATCGATTTTTATATTATAAACTCAAAGAATTAAGTGAAATTTCTTTTTAAATTCTTGTTGTTAACTCTGTATTGATTGTCTTTTGTCTTTTCCTTTGACAATTTACCGATTATTACGATGTGAAACAGAAAAGTATATAAATTGTTGTGCTCTTAAGAAGTAAAAAGCAAAATTAGAAAGCAAAATTATCATTTCAAATACATATTTCGTGAATTGGTTCGATTAATTATTTATTATTTATTGGCCGCATATTAAATTCAGGGTTAGAGGGATATTTAACATATTCTTAACATTTTAACAAGAATCGTATTATAATTAAAATGTCAGCAGCATACTACATATGCAGCTAAAATTAATTTTGCAATTAGTTATGCTGATCATTAATCAGTGAATTGATTTTAACAAAATGATTTTGCTATCGTAAATATCACCTGTCGTTATAATTTCTCAGAATATTATTAAGATCACTGTCTTTTGTATAATATAATATGTTATATACGCTGTTACATATATAAAATGAACGCGTGTACGGTGGTTGCCTTCTGTCAATTAATCCATTACAAAAAACTTGATTTGTATTCATCAGATGATTGAAGAACTTAACTTTTTATGATCATATTCGGCGGGTGCAATAAAATTTATTACCAAAAAGCACCAATGCGTAACTACATACTAAGAAAATAAAAATTTACATATTTACGGTAGTTAGACAATATGGGTGGTTCACAGTATACGTCAATGATGATATGTTTGCGTAAATAACTCTAACCAATTGTATAATTACCCTGAAAGTATGTACGTACATACATATATGTACTGAAAAAATTTCTGAAGTTGTTTAGATAATGAAGCATAGAAGTATTTTTTTTTTTCTTATCATGTTGATTGATTTAAAAAAGAAAAAATTAACTAAAGTGAAAGTGACATTGAGCATGAAGCAATAATTGAATTTTATGTCATGGATTCATATATCTCTTAGTGACTGATAACCAATTAACCTGATATTCTACATATTTTATTTGTGTTCTTGAATTTTAAGTAGAAGAAGCGAGTTTATGGTTTGTTTCTTTGCTAAGATAAACATACTGCTTATCTGACTGTTTAAGATCATTGCTATTATAAGAAATGTAAATGAAGGTTCATTAAGAGCCTAAATATTGACTGGATGGATAATTAAGCAGGGTCCAAGCACAGAAGATCCTTTAGGTCGCAGTGCGAGGTGGCTGAACGCCCACATTACCCTTCAATAAAAATAATAATAATGAGACTGGGTTCACATGGTTAAATCCATAAATTTTATGAAAAATTATTTAATGAACTAAGGAACATCAGGAATTTTTTCTTGTCTATTTTTAATGTGTTATAGATTTCTCAAATTTTGTTAGTTGTCTTATAGAGCCTTCACAGGATTTCGACATTTAGTTTGCTGACCACGGGATGTGTAATGAACCGTCGGGAACCGCAAATGGTTTTGAGAATAATAACTGGCACTATAATCCTGAGGTAATGTTCAAGAAACCGTGTAACTACACTAAGACTGTCATTGGATTTGCAAAAATCCGAATTATTGAGTCTGCTAAAACCTTTGGATTTGTATATCGTAGATTAGGTGTTACCTGTTTTGTGGGACCTTTCAAAACCCCTTATTTTACTTGGGTCCCTGTTCTGAGTTCACAAACCTGTTCGATCTATTATCAGAATATTAATAAAATGGCTTCAAAGGCATCCAAATTTTCCCGGTTTGTTCTACAAACAAACAACCTGATTTATGTAATCAGCGAAAGAAACTTGCTATTTTGAACAAGACTATGTTGTTTACAGATATGATCGCAAAATTGAAACCAGCTCTAAGAAACCAGGTGGTGGTGTAATCATAGCCGCGCATTCTAAACAAGTGATTGCTCCAGTAACATTAGTCCCATCAAGAGTTGAGTATAGATTTGTGTGAAGAATGAAATCAACAAACGATAGATGTATATTTATCTACACAGCGGACGCAATGGTTATTACGTGGCAAGAAATCATTAATACATCTAATTCATCGGATTCAGTTATTTTACTTGGTGGGTTTAATCTTCCAAATATCATCTGGAATTTTCACTGTGAAGTTAATTGCATTCTTCCAAGCAATATAAAATTTGATGCAGAATCTGTATTCGTTGATGACAAGCTTAGTTATAATTTAAACCAAATTAACTATTTTAGTGTAATAATCTGGAGAGGTTTTTAGATCTTCTCTTCACCAATGAAGTAGATGCGTTTAAAGTAATTGAGTCACTCAATCCATTTGTCGTAAATGATATTAACCTAACTCTTTCGAAATCAGAACACCTGTACCATATCGAATACAACTTTAAGAAAAAGCACAGTGGTTAAAGCTGTGGAGTTTGGATAAAAGGAGGTGCGGGGTTCGAATCCTGATAGAGAGACGGGATGCAAAAGGAATTTTTCATCATTTGATTACGATCGGTGATGAAGAAAACACAACTATGACCCGCCTGTTGAGAGTGCAGAATTCATGGGCCGACCCACCTTGTATGTCAGTACTATAGGCTGGCATCAAGCAATGTAATGTGCAACGGATTTGCTTATATTGGTCTAAAAATGGACAACAGACGTCAATTTATTAAAAAACATTCTGTAAAGAAATGAATTATATGATGATTCAAATAAATTAATTTTGGGTAAACAACAACACGTCGATAAAGCAGAAGGTCCCGCACGATATACAAGGTCTGTTTCATCGAAGAACAATCAACTCTTTATCACTAAGCTAAAACATACAAGTACATCGTTGGATATTTCTAATTGATTTTTTTATTTTTTTATTTTATTCAACCCTTTCATTCGGAATCGTTCTCTATGATCGCCAAAATTATTTTATTGCCTAATTTAGTATCTTTAAATATTAAATAAGAAATTTCACTATAGAAAACAATAATAAAAAAAATATGGGGAATAATTTTGGAGATTTGGAGATTTTTTACAACTTTTATTTTTGCAGCGTCTGGCTTTATTTTTGTTTATCGTGTTGTGCCTTGTACTCAACCCTGTCGAATTGAATATCTTGGAAACACTTCCCTCAGTTTCCAAAATTTCATATTCCCAGCGAAAATGAGCAAGACGACCACAAGCATCCTGATTTGATGATGATTATAAAAGCAATCTGAGGTGCGATTCTGGTTTGTCACTGAAAAGTATTTATAGAGATTCTAAAATGGGGTTATAAGTTTTAAATAATCTTTGTGGGTTATTTCATATCATAACGACTCATGACAAACCAACCTAAATATTTTCGATTGCTAAGGTAAAACTTAAATGCGCATGCTCAAAACAATTTGCTTTCAAATCATAACCAATATGAAATGAATATTCACAGGTTGCAAAGAGAGAAACTTTCTTGACATAATTTTAATACGCAGACTGCATGCTCAAAATATTTTTTGTTGGAAAACAGAACCAATTAACCAATATTTAATACTATTAACGAAGGAAACTCTATTTGAAGAAAGATAATTTTATCATTTTTCATTATTATCGGACCAGAATCGCTTTTGATATGTTGGTCATAAAATAAAATAAAAAGATAAAAAGCAAAGACGAAAGCAAAATGACAAAAACAATTGAAAAATTCGATGATATTTTTGTTTTTTCATTGTCATATCATCGAACCAGAATCGCACCCCTCTTTAGAAACTCTAAGTTATTCGTGATGTGAAAATTGGGTTGGTATCGTTTTAAATAATTTTTGAAAGAGTATTTTAATTCATTTTATACCTTAGAGGATGGGGATGCCGCCCCAAAATTCATGCGAATGAAGTTCATTTTAAATAGATCGACTATTTTACAGCTAAAATACAACAGATTCTTTTGAGTGTTAAAGAAAACAAACAGCAGTTTATATGAAACTATCCTAAAATTTTTATTACAAAATGTTGTGTGCTAAGATACTAATAAATAAGTGCTAACTGGGTGTGCTAAAATGATGATAAATAAGGTACTAATATTTGCATTCGGTAACACCAATGAGGGATTGGAAAAGCGACTGTAGCGACACCACAAGCACTTCCCTTTCATACGTTTCGTTGACTACATGTACAACGTCACATGTATAAATAAAATTAATAATAAAGAAACATGTAAAGGTTAACTAATCTTAAATCATCGAGTTTTATTAAACGAAAAACACAACACAAAATATTTGATAAATGTCTATTCAAATAAAAATTTTATCTGTATCACATCATACAAAAGATATCAACAAAATTTTGGCATTGAATTTGTGTTCCTTAACACAAAAAATTACAAGGAAGTTATCCACATAGTATTCAATCTATTGACGATTAAAGCATCACAGATTCCACCTAGTGGAATTTTTTTAAACTGAGCTAGCTGATAATTTGACGTTCGAAATTGTTGTAAAGAATTCCAATTTTGAACTGTAAACACAATTTTTACTTACCAGATTGCTAATAATTGTAAATAACTTCAGTTTTGGATTATAAAAACAATTTTTAATTACCGAATTGCAAAATTTTCTTTCGTCGCATTTATGGGAAATCTCATTTTGTCAGTTGCTTCATTTTAACTTTTTTTCTCGAGAGGCGCTTTCTCTACTTTTACAATCGTCAACAGATCATGTTTAAATGTTAAATTTTTTAAAACCGCAAGAGCTACCATCTTTCGGAAAACTCCGAAAGCATAAGCAACTTTCACATAATGCCACTAGGTGTCACTAGATATTTGCTGTCAAAAATTGACATTTTTATGTGTGCATTTTGTAAACATAAGCAAAAATATTTCCGTGTTATAAAATTGATTATTATTAATACGTGATAATTAAATTGATTTTGAGAACTTTTTATAAACGTCCTTTTGGAAAACGTCAGTAATATTTTTTTTTTGACTTCGTAGTAACATCTGGTGGCAAACGCTCTGTACTTTTTCTTTGGTCGTGCTGCCTCTTTCGGAAAATATGATCTATCATGTAATATTAGGTTTTACAACAACAAAAATGGGTTTTGTATGTGTTTCACATGGCATATATTCGAGCGAATTTATTATACAAGGAAATTCATTCAATCAAATATTTGAACTTAATGCTAAATTAAAAAGAAAATTCAAACACACAAAATTTATCAAGACTTAAACTATTTGGGCTTTCACAAACCCAACCCGCTTAAATTTAATAGTGGCTCGAAGCGGTAAACTATTAATCCATACTGTTTGACAATTTAAAAGTTTAATCAGAGCTAACTTGAAGTTGAAAGAAGACAAAAAAAAATAATCCATCAGAGTGACAAAGGCAAAGTATTTTGTTATTGTTTTTTTATAGCAAAATTGTATGGATACATTTTGACAGCAAACAAGAACATAACCAAGAATTATTAAAACAAATTAAGAACTAGTGTTAGTTCAATTAATTTCACGTTTCAAAATAATTTAAAAAGTTAATTATTATTAATACTCATATCAGAATTATTTTTTCCGAATATTATCCATCATAAAATACAAAATTTAAAAAATAGTTCCCATAAAAATGCCAAACTATTAAAATTATCGTGCGAGAAATATTTCTCATCGGTACACAATATTTATGTACATATATTAGTTGGACTGACTAATTTTTTCAATTATGATCTTAGTCACTCACACACCTTTTTGTAAGTTAAATCTTGACAGACTCCGTTGGGTGTCTCGTTCACACAACCACCGATTTTATATTTGTATCTCAAGTTATTATGACTGACAAACTTTGATTCGCAATGGACTTGAGGCATTACTGATAAAAGGATTATACTAATATAATATTGTTATCATTAACTAAATTTTTTTGAAAAATCAGCCTAATTTTCAACGAGGAAGAAATATCGATTATTCGAAAACTTGAAAAATTTCATCTTATGCTCGTACATGTCTAAGAAAATCGCTATCTCAAAACATTCTTCTACGGCGTAGAATTTGTACCTGTTGTGTTTCATACCCTAGTCACAGAATACAACCAGAAGAGACATAACGCTGTTTTTGTATGGAAAAATTTGAACTCATTTTTTTGACCTTGATTTGCCGAAGGTAAGAGAAAGTTGGGTTATGTATTCTTTGGTTTACTGGTTTTGATTTGAAATAATAAAAATTGAGAATCCTTAACAGTGTAGTTAGTGAAATTATTTGACAAGTTTTGTTTTGACAGCATAATTTATATTAACTACTATAATATTCAAAAATAATTATACTTCAATGTCCAAAAAAGAAGGTAAAATGAAAAAAAAAATGTGGTCCACGCAATGTCTATTCTGGTTAATGTTTCTTCTATGCTCTAGTCAACTGCAGACCCCAGCACGATTTCGAGCAAATTCCAACTGAGCTCCTCACTCAACTCTGTGTCAACCTTCAACTTAACCCCAAACTCAATGGTCAACTCAATTGCCAAATCGAAACGGTTCAAAAACGGCACCAACTTTGTTGGGACAATTATCAATTGCAAAACAAACAATAAAATTTTCTGCTGAGCAATTAGAAATTGCGTATAATTCCCAAGTTTATTTTAATAAAGTATTTATTTGCTTTTGAAATACCTTTTAATACAATGTGTACTTCGTCGTAGCAATTATCACGGAATGAATGAAAAATAAAAAAAATTATACATAATAAAGGGTGATGACTAAATTTCGAATGTTATATTCGAACATATTAGCTTTTGTAAAATTAATACAGGTGTCGTGTCGATCATAATCTTCGTTATCGATCATCTCGTCTAAAAATCGAACTAAAATTAAACATAAGAATTCATCTACATTTGACATTTTGTTTACAAGTATTGAAATTCAAGATTTTTGTTTACAAAGTTGAACAATTATAGATAAGTGATTTTACTACATATTTACTTAAATGAATCATTAATTTTGATTTGGTTTTTTAGACACAACAAATTAGATACCGGATTTATCAATTCAATGTAAGCGAGGTAAGTTAAATTACAGGAAAATAATGAAGTAATGTAAATTTTTATTTTCTTTTAGATTGACGGGATCAAACAAACTTAGTCCTAACTCGACTCCAACTCAATTCCGCCACTAAACTATTTGCTTTGCGACCCTAACTGAACATCAATTCAAACCTACCATGACACCTAACCCTGCTTGCAACACAACCCCAAGCAACACTCCTCCACCCAATCCTAATCGAACCCCAGCACAATCGGCAGTAAACAAGTATAAAGTTTTGGTGTTTTTTATTTTGTGTCTATGGTGCTGACACTTAACTTAATTTGTACCAATATTGCATACTATAAATATTTAATTGATACTTTACATTTTGTGCTGACATTAAAAAATTTGAAATTATATATAAAGCGTAGCATTTAATAAAATAAAATAGAATTTAAATTGACACTAACTGATTTTGTTCTCATTAATTAAAAGACCCCACCAGCGGTAACCTTTTAATTAATTAAATTTACATAAATCCGATACGCGGATAACATTGTAAACATTGGTCATTCGAGCCATTAAAACAACTGGCACCTACAAGAAATACGCTAAGCAACAACCGGCATGCTCAAGAACAACCATAAACATGGAAGAACTGCTAAGAAATCAAGAACAAAAAGCAGAAGAGATACAGCAGCTCATCTCAAATTACAAGAAAGATGGAGCACAGTGGAAAACAAAAACCTATCTTGAGAGGAAAATCGCAGAGTTGAACAAGTCTTACAACGAGTATGTTGATGAAGACAACAAGATCAGAGATTTTCAAAACCCATTGATGTCAACACATCAATACTTCAAGGATAAAGAAACGGTGTCGAAAAGATAAACAACAACCATTTAGGATATTCTCCAATGCCTTAACCCACCAAATTTGCCATCCACACCACTTCCAACATCAGATGCAGCAGGAATAAATAAACAATTTAACTTCAACAACAACACAACAGAGGATGGAACATCAACAAGTGAAGTTAAGAGCAAACAACCCAAGGCGTCGATCGTGGAGTCAAACGTGGCTTTCAGCCAATTGCCAAAATTCAGGCAACAGTTGAAGCAGCAAGACATCCGAATGCGAGGTTTATATCGAGAGATTAGATTAGCTGAGGACATACTGTCTAGTAACAATAGATCCAGACCAGCTTTAAAACTCAAATTAAGAAATATGCATAGAGACTTCCGAAGAACAGGAAGCAAATTCAAAATATTTCGTAGAACAACACTACCATAAAATTTAAACAATGAACACGAGAAGATTGTAATACAATTAACAACATTATTGGAAGAAGAGGAATTAGGCAAGATAAAACCATTAGAAAGTCGTCTACCACCAGTAGAAATCCCACATTTGAAATTGTCTCAGAAATTGTCAAAACAGTATTGCAAAGCTGAACATCTCAACACTCGACAAGGATAGTGGCCCGGTACTTTTAGCAACAGCCCTAATAAAAATACAGAAAATGTTCGGTAGTTTTACTCTACTACGAGCACTGATCGATCCAGGCTCACAGGCTAATTTCATCACAGAGAAAGCAGCACAACAACTAGGCATGCCAAGGACAAGAGTTCTAACTGAAATTTCTGGAATTTCAGCAACAAAAGGACGAGCCAATCAACAGATAGCGATAGAAATAAGTCCAAGATTTCCATCGATTTTCAAGATTGAAGTTAATGCTTTAGTTCTGGGAACTATCACCAAATCACTTCCAGACAAGAACACATTGGGTTTAGACAGCGAATTACAAAAAGAAGTAATCCTAGCCGACCCTACTTTCGACACTCCAGGACCTATTGATCTTTTAATAGGTCCCAACATTTATGGAGAAATCATGTTAGAAGGCATAAAAAGGGATCCGCATCATAAGTGCATAGCGCAAAGATCAGAGCTAGGATGGATCATATCTGGTCGTCTAACTCAAAACAACAGCATGAAGGTCACACGGTTAAATAGCCACGTCACATTAGCAGAAATAGACAAGCAATTAAAATGCTTTTGGGAATCAGAAGAATTGCATCCTAAACGAAGCCTAACTGCTGAAGAGATCGCTTGTGAGCAGTACTATGAAGAGACTCACAAGCGATTAACAAATAGACGATACGAAGCTCGAATGCCGCTTCACAACGACAAGCTCAAAGAAGTGGGAATAGGAGAATCTAAAAGTAAAGCAGCAGCTAGATTGCTTCAAATTGAAAAAAGATTCAAGAAGGATGAAGACTTTAAGAATCAATATCAAAATTTCATGAACGAGTACATCCAGTTGAATCACATGGAATTAATTAAAGATGATACGGAAAAAGATGCTTCTCGGGTTTACTACATGCCACACCATTCTGTCATAAAAGAAGATAGCACAACTACGAGATTGAGGGTAGTTTTTGACGCTTCCTGCAAAACAACAACAGGAACATCACTAAATGAAATTATGCATGTTGGTCCAACATTATAAGACAACTTAATGGCAATATTGATCAGATGGAAAAAACATCGTTATGTGATTGCAGCGGACATTGAGAAAATGTTCAGACAGATCAGAATAGCCCGTGAAGATCAAAATTTTCAACGAAAATCTGAAACAAATAAGTCGCGCGGAACAGCGTCTGCAACTTATTTGGCTACAAAGACGTTACAACAATTAGCCATTAATGAAGCGTCAAGATATCCAATTGGTTCAGAGATTGTTCAAAACGATTTCTATGTGGATGATCTTCTATCTGAACTACTAAATCTCCTTTCCGGTGGCGGTTTCAACCTCAGAAAATGGTCTAGCAATGAAAAAACGTTATTAGAAGAGCTTCCAGAAAATCTGAAAGAAACAGGACTCCACACTATAGAATTTAGTGATACAGTGAAAACACTTGGGCTCCTGTGGAACTCTTCAACAGACACCTTTCAATTTAAAGTTATTTTGCCAGCATCTAAAACAACAATATCCAAACGAACAATCTTATCAGAGGCATCAAGGCTTTTCGATCAGCTAGGATAGTTAGCACCAGTGGTGATCCAGGCAAAAATTCTATTTCAAGATTTATTGGCTTCTGGTGTAGGATGGGACGAAAAACTCCACGTAAATCTTGAAAACAGATGGTTAAACTACGAAATGGAATTACCACGTTTAGAGGAAATCAGAATTCACCGTTGGATGAATTACAACAGTGACGCCAAAATTGAACTACAAGGTTTCTGTGACTCCTCGAATCAAGCATATGCTGCAGTAGTATACAGTAAAACAAACAACCAAATCACAATAATTGCAGCCAAAACAAAGGTTGCACCGTTAAACCAAACAATATCCCTACCAAGATTAGAGCTCAACGCCGCATTGCTACTTTCTAAATTGCTCAAAAATGTCAAACATGCGTTGAACATCAACAGCAATATATCAACATTTTGCTGGAGCGATTCCACAGCAGTTTTGGGTTGGATAAATGGAAACCCCCAATACCATAAGACTTTTGTGGCGAACAGAATAACAGAGATACAAGCCATCACCGATCCTAGCCAATGGCATCACGTGGTCTCTATCTCGAGGTTTAAACCCAGTTCAATTATTAACCCACAAAATTTGGTGGGAAGGGCCAAAATGGCTAAAGGATTTGATCTATTTACAACAACAGTAAAAAAGCCTGTGATTGAATTCGATAGATTCTCGTCGTAACAACGGCTTGTTCATAGCATTGCATACTGTCTACGATTTCCATCAAATGCAAAATCAAAAACTAAAAACAACTCCCATTTCAAACGAGAGGAACTGAATGCATCGCTAAGGGCTATAATCTGAGTCGTACAGCAGGAAGGTTTTGAACCAGAATTAAAGAAGTTAAAAGCGAATCAAAACCTACCAAAGAATAGTACAATCTTAACCCTAACTCCACTTCTAGACGGAAATGACCTACTCAGAGTCGGAGGTAGGATAACAAATTCTAATCTCCCATTTGAAGAAAAACATCCGATAATAATGCCCAGAGGTCACAAATTATCAAGTTTGCTTGTCAAAGAAGCCCATATAAAAACACTACATGGTGGCAATCAAGCAACTTTAGCACACCTGAGAACGCAGTATTGGATAATGAATGCCAAAAATACGATTCGTCAAACTACACATGAATGTATAGTCTGTAAGAGAGAGGGGAAACTGGTATCACACCAACTAATGGGCATGTTACCAAAAGGACGAATAACACCAGCACCACCGTTCACTAACAGCAGAGTAGACTATGCTGGTCCGATTAATATAAAATTGTGGAAAGGCCGCTGTAACAAAACAACAAAGGGATACATTGCCATTTTCATATGCCTAGCCACGAAGGAAATTCATCTAGAACTTGTAAGTGATTTGTCAACAGACGCTTTTTTGGCCGCATATCGATTCATATCAAGAAGAGAAATTTGTTTGAAGATATTCAGCGACTGTGGTACAAATTTTGTTGTAGCAGACAAACAACTGTAAGGGCAGGCAAAGCAACAGAAAACAGAAATTAAGGGTAAAATAGCTCAGATGGGAACTGAGTGGCACTTTGTACCCCCGGGAAGTCCTCACAGCCGGAGTCAAGTCAACAAAACAACACCTCCGCAAGGTAATTGGAACCCATACATTAACTTTTGAGGAGCTCTCAACACTTCTAGCTCAAATAGTGGCATGCTTGAACTCTAGGCCACTAGCTCCACTCTCAAACGACTCAGATGATGACGGGTTTTTAAGTCCGGTACATTTCCTGATAGGCAGGGCTATCATAGCAATGCCACAATCTGATATGGAGGGTATCCAAACTGTTACAAGATGGAATTTACTCACCAAGCTCAGTCAAGGATTTTGGAAAAAATTTCATATGGAATATCTCTCACGACTACAACGAAGGCCAAAATGGTTGCAAAAGCAACCTATAACATCCAATTGGGAGAACTAGTAATCCTCAAAGACGAACAACTACCTCCTACGCACTGGCACTAGCAAGAGTCGTTGAACTTCATCCAGGATAAGATGGACTTGTTAGAGTAGTCACACTCAAATAAAGGAACAATACGTTTAAAAGGAATATTACTAAAATATGCCGCCTACCGATATCTAACGAGCCAAAGGACTACATTAACATGCAAAACAAGAAGAATGATACAGTTCATGCGATAGTAACTAAAGATACAAGCACAACTCAGCAACTACCAACTCCACAAAGTCTAGACGAAACAGGACCAGGAATAACAACCAAGCAGATGAACAGTCCGCAGCCTATAGAAAACATACTACCGCTGCCCGGAAAAGACAATCAAAACCAAAGAGTGCAGCCCCACAGACAAGCAAGGAATTTAAGAAAAGTAAATTATCTTACACTAGCATTACTCTCAATTTGTTGCATATTAGGACAGACGCAAGCTCAGATCAAGGTTACCCCATTTAACTACGCAATAGGAATATATTTCGAGAATTTAGGCAAACTTCAATTGGTAGCCATGAATCGGACATTAGTGATCTATTACAACATGACGAACTATTGGGAGGAGATCGAAACTTTTAAACAAGCCCAAGGCGAACTGGGAGCAGCTTGTAAAGGATTGTCTGGTTTTAACTGCGACGTAATCCTGCAGCAACTTCAATGGCAGCTCAACAACTTGATTGCAGACAATGTTTTGCTATTAACAAGCAATAAGGAACGTCGATGAGTTAGCGCGGTTTAGGAGACACAACAGGCATTATCTTAGGAGACATGTTTGGAATTCTTACCCAGTGCGAGGCCAACCAATATGAAACCCAATTCGAGAATGTCAACAAAAACGAAAGGCAATCAATAATCGATAACACAATCAAGCTGATGAAATATAATTCCAATCTCACAACAACATCATTGAACAATTTGATAAAAGATCAACAGAGATTATGTTTGGAGATGATACAACTGAACGAATATCGAACATACGAAGAAAGGGTTCACTTGATATTAATGAGCGCACTCGAGTTGACCTTAATACTAAAAAACTTAGAGGACACGCAACAAGGTCTGCTTGATATTATTTACTATGCACATCATAGTATTTTGCATCAATCGATACTAGCGCCGTCACAATTAGAAGGCCAACTGCAATTTATTCGTCAACATATACCAGCATCAATAACCATTCCTGGCCATAACATTCATGATCTCATGCACATACATCAAAGCATGGATGTATACGTAGTAGGGTAACACAACGAAATGTGATAATTGAGATTATCATACCGTTGTCCTTTGCAACGGATTATAACCTGCTAGCCGTCTTCCCAGTTCCGAATATTAATCATAACGGCACTCAATCACACATCGTTACATCAACAAAATATCTAGCAATGGACAATCATCGAGAACATTTTGCTACTCTAACAACAGAAGAAGTAAAGCGTTGTCAAATACTCCAACCTACGCAATTTCTATGCGAAATATAATCACCAATTTTCAATGCATTGACTAATAAAACCCAGTGTGAAGTAGCAATCTTACAGCGAAAACCAACGCTTGACACATTATGCAATGTTGAGGAAATAAATTCAACTAACCATTGGATAAAACTGCATGCTCCAAATCAATGGATATACGTAATTACAAATAAAACGACAGTTGATATCATATGCGGATCCAACATCGACTCATACAGCCTTCAGGGATCCGGATTAGTGACGATAGATGATGGTTGTAAGCTATAAGGGACGACAATCTCTTCATCATCGCTATCGGCACAGCACATAATAATATTAGCAAGACATTTGAAAGATCATCTAATATATTAAGCGGAGCAATCAATCTAAAGGAATTCAGTTCGCAAATAAAACGCAAAACAACAAAACCCGATAATCTTAGCCTGATGCCAGCAATTGAGACTACCGATTTGGAAAGGGAGCTAAAAGTGATAAAGGAAAGGGAACAACTACCAACAGAAATGAATCACCATGATGTTCATCATTACACGATATCCTACTTAACTATAGTAATCCTAATAGTACTTTTCGTCATTTTGTATTTTACAACCAAAGCAATGGGTCAAGTTGTAATACCGGCAGCTCTGCCTCGACCGGATGAAAGTAGTGGATTAAACAGAAGGCTACTCAAAACTATAGAGCCCGGAATATGTTGACTCATCATTTTAACTCGTCAACATTACAACAGTTAATTTCCACCAAAGTATAAAGTTTTATTTTTTTTTATTTTGTGTCTATGGTGCTGACACTTAACTTAATTTGTAACGATATTGCATACTATAAATATTTGATTGATACTTTACATTTTGTGCTGACATTAAAAAATTTGAAATTATATATAAAGCGTAGCATTTAATAAAATAAAACAGAATTTAAATCGACACTAGCTGACTTTGTTCTCATTAATTAAAAGACCCCACCAGCGGTAACCTTTTAATTAATTAAATTTACATAAATCCGATACAACGGATAACACTGTAAACACATACATATAGGCATACAAAGCTTACTTTTATACATATAGATTTCTCAACTGCTCACTAAACCCTAATCCAATCCTAACTCAATTCCACCTCAGCCTCAATTTAACCCACAAATGGAACTCAACTCAATCCTCAACTGAACCTGCAAACTCAACTCAACCCGCAAATTGATACCTAACTTAACCTTCAAGTTAACCCCAAATTCAGTATCCAACTCAATATTCAAACCAGCATATACATATAAAAATTGGTAAATATTTATATAATCACGTGGTTTTGGGTCAACTCATATGGCAGGTACCCGCGACCCTCTTGACGTACAGGTTCCAAAAGCTTTTCAATTCTCCGCCTTGATCATAGAAACAGATTGGCGAAAAAATAATCCAAATCGGACAAGCCGTTCTCGATCATGGTTAGAGACATCCAGGCATCCACACATCCAGACGTCCAGAAAAACGGACGGACATATTTTTTTAAATTGTTTTTTCGTACTCAGGGACGTTCAAAACGTCGAGGAAGTGGTTTTTGATCAACCAAATTTTTGACAGGATTTCAATACTTTGGTCTTTTTAGACCGAAGTAAATGTCATTCTACAGGGGTAACGAACGTTAGCGAACAGCCAACCAAACAGACACTTGTTCTGTACAACACCCTTGCCGTTAATTCGTTGATCGGTGTTCGTTAGCTCGATAAGTGTTTATTAACTTGATTTGAAAAAGAACGTCAATCAAATTTAAAATTTGTCAAAATAATGCAAATAAATAGAGGTTAATAGTATGTTTAATAGTTAAAAATAAAACTTTTTTTTTTTTTTTTTTTTTTCAAATAGACAGACAATAGTAAAATATTAAACCAAATTGAGGAAAACAATTATAAACGTAAATTAGCAAACAAAATTGAATAAAATTTTATTTGAATTTGATTGCGCAAAAATTATATTCATTATGGCCTCCAATTTTTATTGAAATTTCAGCGCGCGCACATGGTTGTCTGACAAATTTGTAATATGATTTAGAGATGACAAAGAAACAAATAGGAAGTGTAAATAGGTAATCTATAAGGCCAATCAGAATACTGCACAAATAAAACAAATAATTACACAAACATTTTTTTTTTTTGGTACATTTAGTTATATAAATTTTGTTTTTATATGCAAATTTACTAATATAAAATCATAATTTTTATTTTAATGTATGTAAGTGTTCAAAATTCCTATAGTGTACAAAGTATTTGGTCCATTTGGTATACATGAAATATTTTATATGGTAATGCATAAAACAAAATACAATTTAATGAGCCTCCTCTTCCTGCAAACGTAAAATGTCTGCCTTATTCATAAAATAATAAGATGGTTGTCGTCCTTTTAGATCTTTTAATACACGTTTAGCACCATTTCGAATTAAGATACGCGACAATATTTCAACGCTTGTAACACCCATCGCATAATGAAGTGATGTACGCTCTAAATTGTCACCAATCCGTAGAGCATGTTTAAAATTTGTCGCTATAAACTCAACAATTTCTTCATTTTCTTTAAGTATCGCAATATGTAATCCGCATCGTCCTGATGAATGAACAAATAAAAATGTTTCTTAAAATTCTATATGCGCAAAAATGCTCAATGTAAGGTTAATACAAAAACAAAAATCAGTGTCATCAATCATAAAATGTATATAGATACGAATATAGCTAGTATATAAAAAAAACGCGGAATTCTTAGAACAATAATTAAACAATTGTTCACGTTTTGCATTATTATACATTTGGCAATGACCGTGGATTTTTGAGTCAGTTTAAAAAAAATGCTATCTTTGATCTTTTCGTATACTATTTAGGCTAAAATACAAATAGTTGTAATATTGTAGGCACATATGACTTACCATAATAGTTTTTAGCGCGAACCAAACGGCTACCTTCGCTTCGTTTACTTAAACGTTGAACTTCTTCGAGATCACCCTCTCGTATTGCTTTATGAAATTGTTCTCTGGTTTCCTATTTACACGCATAAAAAAAATATAAATTTAATTTTAACAAATTAATTAAAAATATTTGTGAAGTGTTTGTGCTACTCGATAACACATGTTACAATAATATTATATCAATAGAAAATGTGTGTCACATGTTGAGATAAGTACTCACCTCAAAACTGCGAATACTTTTTAAGAAATCAACTAGATCACTATTACGACGCGATTGTGCTACTTCAATTATATTGTTGCCATCATTATCGGTGACATCAAGTATATGATCGTATCCTTCGATCAAAAAACTCTGGAATGCATCAAGATCACCACGCGCTGCCAGGCTCAATACATAACGATCGATTTCTTTAGCATTATCTGGTTGATTGGCTTGTAGACTAACGTCACGTGCCGAACGATATAATTCATCGCGAAATGTTATACTTGTACCTGATTCTTCGATTAATTGTATTAAACCATTCCGGCCATGTGATCGGGCGCATGCAAAATGTAACATACTTTGACCATGTTCATCACGATCCTCACTCGTAGGTGCCGCCTCTGGGCCATCCGATGACGATGGATATTCATCTTGATGATTTTCGATTATTTTAGCCGATTGAAATCCGTTTACTTTCTCGATAATTTCTTCATTCGCCGCGAGTTTTTCATCTTGTTGTTGTTGTTGTTGTTGTTCTACCGCCTGTTGTAGTTCAGCTGTTTTTCTATTTTTATTCATTTCGTTCTCATCATTGTTATTTTCTTCGTTTTCAATAATTGTGGTGTCTTTAAAATTTTCACTTTTTTTTGTATTGGCAAAGTTAAAAAGATAATTAGCTAGAAATGTAATTGGATCGTCTGGACGCTTGTTTGCCACCTCGGTGAGACCTTTTATGAGAGGGTCGCCGAGAGCTAAAATGTGTATGGACAAATTATGTACTCATTCAAATACATTATTTTATTATAAGACCACTTACATGAGGCAAGATATCGTCCTTCTTCCGTGCGAAAAAGAGGAATTTCCACCTGATGGCTGTTACGTTCGTTACGATTTTCTATAATTTTAAAAAATTAAATAATAAGCTAACCATAAAGCATTACCATATTTGACTTATAATTATTAATTTAATTAAAATATTTTTGCTAAAGTAAATTCGCAACATAAAAAAAAAACGTTTTAACATAACACCAATTCAACAATATCGAAAATATGGCATGCAAATTACATGTTGGAAAGATTCTACAAACAAATTACTAAAGCACACATACATATACAAAATTTATGTAATATGATTGTATATAAAATAATATAATATTTACAGAAAACAAGCAAATTTGTTACAAAAATTTAATTGATATACAATTTTATAAAATCTGTGCCTTTAACTGTGTACAGTGCCAAATTACTACACAGCGGCGAATAGCAAAACCATAAATATTTTTATTTACTATAGCTTTACAGAATGAAACATAATAATCTGCACACTAATTTGTATCAATTAAATTTTTTTTTTTTGTTATAAATAATTTCTACCAATTGCCATATAATTAAGAGAAAATACTAAATTATGACTAAATTACTAACCCAAATAATTTTTTTGAATTTTCTAGCTGATCATCAAAATTAATTCGAATTACTTACAAGTACATATTATAAAAGGCTTAAGAGACAAAAGATTAGTAGTTAACGAACCATTTCAATTTTAAATCTTTCCAACAAATAATATATATTTATATATATAATTAAATACTAAATTAAATCAACATATTTACAAAGTAAGTAAAAAATAAAATGTTCTTTATGTTTTATATAGGGTGATCTACGTCGATTCAATTAAACTATTTTTCTTTTTACGAAATATTTTCACTAGCATTGCAGCTATATGCTTTGAATTCGAAAGTGATAAGTCTTTTTCTAGCTGAACAATATTTCCAACGGCCGCGACAAAATCCTGGAAAATTTTCCATTCTGTAATGCTCATACTTTGCATATTACAAATTCGTATTTGATCCGAATCGATTGATTGTGTTTTTAAATGTAAACCACGCACCGTACACAAATGTCTTAAATTTTCTTTTTCTTTAATTAAATGGGGTAAACTAATCGAATATGTTAATCGAAGCGAAGTACCCAAATAAGATGGTCGCGAAGCTAAATTGCCCAATAGGTACGAGTACCGAAATTGTAATTTTGATTCCAAATAGTTTATACTTTTGCCACATTTTGTAAATGGTGATCCAATATCATCTGGTTGATCATTGGGTGCACAACTTACAATGCGCATATGTTCCTGGACATTTATCCAAATTGCTAGATCACCCAGATTACTAACAAATACTCCGCGTCCATATGGCCAAAATTGTCCATTAATCGCTATTGATTCGGCCACCTGATTTGCATCGTTATTGTCTAAGAGCGGTATAAGTAGACCGTTGGTTGCCAGTATTGTTCGAATTTCAGACGGATTTTCGAGTACCTCATTCATTGAATAGTATACACCAAGTTCACGTTCACCAATAGCCCGAGCAAATTCAATTGTTAACAATTTGCCAGTAATAGTACGTTCGGCTTGTTCCAATTGTGCTACATTTAAATTGAGTGGTAGCTCAAAATTCTCTAAATTTCGGGAACATTCCACTAGTGCAGATTGAATAAATTTACCAGTCGAATCAAGCATTACAATATAATCACCAGTCACATCTTTAACAACCGCACCATCTAGTTGATTTTCTGCCGGTGATACGGCGAAATAGTATGTCTTTGGATGCGGTTGAAAATCACCGCTAATATCCAAACAGTGTATATCTTTGATTAGTGGCACTAAAAATTCTTGAAAAACGACATACACATCAAAATCGGGTGCCACAACACCTGCATTCAAATCTTCATCGATTCGTCGCTCTTTTGTCACCTTTTTCATTGCCGGCCATATAATATCGAATAGATTATGATCCAAACGCGTTTGTCTCATTTTAATTTTATCAAAAACACTTCTTTTCAAGAATCGGGCCAAATATGTTGTGACCGAAATCCTAAGAGAGGAAGCACTACCCGGTACACTATTCGATGGAAGCTCTAATGAATGTTGTGGCTTATGCGGTTCATGAATTAATTTAAAACAACGCTCCAATGTTGATAATATATCGGCATCATCTAGTGGCCGTCTCGCGCTATGTTGATCATCTGGCACTAATGTGTATATGTAATAAATATTTATATAACAAGATTAGGTGCTCTCAAATCAAATTAAATTGAAAAAAAAAATAAAAAAATAAAAAAAAATCAACAAATGTCTTTTTGTATTAGAAAAAAGCTTTGAATCTTTGGATTTATGCGTTAAAATCAAAAAACAAAATCAATCTGATATATGAACATAGACAAATTACCCTGATCATTTAACATTTCATCAACCGTTTGTTCTTCGACACCATAGTCGCGGAGTAACTGTTTGTGAGAGAAAATAGGTTCGGCCTTTTCATGATTTAAATAAAATTCGGGCGTGTAGCCAGACTAGAAATAAAAAAATATTTTATGACATATTTTCAAAATATTTGTATTAATTCACTAACGTTATCTTCGACCTTCGGATTTGCACCCAAATGGACTAATAAATTATAAAAATGTCCATTATCGTGCACCGTGGCCGCATAATGTAATGCCGTTCGCCCATTATTATCAACAGCGCTTGTAGTTTCAGGAAAACGACCAGCTAAATAACGTACAACGGATGAATGGCCAAAAATTGCGGCCACATGTAATGGAGTTGCACCATTTGGTGAGATACGATCTTTAGCAATGGCAAATTTTCGCCTATCTAATGCCGATTGTAAATCACGTAGATTACCTTCGCGAGCTGCTAAATGAACTTTTCGTATTTTATTCATGTATGCCGTAACATTATCAAGAAATGCTTGAATTTCTGGTGAATCAGATGTCATTCCAACTAATTTCGCGCCATCACCGCACAATACTAGGGAAGCAAGTTGCTCCATATCACCTGAATCGATAATAGCTTGTAACCGGGCATCCTAAAACATAGAAAAAAAAATGTTTTAACCACAAATCAGAGTTTTGCTGATGAATTTTAAATTAATTAAATTTTTTTTTTTTTTTTTTCAGTTATTTTTAATAATAGTTATTTGTGTTTGTGGATTTAATATAATAATATAAATGTATAATAAAATGTGATAAATCCAATTTCTGTATTTATTTAATTAAATTTTTTTAATTGTTTTTTTTTTTAAGAGAAAGAGAAGAAGATTATAAAAAGTTAGCGTTAAACAAAAAACAAAAAAAAAATTGAAACAAAAAATTCATACTTCATCTTCATTTGATTGCAGCCCTCCTTGTGACTGTAGCTGCCCGCTTTCCGATGGTTCACCTTTAACAACACCTTGTATTTCTAGTGCCGGACTCGGTAATTCAATATCATGTTCATTAATAACATCGTCATCATCATCTGTTGTGCTGTGTTTACTTTTACGCTCATCACTCATTTGATCATCGGGATCAACATCGTGAGATGATTTAACATCATCATCATCATGCTTTTCTATTTCGTCATCTTCATTTTTATGAAAAATTTCATCTTCGGTGGTGTGAATATCGGTTTCCTGTCGAATCGGAATAAATTTCGATTGTTTTTCGATTGGTATATTTTTTGAAGATGAAGATTTTTTTTTTTTTTTAATTTTGGTTTTTAGTTAAATACAACAACAAATAAATACCCGATCTACATCTTACATAATTTATGATACTTTTAAACTTTCTAATTAATATACCTATATGTAGTTAGTTCAACAACAACAAAAAAAAAATGATGGTAAAAGAATATCAAGTTATGATGATGATCAAATGTCAAGTGCTTTCAAAACTTGATATTCTTATCTATCTAAAGTTTATATTTATATTTAATATTTTACAAATATTTACAAGTAAGTATAAATAACCAATTAAAATAATAATTTTTTTTTTTTTAAATTGTTTGCATTTGTAATTTGGTTGGTAATAGTACCTTATCGGAATTTTCTTCATCTTGATCGATAATTAAAATTTCTGCTTTATCGTCTTCAACTTCATCATTACCGTCGTGATCAATGACATCATTTTCATCGAGATTCGTTTCATTTTGATCAATTTCATTGTCACTATCGTTACGATCATCATCTACATTATTATTAATAATATTTTCATCAGGTTCCCCATTGTCATCATCATTATTTTCAGCCTCATCGTTACTAACATTTTCATTGTCGTTTTCAATCTTATCGGTTTCATTAGTCTCATCGACTTCATCACTTACTTCTACTGCGTTTTCAGTAAGATTACCGGTACTACCAGTATCTTCAATTTGATTTATTTCATCTTGTTTATCATCGATATTATCACCCGTATTATCATCGTTATTATCATTATTATCATTATTATCATCGTTAATCACTTCATCATCAATCTGATGTTCATTTTCATTATCGTTATCATTATTATCATTATTATTACTAATATGATCGTTCTGAAAAGCAAACAATTGTCGACAACTTAAAAACTTTTAAATTTACTACTTTAATACAAAAAAAACAAAACAAAATAAAATTTTTTATATTGTGTGCGTTTTACTGATAACTACCCTGTACATATTCTCTACTACAAAAACAAAACAAAAATTATAATCGAATAATATTACTATTTGACACGGGGAGCGCGACAAACCAAACAAAACGAAACATTTTTCATGCAACACATGTCAAATAATAAAATTGTATAATTTCAATCAGCCGACAATAGCTTACTTTGTTTATTAAATGTATGTGTATGAAATTGTGTAAATTGCTTTATTATAAATCTTAGTATTGTGTAATTTAAGCTAAATATATGTTTGTATTTACAAAGTGTATAGGCGGCGGTTTAATTGTATATCAAGTTGTCTAGATTTGAAACAAAAAATTCCGCCATTTTGATTTATTTAGTAGGATTCTAATACTTTCTGCTTTTAATGTGAATTTGGTTTAAAATGTAAACACACACACACGCATGCTTATAAAAATAAATAACTGTTTAGTAAAGATTTTAATTCATTTGTTTATATGAAGCGCTCGCAATAATTACCTCCGGATATAACCGATTTTTATTTTTTGCGTTCGAATTGTCATCATTTTGATCCGAGTCCGTGTCATATTCATCACCCTCAATATCACCATCTACACTGTACCGTTCATTTTCGTCTTCGTGTCTTGCGGTATTACCATTTTGTCCATCGGCATGATTCACCGCCTGGGCCTCATATATATCCGAATGTGTAATAGGTGATGAAACTTTATCATCTACCTCATCTGTGATTGTTTCGACGGCATTATCACCATCATCATGTAAGTCATTTGCCTGGAGTATTGTTGTTTCGGGTGTTTCTATATTTAGATCCGGCTCTGACGTATTATCGATATTATCATCGGCAGCATTCTCCAATCCGATTTCATCTTGGACACTTTCGGATTTTGGTAATGTATTCGCGTCGGCTGGTGGTTCCTTTGCAAGTATATTGCTGATATTTTGTTCAGAATAAAATGTGGGACGTGGTAGTTTTGATACACGATTTAATGTTGAATTACCATTACTGTCAGGGTCACCATTCGTTGTAATATCGCCTTGGGATGCGGAAATATTTTCTTCACCTAAAATTCCCCAATCAAAATCGGGTACAGGTTGTGTTTGTGAGATTCTTGGTGCTTCGGGCACCACCGTCAAAAGTGAGCGATCCAATTCATGTGGTTTGTTTTTATAAAAATTAGCGGTGCGATGTTTATGATCAGTTAGGGTTTCATCGGATCCCGCCTGAACAAGAAGATTAAAACAACGATCATTATTTTTTGCACTAGCCGCATAATGTAATGGGGTTCGTCCGGAGTTGTCCACTTCGGCGGCGGCCGCCGGCCACAGTGATAGCAAATATTCGACTAGTCTTGTGTGCGCCAAACCAGAAGCTTTATGTAACGCGGTCAAACCATTTGCGTCTTTACTCGAGAGTACAATTCTAGGAACGGGTGGTTGCGTTTTAGCTTTTAACGTATCTAAATCATTATCAATCGTTGCCGTATGAATATCTTTGATTAAATTGGTAACATATGGTATGGAATCCAATAGTTTTTTCACTTTTGGATTACTACTCGTTTCCGTTCGTAACCGCATTCCGTGCCCCTCCCACAACACTTTGGTTAATTTCCCGATATCCTTATCATGAATCCATATTCTAATGTTTGATGGTTTAATTACAATTGCTGCATATTGATTTAACATAATGCAAATATAAATTTCTGATCATCCTGATTATTATTAAAATAGTAACACGCTTACCTTCTTTAACACCCTTGTCGTCTTTCACTTTAATCGACATCGGATTGTTCATTGGTAGGACTGGAAAAATAAAAGCGAAACTCGTTTAATATTTATAAGCTTTGCATTGTGTACACGTAATAAATAATGTTAACGATGTAAATATTTGTTTTCGAATGAATGAGGTCAGATAAATTCTAACTCAGTCACCATCACCAATTGTTCCAATAACCTAATTTTCACTTAATGCGTGACTTAAAATAAAAAAAATAAAAAATCCCCGATCTATTGTGTCTTACATACCTACTTTGGAAAACTGTTATATGTACACACTAGTCTTCATCCATTCAACCTTTATCAATTATTTAACCAGTCGTTTGATGTGAATCAAACCACATGTTGTATTGTTTTCAAGTTCTCTCTTTTTCAAACTAAAACTGGAGTTGCCGGTGGGGGATGAGTTAAGTGTGATAGACCCTTTCCGATATTACCTCAATATAAAATCAATAAAATGTAATTGTTTTATGTTATTTGTATTTGTCTATGAAAAAATAATTAGTAAATATTGATTTGGTGATGGTCAAATCGATAAGAATTATGAACTTTAATGAGAAATAAAAATTTAAATTGTAGAGTACTAGAATCCATCTCTCATTTACTAAAACATTTCAATTAACGAAAATCACACTTAGCCACTCACCACAAATCACGAATAACAATATGAATTTTGATTTTATTTTATTGATCACTTTAGTTTTTTTTTTAAAAATGTTATTTAAATTCAAAGTTAAATTTTAACCAACGTCAAATCATTTTTTTTTTGCAAACTTAAAAAAATTGTAACAATTATTATACAGAATATAAGTTTTATGCGAAGGACAAAAACACCACAACTTTAACACTTAAGACTCTGTTTGGTAATAAACACTACACCACAAGTCGTAACTCGAAATAAATCGAGAACTTAATGATGTGTATGTCGTATAGAAATTTCATTACACGTATAGAATAAATAAATCGAAAAATAAAAAAAACTTAGAATGTTATCGAATGTTGTAAGTGGGACGCGCGGAATAGGTACATTCATCATCACTAGCGGGTTTGGTTGTTTGTTTTTCATATTGTATTCAATTATAGGTATAGGTATGGGAATTTTCTAGGAATGGGACAAGTGACTATGTATGTATATATGTATTTACATACAGTTATATAGGATGAATAATAGATTTGATTGGAAATTATATAGAAATAACTATTATTGTTAAATCGATTTATATGGAAATTGAATTGGGTGGTGAAAAATGACCCGAAACAAATAAAAAAGGATTAGGAACATAAAATTTAGTTTTGTAATTTGACCTTGTATAAGGAAATTTATTTAATCTAATGAACTCATGAAACCAGCCTTGGAAATATTTTTATATTTAATAAGAGATAATTAAAGTTTCTAGATTATAGTTTATAGTTTATAAATCTGTTTAGTGAGAAACCGTCACCTTAATAATTGTTTTTATTTTTTTTTTAAATATGTTCTAGTTGGTATTTCATAAATGGTGACCCGAATTTAACTAAAAAATTATTTATTATAATTCAATATTTTTCTCTTAGTAAACTACATAATTTTGGAGACATCGTTGAAAAATGGAATGGTAACGTACTTCAAAACGACTGTACTTCAATATTTAATACATGTACACTATTTACATACGTAAATATTTTTGAATATTGATTCCATTATTTAGTGATTATTTAGAATGATGTTGGCCGTTTGACAATAATCTAAACGGAATTTAGGCAAGGAATTAGGGGCATTTAAGAAAGGAATTCACTTCAAAATCCAGTAAAATTAGCTACACTTGGTATGTTAGCTGCACTTGGTCAGGATTGGAAGCTCTGAAAGAAAGTTTTCAACAATAAAGCGGTTGAAAATTTAGGTTTGATCAACTCTGTCTGAAAGGCTTTCAAATAGACAAAAGAATCAAATTTTTATTGTAATTTTACTAAAATGTTTGGATACATTTATTTCGCCTCCTCCTAGGACTATTCGCGAATATATGAGCCAAATCGAAAGCTATTGTACATTCATGAAATAAGTAATCTATAAAAAACTCATGATCAAGATCAGAATTTTGTCACACTGCTTCATGAAATCTAATTTCCCTATGTTAAGACGGTTATTTCGCTTGAGTTGGACGAAAAACTTCAATTGTCATTGCTGCTCATTGGACTCTATAGCGGGAAACAACTGGTCTTTTACAATCTTCCTGAACCTGTATCAATATCCTTGCCAAACCAACTGCGCTCGCATCTGTGTGTACTTCGTGTTGCATTCCAGGATCATAAAGGGCCAACGTGTTTCGTGCGCATAGATACGTCTTCAACTGGCTAAAAGCTCTATTCTGCTCTTCCTTCCATTCAAAGACAGCGTTTTTTCTGGTCAAGTCGGTAAATGGCCTCGCAATTTCGGCAAACTTTGGAACGAACTTCCTAAAATAACTTGCCAACCCGACAAATCTTCTTACATCAAGAACGCTAGACGGGGTCTCAAATTTCTCAACCCACAAAATCTTTTCTTTTCCCGCACGAATACCATCATGACTAATTTCATGACCCAAAAACTCAATCTGTATCTGCAGAAATCTACATTTCGACAGTTTCAGTTAATCCATATTCTCGTACTTTTTCCAAAAATTCTTGAAGTAACGTTACACCTTCCTCGATAGTCGTTAACGGGATGACCACATCGTCTAGATACGTAACAATTCTATTCCGGAGCTCGCTAGCTATTAAATTCATCATACGTTGAAACGCTGATGGCACGTTAACCAGCCCAAACGGCATCCGATTGAATTGGTATTTCCCATCCGGAGTTACAAAAGCCGTCAAAATTCGTGATTCTTCCGCAACCGGGATCTGGTAGTACCCTAACGCTAAATCTATGACCGAAAAATAACTCATACCCGACAACCTCTGTAATTGATCATCCATATTTGGTAATGGAAAATGATCCTTAACAGTTTTGCTATTAAGCTTGCGATAGTCGACACAAATACAATCCTCACCGCCTTTCTTCTTAACAATCACGATGGGCGATGCGTAAGGTGACATTGATACACTTATAATTTTATTTTGTAGCATTTCTTGCACCTGCTCTTTAACGGTTTCTCGCTGAGAGTGAGCAAGTCGGTATGGTTGGTAGCGAACCGGAATATCGACTTTCAGTTCTATTTCGATTTCTGCCTTTCTAGTCAATCCAAGCTCGCTCATATTAACTGCAAAACAGTCTCTGTATTTAGCAAACAAGTGTACCAGGTTATCTTTGATGGCCCCAATAACATTCCCTCCAATACATTCCGTCATAACCTCACTCAGGTCATCCTTTCGTACTATAAGTACAGCGGCATTTGACTTTTCTGCGTCACGAATATTCCCTTTGAAATAATTTACAATTTTTGTCGCGTTATTCTCTTCTAATGGAATATTCATCAATTTAAAAAAATTGTAACCTTTAATGGCCACTACGTTATCGCGATTCAGTGCATTCTGGCCAATAATCATATTTGCAGGTTGGAAGACGTCACGTACGATCAATATCTCACAATCAGTTAACATGAGGTTATCAACTTCGATATCCGCACTTAATTTTCCAATTGCATTACACACTCCGTTTCCAAATCCACGCAACTTCTGATTACATTTCTCATACTCTGAAAAGATTTTATCCGCAACAACCTGCCACAATACTGTGCACTCACTACCCAAATCAACGAACGCATCCATGTCGATCCCGTTTATTATAATTGGCTTTGTATATTCACCTTTACCGGCAACAATGCAATTAATTGTTTTGACGTTTGAATTCGTGGAATTTGTTTTTTCTTGTTTATTTTGGTTGGTGGAGTTGTAATTTCGATTTTTATTCATACATTGTGCAGCATATAATGTCCTTCTTTTCTACAAAATGTACACGCAATTGGTCGAGTTTCCCTCGTTTACGGGTGATATTCGTAATGTTTCTCGGGTCGTTGTGAGTTGAAAGATCGACCCACCATATTATGCTGTGTTGAAATGGTTTTTGTCAACGAGCTATGTGATCGGAGTCTTGACTTTAATTCCGAAAATGTAGTAATCCTCATCACACTAAGTGAGTATATCAAATTTGCATTGCATAATCCACTTATTATGTATTTTATGACATCCTTTTCAGGTATATTCGCTTTCGCGGCAATTCTTCGCATTTCATAAGCATATTCAACCACATCTTCGTGTATTGCACACTTACGCTTTTCTAATGCACGATGTATATCCACAGTGTCTCGTGATTCCGAAAATTTGGCAATCAGTGCTAGCTTGAAAGAATTCCATGTCCTAAAGTAGGTATTTAGTGATTCATACCATCTGCATGCGTTTTCTTTCAGTTTGAGTGTAGCTGCATGAATTAAAACCAAGTCGTGGGGACCATACATATTCATCACACGGTCAACGCTTTGTAAAATCGCTTTCAAAACATGGTATATGTTTCCATGTACCGAGTTTAAACAGGTTTAGGTTTCGTTGAGTTGAAAATATGGCGGCGCTAACGCGTACCGTTTCCATGAACAGAGTTAGGATTTACAGTTGAAGAAAAATATTTCGATAGAATAAAAAAATAAAATTGCGTATTGAACAAAAACAAAATTTTATTTCGCTTTGATATATCGTCATAACGTTGTCAACGACATTTTTGTGTATTTTTAAATTATTTTGGGGAAATATATTTAGTAATATGCGATGCGCTATTTATAATTTAAAAAATGTTTGACAGATAGAATCTAACTCAAACAAACAAGATTCGTCGAGTTAATTTGGATTTAACGAAACTCTACCCTAATACGCGTTTCCATGCACATAAACCGAGTTGAACCTAGGTTAACTCTATCATGGAAACATGATATATATGAAGAGACAACACAAACACAAAACAAAATAAATTATTATTTCTTTACTAATCATAATTAGTCTCGTCTCGGATGTTTTGTCAGCTGCACGCGCGCTCACCATTGGAAACTTTCTCAACACAAAATGGTGGTGATAAACACAAAATTAATGCAACAAATTAAAACTAAATTTATTATAAATAATAAAATAAATTAAATGACATATAAATTCAATTGTGTGTGTGTGTCTATAAATTTAATTAAATCCAACAAAACATTATTGCTTTGAATATTATCTGCGTTATGAAGCATTACTAAGTTACCGATTAGATTAGGGCATCTTTTGTGTCTAGGGTTTTTTTTTCTCGAGGTTTTTTAATTTTTGAGATTCGAGAATCCAGAAATCTTGAACAAATTTCACTTTCGATAAATCGCGTTACATTTTCTGGAGATTCTCGAGAATCTGGAGATTATCTGAAAATTAATTTTGCCTAATTTGTAATTTTACCAATTGCTTCATTAGTAATCATTTCTTGCAATATTAAGCCACTTACAATTTTCAAAGCTGTTTATTTTTTAAACGCCATTCTGCCTTGGTTTCGATGTTGATATGTTCTGGCTTTTAAGGAATCTAACATTAACTACAAGTTACCATCCTCATTTTCTAATTCCTTACAAATTTTCCGTTTTTTGTTCAGTATAAATTAATATTTTTCGAGAATCCACCACATTTCTCGAGAAATGAGAATGTCTAAAATTACAAAATTAGTTTTCTCGAGATTTTGGGAGTTCAAAATTACCAAGATTTCTCGAGATTCGTCGAGCAGAAATTCTTTTTGGGACTTATTTTATGTGATAAATTATTCGCAAATTCCAATAATTCGAGTAGGTTTGTATCGTCACAAAACTTTTGTAAAAGGAGTCACATTTAGGTAATATCGACCTAAATTTGCCGTGAAACTTATCTTTTTGCCTTGTCATAACTGACATTGTCATTGTAAAAGTATTTTAGGTCGTCTGAAGAAATGTATTTGAGAATGTCGGTGCAAGCCGAATATGTAGAATATGTAGAAATCCATTTTTCCGAATATGTAGAAATCACAGGGTGCTAAATTGGGCGAATACGGCTAGTGGTTGAGAGTTAAAATGCGATTTTTGGTCAAAAAAATCAGTCACAAGTGTCGATCGATTAGTTCGTGCATTATACCATGCAACATGGCGTCAAATTCCTTCTTCGATAAATTGATGTATTGGAGATATCCAATTCCTTTTCCATTAATTTCAATGAAGATTTTGGAGAATCTTTGATGAATTCACGCATAGTGTTGATGCCATCTTCACAAATTTATACTGGTCAACATGTTGGTTATCATTTAGGCGAAAGTGTTTCGGTAAAAAGTGCTATCATGTTTCAGAAGCGGCTGATGTGCCCATTATAGATAAATACTTTTCAGCTTATGGATAGTCCAATGCATTAGTGAGTCCCTCATTCAGTCCAATTGCAGGTTGACTAAGGTAATATTTTAATCCAGCATTGTATTGATGCGTCAATTTCCTCTTCCAAAACAACCTTTCCAAATTAATCTATTTCGGCTCTAGCACTTGAGCATGAAACTGAATCTAAAAAATGTAGTTTTTTCAATCGTCGATCCATGATGGTTACAATTGCAAGCATTTTGATTTTTTCGACGTTGCTAAATCTTTTCTCAATTTGCTCTACAAGTCAGTTGGTAGCCGGACAAATTTCTTTATATTTTCCGTCGTACACCTCACTAACGGTATAATTTTACTACTTTTTACAAACTTTTCGCCGGAAATTACGTTGGTCACTAGTGTCTAGTTATAGTGGTTTCAGAAAGCCTAATAATTCTTTAGCAATGGCCAAATCTGCATCAGTTGGCGTTTTGGGCTTTTTGGGGAATTGGTTCAATATAGCTCCAATTTTATCATGTAATTCAATAAACCACTCCAACATATAATGGGTAGTCGGTCCAGCATATTTTGTATTAATTTTGTTAGGATTTTTACCTTGGGTTTTTCTGAGCTCATCAGCTGCTGCAACGCTGTGTTTAAAAACCCACACAATTACTTTTTTATTCGATATAAGATCCTTCAAGGAATAACCAGGATTTATATTAATTACTAAAGGTATCCGTGGCTGCTTTTGTTATATTCACAGCATTATCGGTGACAATTGGGATGACTTGTCCTCTGTCAATGTTCCAGATTTCACCTCTTTGAGATATATACGGCAATATGCTTTGCATTTAACAGCGTAACACCGATACAGGCAGAAGAAAGTTTGCTTGCTAGGCAAAAGTTTGCCATAAGTCCCAGAAAACTTTCAATGCTTAACGCATCAGTTCAGATGTCAGAAGTTAGAGTAAAGAACTTCACAGTTTTCAATTGATTTTTAATATTTTTAATAGATAATACATTATATTTCTTATCAATAAGTTCTCTCATTTTGGAATCTCCCGGGAATTTTATGTAAGCAGTACAAGAAGCGAAAGCCTTTTTTTTGTGTACAGTTTAGTCTTAAATAATCTTTGGCGATCATAAATAATACGGCATTTGTGATTTTAACTAGACTTGCCAACCGTCCCGTTTTCGAATCGAATGTACCGCGTCCCGGCGTCTCTATGAGCGGGCTGCTGTTGGTCCCGTTTTGATCAAATTAATTATATTTCAGCAGTTTTGAAAAACAAATAAGGGTAAAACAAAACGTTATTGTCATTTTCAATTTCACATTGGTTAAAATTCTCTGGTTTCGAAAATACTTTAAGAAACTATAAGAAATGTGCGATTTAATTGTTGTACAATATATTGGTAAAAAATATGAAGGCTTTGGAGGAGAAACTTAGAAATTTCTTTAATGGAATCCCACAATTTGGGAGTTATCTCGGGAACCATCTAAAAAAACAATAAACCGAACCAGTTCCGAAAGTGGAAAGTAAGGAAACCCATTGCTGAAGTGTCCGTCTTAGCCCCGCACGAAGTATGTAGCGATTCACTCATTTATTCGCTCATTTATTCGTTTCAATACTACAATTATTCAAAATTAATTCGTTTTGACTAAAAAATATAATTGTAAATTTTTTTTGCATCTCCATTCGACCTGCTCGTGAGACCTACAAATGTTTTACTCATCGGATACATTTTGGTTAAAATCCTTACTATCATTGGAAATAAAATGTGTCTTGTATACAACTATGTGTCTTGAATACAGTACCAAATTTCTCCACCACCACTATACGTCATAGGAATCGGAAAATATATACATTTTTGTAGTTAGACGACATTCAGTCGGTAATACGCGACCAACACGGTCCATGTAAAAAGCGAATTAGTACAAAAACTGGTTTCAATTGATTTTTTCTCTCCCCGCACTTTAAATTTGTTCTCCCCCCCCCCCCCCCGTAGTTTGGTTTCGTACTAAAAAGTTAGTCTACTCATCAGGTAGCTACGACCAAACTATACAAATTACAGATTACAAACAGACAATTTTAAATTCTTAATAAATATTCGTGTGGGCATGCACACAAATGAGGGTTCCCTTTGTTTTTTGATTTAGTGAATATAATTCACTAAGTCAGTACGTTCTGGCCAGATACTTAATGTAAAATAATGGCGAGAGTTGTATTTTTGTAGTTTGGTCGTAGCCGTAGGTCGTAGCTACCTGATGAGTAGATCAACTTTTCAGTACGAAACCAAACTACCAACAAAGGAACTCAAGGTGGGTTCTCATTTTTGACGAGTAATACATTTGTATAACCCCTTGGGCTAATGCATTGGCAGGGGGGAATGATATTTCTACTTTTTTCAGTAGATGTGTTATGAGCGGTTGGCCTCTTTATTTTTCTAATTTACCAAATCAGTGAAAAATTAATATATTTGTCTATAAGTACAACAAGAAGAATTTGAAGATGATATACGGTTTCTAAAGAACGCGTGCCCTACGGAATGCTACGGTCCAAAAAACGGAAATTATTTAACGAATGCCAAAAATTATTGGCTGAAGAACATCTGGAAATAAGGATTTGTTGATGAAATTTCCAAGATCCATTGATACACCCGAATTAATATGGCTTTCACAAACATTTCATTTTGCTATAATATCACACGATCTTGTCTGCAAGTCGACTTTGGGATTAAAAATTAGCTTTTACAGAGGTAAATTGGTATTCACCAAATCATTCATTCAAACGACTAATTAACGAACTCCATGAATAAATAATGAACTACTTACTATGTTTATGCTTCTATTAATTTATAAAACATTTTTATAACTAGTTTATCAAATTCGTAACATCGAACTAAATCAAAACTTTATTTGACTGTAATTACACAAATGTACATAATGCATAATTAATTCTAAATTATTGTTTTAAGGGTTGAGGGTTAATGATGAAATGTTTGTTAAAGTCTGTTCCTAACAGCTAACCAAATTAAAAAAATACCAACATAAAATACACATTATAGTCATTTGTGATGCTACAGGAAGACACAGCTGCTGGAACGCAAAAATGTATTGGTAGAGGAACTCCTTTCCTCCCAAAGGCGGTGAAATTAGATTTAATTTATTACATATACTGATGTAACTTGGAATTATGTTCCCGTTGGCCTGTATCAGTAGTCAAATTTGTGACGGTATTTAAAATGTATAAAGTCCTGTCCTACCATTCTTACTAATTTGTGGCCGACTACTGAATTCAATTGTTGATAAATTATAACGCGTCATTTCAAAATTGGTTTGTAATTCTCCAGTTTATTGTCAAATTTATAAAATTATTATATTTGGGACACCAATTTATTGATGTCGTAAATTAAACCGATTAAAATCAATTCGTTTCAACAACCTTGGCGTTGAATGATTATTTAAATATTGATTGAATGTTCTTGCCACAAAACGAGGACATAAAATACAAAATCAAACAATTTTTTGAGTGGGTTTATAGTTGGCAAACAGGCTAAGTCAATGGGTGCACTCATGTTGGGTAAAATCAATGACATGAACGCATATGATGGTTTAAACGCACGTGATAATTTAAAAGTAATTTTTTTCATCGGTAAATTTTGGATACCAACAAGATGGAAGATTGCCAGTGCTACTACAAATGTATTAGAAACTAGTGATTAAGTATTTTTAGTTCTTGTGTAACATGTTCGCTTTGAAAATGTACTAAGAGCTACGAATTTTTAAAAATTTCTAATTAATTTAGGAATTTAGTTCTCAACTAAAAAATATTGAAATTAAGCCGATAATCAATATATATATATATATATATATATATATATATATATATATATATATATATATATATATATTTATTAGTTCCTAAAAAAATTTCTGAATTTTCTGCGCGTGAACTTATCTTATGTATTTGTTGTGGTTGTGGTATCACGGCAAAATGGACGATTAAAAATTTGATGGCGGTACTCTTGATGATCAAAAAAAGCAAATTTGATCCTGAAATAGTACGAGCGGTGTTTTTTTTACTGATCTAAGCCACTCTTCTTCGGAATAGGACCAGTAAAATGGATACTTACTAAATTTAATTTATTTATCACTAACTTTATACATAAAACTGGTCAGATTATTTAAAAATTTATTTAAATATTAAAGTCCTACAAATACGCTGTTCTTCATAGTGCGTTTAAAGGTTTACCTAAATCCTTGTATCGATATTTGCAATAATATGTACATCAAAAAAGTAATCGAACCTAACTAGTGGGTGAGCGTAATCGGGTAAAACCCATTGTTTTGCATTTGGAGATGTTTAGCATCAAATTATGCTATGCATACCAAGCCTTGAAGTTTGTCAGATCAGATTGAAAATAAATTACGTCATTGGCGCATAAAATAGTACAAACGAATTAAAGAGCATGTGGGGCAGAAGGATACCTTGAGGGACCCCCGAAAAACATTAATCGTGAAACTACCAATTTTCACAATGTGAGTTCTGGATTCTAGATAAAATCAAATGCAATTAACTGGCAAAAAGTTACAATCCGTTTTGTGCGATCTGCCTAGACGGCCCTTTTATACCCAAGTATAACAAAACTGAAAACTTGAATCGATTATAAAATCTTTTCCGGTTTTCGTTCGAAAAAATTGAAAATGCTGAAAAGATGGTGTTTCAAATTTTTAACACATGTAGCGTTGAAGTACAAATGTTTTTTTGTTTTCTGTAGACGCCATTACGATTGCGTTATACGTAAATAGTTCATGTGTCTGTTTATTAAAAAAATCGAAATCGACTGAAACTGATAGTGTGTAAAAGATAATAATTATGAAATAGGAATAAATTTATCAATAAAAGTGTTACAAGCAGACGCCTGGCCACTACTTGATTCGACATCGATACCAATTACATTTGCGATACCTCATCATATAAATTTTTGTGGACGAAAACTTACGTGGCTACACCGTTTTTGTCATGATGAACTAAAAGTCTCATACCTCAAGAAACCCTGTATCATTACGATGCAAACTTTTCAAATGGCTGTCCTATTGTTGTTTGAGACATGTGATGTGATGACGTAAGGATATACAAGAAACGCTACAGTTAAATAATGAAATGTTACAAAAGCATATTCAAAGTTTAATTGAATCAAAATTGTTGCTGTGTGGGACAGAGGTTGGTTTTTTTGTTTTACTAGGTCTTGTACCTTGAATACAATATAATATTGTAACGCTTTTTTTCTTTACAGAAATTAGAAGATTCAACCGAAATTATTGACTATTCAAACAAAAGGACTAAGTTTAAAATTACTGCAGCTCTCCAACGTGAAACACCTCAGGAAGTTGAACATGCGATGCACGCAGTAAATGAAGATAGAAAAATGTATTTACTCAGGTGGAGTTAAAATTTATATATTATAATAAATGTAATATTGTAATTTATACATGTAATAAAAATAAAAAGTATTCTTAAAAAAAATATATTTTTAATTAAAGCTAGATTTAAATTCAAAAGTGAAATTTTGGCGCCAAAATTTATATTATAAGCCCCGCCCACAAATTTGTCGTACCATAACCTAACTTTTCTTTTCATCATTTTCCGAGTTTTTTGGCCAACTTTCATAGGAAATCTTATAATAAGTCGGACATTAATTCGGAAAAGAATCGGAGATGAAATCAGCGAAATGTCAGAAAAATACAAAAATTTTCGGATATAAAAATACTTGGGTATGTACGCTAAATGTACTTTTTTGTCCTTAAGTTGGTACATTTGGTTTTTATTTACCTTTATTCGTATATTTTGTTTTTATTTCAACACAAACAAAAACAAAACAAAATAAATAAAATTAGTTCTCGTTTTTTAGTCTCGTCTCGATCTCTAAAATAATAACTTTGATGAGTCGCATTTATTTAAGCTTAGTTCATAACATCGAGAGCGACATAGGAAAAATACCATAGTATTGAGCTGAAGTTGGTAGCTGTTGGTTTTGCCCAAAATATTTGTCTATGGTATTTTGTATGTCATTTTATTTGTGATATTTCTCATTACACATTTCAATTTGTGTTTGGATTGATTCACATTTCAATTTGCGTTTGGGCTGTGTTAATACAAAATTTTTTTATAGTTTTGTGATTATTGTGAGATTTTAAAAGTATTTTTAATTTTCGTCGGTTTTCTACAACGTTTTTAATTTATTTTATTGTTTCTCGTTTCAATTTTTAGTTCATTTTACAAGTTTTTTTAGTTTTTAATTGTTTTAACCGTGTTTAATTTATATTAAATTTATTATGTTATATTTTTAATTTACCATAATTAATTTTATTATTTTAATATTTTGTAATTTTTAATTTTTATAAAAACACATCAAATCAAATATTCAAATGAAACTGATGATTTTGTACATAAACTGGTTAGCGCGTTTTTTACTAAGAGCAAAATATTGCTAATAATTTAGGTTTTTTTTTGTTTTTTGGTTGGTAACTCTGCGCTACCCTTTGCTCAAAGTAAGAATTTTTTCAGCTCGAGTAAGTAACAAGGAGGAGGAGCTTATGACATTTAAAGTGATTTGAATGACAGAGAAGTTCGTAAATAAATACTATGGCATTTTTCCTATGTCGCTCCCGATGTTATGAATCCTAAATAAAATAATAAATAATGATTAAAATGTATTATATTTCAGTTTTAATACACAAAACATTCAAAATGATTGTGATTGTTAAAAAAAATTGCACGCCTATGGAAATAACACGTATGGAAAAATTTTGGCACGAACTAAGGAACCTCTGTTCACCGAGAATTCCACCGAGATTTAAATACCACTATAACTGTATTTCCGTGAGAAAAAATAATTCAAATTAAATTTTCTCGAAAACAAGTTGCGAATTATATTTTTGAATTGAAATAAAACAACAAAAAGAAAGAGCAATTTGGCGTCTGGTGTCAGGTGGTTTAACTATAAATTAGGAATGAAATAATTCAAACTTTTGGTTTCAATTATTTAATTCGTGTCGCAACCAATTGTTCTTGCAAAATTCTCATGGAAATACGACGTATATGTATGTTTTTATATGCTATTTTCTCATTTTGATTTGTTTTGTTATTTATTTTGTTCTGTTGGGTGTGTGAGATTTTTGTTTGATTTGAATAGGCATCGGATAACTCTGAAAGTGGATTGTAATTGAATTTGTTAACCTACAGATTGTTTCAGATTTTTAAAAATTTTAAAAATTTAAATTTTTAAATTTGAATTTAATAGTTCTTGGGTTTGGTTACGGGGGAGGGAGGGATGGAGGGTCGAAGGTGGTTGATTTTGGCAGGAGTGGTTTTTGCAATGAACTTTGTTTGGGTATTATTAAAAATTTTTAATTTATTTAATAATTTATAATTTGTTTCTTAAACTTTAAATTAAAAAATTTTGAGATTATAATTTATAGTTTTTAATTTTAATTTAAATAATTTCGACTCTGCTTAAGTAAATAAAATTTAGAAATAACTAATTAATGTCGATTTCGATTTTCAGAAACTCTAGTGGAACATGTCTCAGCTTTCCAGAATCTTCAAGCATCCAGCGGATATGTAGTTTTTTGAAATTGTCATTTCCTATGCCAAACTTTTACCTTTACCATACAAAGGGTGACCAATTTTAAAAGAACCACTCAAATAACTCCCAGGGGAAAGCCTAAATCAAAAAAAGTTTAGATACAAAAGTTGACCTTAAGGTCAAATTTCAAGCTCATTTCAAGGTCAAATCCGTTTTATTTAGTGGAAACACCTATTTTTGACTCTATACATTCTGAAAGCGTGTGAAATTCTACGTTCAGCCATACAGAGATCAAAGGTCATTGCAAGGTGAGGTTATTTAATAATAATACTAAGTAATTTTTATTTTTTACAAAAAATAAAGAACCAAACGATCAGCCTTTTTTACTCAGATTCATACTACAAAAGCTATTTCAAAAGCCATTAGATAAATAATAGAATTTTAATGAAATTTTTCCTCTTAATCAAAAAATGTGTATTTGTTTTTTGAGGTTTAAAGCACAATAAATTTTTTAAGAGGATTCTTTTTAATAAAAAGAAGATTTACTACTAAAAGAAAAAATTGTTAAACCGCTAAACTTCTATGAGCAGGTGACCCATTATGCTGAAACCACATACGTGCTCTTCTTTGTAAATCGATTTAAACTGGAAGATCAGATAATCCATTTGTCAAAAATTAAGGTATCTTTCTGAATTAAAGATCCATTTTTTTATATGTATAAAGTTCTGGATTATGGCCAAGTAGGAAGGAACTTGACCGATTATGATGCAATTCGACAGGTACGTTGAAAATTGAATTCTAAAATGATTTTTTGGGTAAATATCTGGAATATGGCCAAATAGGATGAAACTAGGCTACTCCTTAACCAATTTTAGTGAAATTTGGCATGCGCAATAGAAATGTGATTCTAAAATGACTATTTGACGAACTTCTGAAATACGGCTTATTAGGATTGAATTTATCTATTTTTGAACCGATTTTAATGAAATTTGACATTTGCGATGGAAATGGATCCCTAAAATTATTTTTAGATAATGTTCTTGAATTTGGTCGATTAGGATAGAACTAGGCTATTCCTTAACTGATTATGATGAAATTTAACATGCACTGCGGAAATGAGATTCGAAAGTGATTTTTCTGACTACGAGACCCTCCACTACCGTTAGAAGTTTCACCAATGATTCAGGTGCTGTCATCCATTTTTTCTTATTTCCATTTGATTGTGATTAAATTTCCTAGCAGATGTATATTAAATATGTCAATATAAGAAACCTGAACAGCTGCCAGATTCATAAAATCATCAACACAGAATATCATAAAAGCTATTGTCTGTTGAGGATTCTGTAACCCATGCGGCTGTTGAGGCTCATCTGCTATGAGGTAGATCAATTTCCATCGTAATTAGCCATATTCTAGAACTTTATCCAAAAAACATTTTAGAATCCCATTTCTTCTATTCGGTTGAGAAATAGCCATCCTGCTTGGCCTTCTTTCAGGACTTCATCTAAAAATAATGTTAAAATCCCATTTCCATTGTATTAATTGTTGAGTTTCATCATATTCCTACTTGGTCATATTCCAGAGCATTGTCCGAATATTATTTTAGAATCGTCATTTCCATCGCTCATTTCAAATTTTACTAAAATCCGTTAAAAAATAGCCAAGTTCCATCCAAATTCATCTCAATAGCATTTTAGAATTCCATATCCTGTCGAGTTTTATCGTAATCGGTTGAGAAATAGCGAGCAAGTGCCATTCCTTTTCCAAGACGCAAGTCAAATTGCATCATAATCCAACAATTAATTGTTTTTCGTTTTGTTCGGGAACCGAAATTTAAAATTCTTTCAAATATTTATTTACATCTGTTGAAGAGATTCAATTAAATACTTCAACTGACTATTTACTTTACTGAATTTTACAATAAATTTATATTATGTATTATGGAATACAATTTCGATCGATTTATCATCAAAGATTCTAATGTCTCTGTTTTCGTTGCCCGATTTACCTATCGAAACTACCCAAACAGATATTGCCGCCTAAATACCTATTCTGATTTCGATATTATTCATGAATACAACCAAATTACGAATTTTTGTTGGCAAATGTAAAAGTGCATTTCTCTTTTTAGTTGATATGGTTTAGTTTTCTTTCTTTTTGAATATTTTTTTTTTTTTTAAATAATTACCTAATTTAGAAAATTTCGGGACTCTAAGATTACAAATTTTTAAATCCCGAATCCGGAAATGCCTTAAATTAAATTATCAAGGATTGTGAACGCGATATTTATAATTTTGGTTTCGTAACCATGAATTTTATTTGAGGAAGTCACGGTTTAAATTTTGGAAAAACGAAAATTTAATTTACATTTTGCCCGGATTAACTCTACAACATGTTTCCTTTTTCCTCAATAAACACACGAATGTGCGTAAATGCCGGTGCTGAGTGTCGGCTTAGTATAAATACATACACAAGTAGTACCATCATACGACAAAAATACTTAATCGATGAAGTTCTATACAATACAAAACTTTCGTAATCGACTAAATGTATGCAAGGTTTGTGAAACGTTCCCTGGCCTATTCTTCGCTATCACTTTAAGTATTATTATAGGCAAATATGTATTCAAACTGTTTACGTATTTTACTTTCTTTTACTGTAGTAAAATAAAGAATAGTAATCATGAAAATTTTGGACCTTAAGATTTTTAGAGATTTATCTGTTTTGAGGTCCCCTGAGTCCGAAAAAGTGGGTTTCGAAATGGTGTCTGTCTGTCAGTATGTGTCCTCTCTACAGCCCAGATGGTTTAACCAATCGAAATGAAACTTCAGATTTAAGTTTTTTTGATAAATTGGGAGGTCCCATGTGAATTTTACTCCAAATCGGCTAACCGGAAGTGGCCACTCCCTTGGGCGAGAAAATTTATTTTGCAAATATCTTAAAAAGTAAAAGATTTACAAAAAACTACTTAATACAAAATGTTTCCAAAAATTAAAAACATAAATAAAAAAAATTAAAAGTTACAAAAAAAATTTAAAAAAAAAATAAAATTTCGCAAAATTCTCTGTTCATAAAAGAAAGTTGTGTGTGTGCCACACCTCCATTTTTAATACGTAGGTACTACCAAAAATCTATTTTTATTATTTCAAAATTCTGAAATTGTTTAAAATATTCACAAAACCAAAAGTTTTGATGCATTGTTAGTGCAATGATTTTCGGACAATTTTAAAAACTATTTTCAAACGTTTGATAATATCGTTTGATTACATTTGAGTAGAAATTAAAGGGATTAGGCCATGGTAAAAATGAACCAAAACAATTAAGAATATTTTAGAATATATCAAATTTCTAAATACATGCCAAATGGTGTTCGAAAGGGTTAAGTGTGGTTTAGTTTTAGTATTGCCTCAATTTGTCTATATACTGGCTCTCGCTCGATATACTTTATATAAATTAATAAATTATCATACCAGAAAAAACAAAACAATTATAAAATTGTCAAATCTAAAGTAAAAATCAATTGAATGGATCTATAATAATTTTTCAAAATATTCGCCACCATCATATGCTATTGACATTGAACCGCGCGCGTCAAATATCGTATTAAAGTCTATAAAGAAAACAGTAAAATTAAAAAATCGTCTAAAATTGTTATAAATTATTTTCACACGCGATTTAATTTTATTTCCACATGTAGAGCTCCTTTAGGAAGGCGTATCATACCTGTATGTAGCATTCACAATCGAATATGTATAATGAAAATAAACAAATCAAATAAATAAAACTCAAAACTGAAGTAAAAATGAAAATCCTGAAATCTACTATATGCGATATACTATAGGTATATACTACACATACTCGTATGTGCTGTTTGATATTAGAAAATCGGTAAAAATCAAATCCAAAAATAGATAAACAAAACGAAATTTGAATATTAGAATTTCTACTTAGTTTATATCGTATACAGTAATAATTTTTCGTTGTCATATCATAATAAGCTTACAGTGATGTATGTATGTATACAGAAAAAATGCATTTACAGTACTTTAATGTTGGGAAATTCATCACCCTGTGTGCACGGATATAATGATTTACAATAATTACAAACGAGTTACTGACCTTTACATTTTAAATTGACAGTGTGCGCGATACTTTAATCTAAATGGCATTATTGCAATTTACCTAATTGACTAATAAATTATTACGATTTTTTTGTTGTCCTGACATCTCATTAAATTGGATCTATTTAGTTGCATGACTTAAAAAAAAACGTATAACCACCTCAACTGAACCCATCCTCTTTCTTCTATTCAACCATTAAAATTTAATTCGATATATTTATGATTTATGGAATATCTAAAAAGTAATCACGAAATAATTATGTTAATTTAAATGAATTTGTTGTATTGTATATGCGAGTTTATGCACGACTTTTCAATAATTGCGTTACTGGTGTGTTCTGTACATACAAACATACATATAGAATTGTGTAATGTTCACTGGAAATATATAGAAGTATTAAGTACACTAATTGAATTTTTAAATTGTTTACATGAAAATTTCATCATAATTATACATATTTGTATAATATATCGCGTAAAAATATTACTGTCTGGAAACGACTGCGATAAGTGATTTGTAAATTAATAATAATAATTTTAAAATGAGGCAGTTTTAGATTAAAGCATATTCTCGTAGTAAAAGTTAAAAAATGTATCGAATATAAAATCGGGAGTTACAACGGTCAAAAGTCAACTGCCGAAGTCAGAGAGAACGTTAAAAACTTGGATCTTAAGATCATGTCGTTAGTTGAATAATTTTTCCTTCCGTGTTTCAAATAAATTCAATTATTGTCCGAGTACTGATATAATTTTAACAGATAATTCTTAAAGGAGAATAATACAATAATACTAAAATAGCGTGATAGAACTAAATAAAACTTTTAATGGCTCACACGAAAATTTATCATTTTTAAACAAATAAAATTGTCAGTTGGCCAATAATATTTGTTGAACAATTATATTCTAAAAAGTTGAACTTTTAAATTGATGAGCTTCAAACGAAATTTATTTAGCAACATTTTAATTAATATTAAATTTTCCAACAACAACAAAAATACTTTTGCATTTTTTACAAAAAGCATACATTCGGGAGAATTCATTATGCAAGGAAATTCATTCAAATCATTATTTGGGCTTTCAATAGGCAAGGGCTAATTTAATAACATGATTAACCTTCTCTCTGTGTATTGGGGTCAAATTGACCCCAGTCGATTTTAAAATTAAAAAAAATACGTTTCTTATTATTTAAATGGCCCATGCCCTATAAGATAGCCTCAACTAATATCTCATACACGCAATACAATGAAAATCCGGCCCAAATTACTTGTAAATTTTGTAATTACCATAGTCTGAAATAAACCAAGCGCATTTCTGTGTACTGGGGTCAAAATGACCCCAAGTTACTTACTTCCATGCACTATTTTCTATATAAATCAAAAAATTATTTACTTTTTATAGCTATGAATGTATTGTATATGTCTGTGATATTTGTGCAATTTTTCAGCTAATTAGTAAGTGAGCCCGAGAGAGAAACTGCTTTATTATTCACTTTTCGTATGTGTATTATACATAAAAATGCTAAAAAATCTGAGTTTTCGAAAATTTTATCAAAAATGGGTGAAGAACCTTAAATTATGACCAAAAACTGTCGAAAAATGTCAACAACTGTCAAAAACTGTCGGAAAGTGTCAAAAACTGTACGTGTGATATTGGAAAAAGAGAGGAAATAAAATATTCTTATTGTTTCATGAGTACATAATTGAAATAAACCGGTTAATTTAGAAACTGTTCTAACTGGTTGAAACAATTCTAAACGTTAATGAAGCTAAAATTGTACATTTTTCAGTTTTTTTCGTTGTCAAAAAGTTCTGTAAAAAAATGTCGAAAACAAAAGTTTTGAAAGACTGTCAAGAACTCATGTCAAATCGTGTCACAAACTGTGCCTTATTTATCGACACTATCCGTCTTTGGTTGTATATGTACATAACTATTCCTTTTCCTCATTTTACTTTTGTATTATTTTACCTTTACCGATATTTCGAATGATCGTTGAACGATATTTCTGGTTTAGTTTTTGTTTGTAATTCAATGTGCTTAGTAGTAAAAATAGCTTATCCTGGTTATAGATATTGTTATTATCTGATCTAGCAAACGACAGTGTTGATGTGGGGTTTCCGAATGCGCCGATAATCATTTGTAACTACGATGAGGATGAGCATGCTGAACCGATAAATTTTGATAACGATTAACATTTTCAATTTGTCGCTGACGGTCGAGGAAATGAATAACAAAATGTTGAAAATGCGACGTTGAGGATAAAGAAACAAACACTGGTATGTGGTACCATGCCCAAGATAAAAAAACTATCGGAAAGTGGAGCTTGAAACCTCCGATTGTAACCAAAACACGCAACTTCCTCCTACTACGAGAAAGAAAAGGCTTGATGGTTTAAACAGAATTAAATCAAACCACTCAGTTACTATAATAGCTGTCTAAGACAGAAGCGGCTAAAAATCGATAGACTGGCAGCCTTCCAATATTTATGGAATATGTCCTTGGCAAACATTCGGGGACCTCATAAACCATCATGAAATTTAATCATTGATCAAAAATTGGCTCTAGGTCAAGGGAGATATTCTTTCCGACAGTATATTGGTACCTTCGAAGCTAGAGAAGTTTAGAATTAAAATATTAGAATTAAAATATTCTGGCTATGCAACGCAACCAATTCTTACTCCTTAAACGCAGAAGTAGACGTTGGTAGGCAACCAAGGTAGCATAAGAAATAATAATTACCATGGACAACTTTTCCACTAGATGGGGGGGGGGGGCGAGTAGCAGGGACAGCAGAGACGCAACGATTTCAACAACAACGTCAAGCGACACTACCTACAGTTAGTACAAATTTGGGTGACCGCATGGGAACATGATGATGGAACGAAATCTCGCCCCCCTCTCACAACCGCTGATGGAAAAAATGGTGAAGGGGAATAATAATAGTTGTTTACGGCTTTTCAGAAAAAAGAGTTTGCGGTACCAGGAAATTTGTGTTGTCATTGTGTCTTCTTACAGGTTGGAGCAGTGATGAACTTTAAAATTGTATTGTCTTGTGCTAAATAAATTACTAAAAAATATATTACTAACAAATTTACTAACTATCAACTACTTAGGTGTCTGGAACCGGGTTGAGTCTTTGTTGCTAACATTCCTTTCCCATCCCTCGATCTTGTTATATGTAAAAAGGCGTACGACGGCGGCCTGGCCAGGGGCGGATATCACAACTAATTAGACTTATGTAGTTATCGATGTGACGCCTTTCTTTACGGGGTTTGGCTTCATGAAGAATGGTGTCGTGTTGTGTAACATGGGTATAGTGGTGTTGGTATTCGCATTTATAATACGGGAGACTTGCTTAATGCTTGATCGTACATCGCAATCAATCAATCAATTATGGACAACTTTCTCCACTAGTTGTTCTTCAGCCGATTAACTTTTGCAGAAAAAATAAATACAATAATTGGTACAATTAGATGAAATAAAACCGATCTTCCCAAAGAGTTTAGTAGTAAGGTGGAATTAAAAACACGAGAACTAAAACCTTCAAACTTCTGTTTTGATATCAACCAAACACTTGTGCGTTTTTTTCCCTAAACCAAATAAAAACGTTTTGCTATTATCAACTTTACACAACAATAACGGAGTAGACCGTGAGTCTAATATAAGGAATTAAATTTTGGATTATAACGCAACAAAAGGGGGACATCTTTTTTAAATTAGTGAGAAACTGTACATGCAAAAGGAAAACTCAACGATGGCCGATCGTGTTATTTTTTTAACCTTAATGACCTCGTTGAAGTTGCAGCCTTTACGTTTTGTATAAAAGCGCCAACCGCCAATTTTTATGAAACTCGGAAAGCATCCGAAAGAAAATCATTTCTAAAAGAATTGGCTATGCAACTAGGGCATGCCAACGTATTGGAGCGGCTCTATAACACTCGAAAGTTAAATAAAAATAAGGACAGGAATCGACTTAATAGGTTATAAAGCATTACCAATAAGGCGGGAAACAGCAGGCGAAGAAGTGACGGTTAAGACAGCTAGCAAACGACGAAGATGTTACCAGAGCCATAAATCATCTGATATGAAAACCATAACAAGATGTCATTTTTGTAATGAGCCATTTTGTCCCAAATCATATGGATAGAATGCATAAAAAAAACGGAAAATGGTTTCGAATGAAGAGGAAGTGGCATCAGATTACGCATATGATTAAAACATAAATTTGACTAATTTAAATGTGATTTTCAGCGAATTCAACTGTTAATTTTTTTTTATATGTTTTGAATCTTGAATGTAATTATATTTGTAGAAAATAAAGAATTTTTATTTACTTTCCCTATGAAATACATGAAGATATCTATGGGGTCAGATTGACCCCTATACACAGACAACGTAAGCTATACACAGAGTGAAGGTTAAGAAAATCGATATCTAAAAACTTTCTTCTGTCGGCAAACATCTCACTATGATTTTTTGATAGGCCTATATGCGTGTACTTTAATCATGTATATCCACTAAAATTTCATATTGGGTTGTATGGCTGTGTTTGACTTACAATAAATCAAAATGCATACATTCGGGCGAACCAATGTGAAATTTATCCTAGGTTTTAAGATAAAATTAAAACCTCGCAAAGTTTATTGAGACTTCAAATAGTATGAAACCCCTATAAGAAATTTTAGCGGATGAGCATGATTAATACACACAAAAACCTATCAAAAAATTATAGTGAGATGTGTGCTGGTAGAACAAAGTTTTGAAATATCGATTTTCTTAAATATGCGTAAGATCGAATTTTTCAAGTTTTCGAATAGGGAATCGTTATTTCAATAGGTAAAATATAAAGGGCTGAAATCACTTGAGGTGGTCAAAACTTCGGTCTTGATTAATTCAACTCCCAAATCAATCCCGCAATGGAATCTCTTAAGTCAATCTTCAGCTCAATCTCCAACCAATATAAAAATCAATCTCCATCTCAATCGGAACATAATTTTAAACGCAATCACGAAATTAACCGCCAACCAAACCCTCAAATCAATCACCGTCATACCATTATACCACCATACCATCATACCGCTACCATTACCATCATCATCAAACAATGCTTATATACACACCATCATACCTTCATACCATCATACAATGTCGTCAAAAATCAACTCAACTTTTGAAGTATTAAAAATTCCCCTATAGTAACTTTAGACCTGTTTATCATCTCTCAAGAAGGAGATGAATATTTGTATAAAGTTTGATTCAAATCATTCAATGCGTGTGCAATTTGTTTAAATATCGCACACAACAAAGTGTACATATAAATATATATTTATATAAATATATATTTTTATATATATATATATATATATATATATATATATATATATATATATATATATATATATACACCCACTTTTAAATGCAGTGAAACCTCACTTCAACGGACACCCTATTTATCGGAATCCTCACTTCAACCGAAAAACTTTTAAGTCCCATGCAACTGAAGTTTTTCAATGAAACCCTCCCTTAAATATGCTGCCACTTTATTAGAGCGCACACGGACAAATATTTCTTCGATGATACAGGTTTTATAGGTACACTCCAAATTGAAACTTTTTCTCTTCAATTTGTCCTTTTTAGGCTTCAAATTGAACCTTTAACATTTCAAATTCAACTTTTTACAATTAGGATGGAACTTGGCTATTTCTTAGCCGGTTTTAGTGAAATTTGACATCCATGATTGAAATAGGATTCTTAAATGATTTTTGGATAAAATTCTGGAAATTTCCAAAAAAAAATAAATAAATGGAATTTGACATGCGCTTTGGAAATGGAATTCTAAAATGATTTTTAGGTGAAGTTATGGAATATAGAAACAACTTTATGTAAAACTCATTTTAAAATCCCATTTCCAACGCACATGTCAAATTTCTTCTTAATCCGTTAAGGAATAGCCAAGTTTCATCATACTTGACCATATTCTAGAACTTTATCCAAAGATCATTTAAGAATCCCATTTCCATTGGAAATGCTGGATTTAATCAAAATCGGATAAGATACAGAATCCCAATAAAAGTTTCTCAGTTTAACGGACACCTCACTACAATGGACAACTTTTTGGTTCCGTCGATTTCCGTTGCTGTGAGGTTTCTCTGTATAAAGATTGCTCAACTTCTCACTAAACCCTAATCCAACCCCAACTAAACCGCAACTCAACCCTAACTCAACTCGCAAACGGAACCCAACTTAACCCTCAACTCAACCGCAAACTCTACGCCAAACTCAATCGTCAAACCAGCATATATAAAAAAATTGGTCAACAACTCACTATATCCTATCCAACCCCAACTCACCTCCAACTTCTGACCCCTAACTTAACCTTCAAATCAAACCCAAATTCAATGCCCCATTCAATAATAAAACCAACATATGTATATAAAAAAATTCGTAAATATTTTTATATAACCAGGTGTTTTGGTTCAATTCGTATGGCAGGTACCTTACCCTTTTGACGTACAGTTTCCAAAAGCTTTTCAAATCCCTGCCTTGACCAGACATCCAGACATCCAGACGTCCAGACAGGCGGACGAACATTTTTGTTTTGGCTTTTTCAGACAGACCCAGGGGCTTTCAAAACGTCGAGAAAAATGGTTTTGGACCAATCAAATTTTTCGTCATTTTTGACAGGTTCGCCATTTGAAACAGTGTCGATTAATAGGATAACGCTTTTGAGCCGTTATTAAATGTAAGGAGATTGGCTTTGTGAAAGCCCAAGTATGAACGAATTTTTTGATAAATAAATTCGCCCGAATGTATGCTTTGTGGAACACATACAAACACATTTTTGTTGTTGTTGTAAAATCTAATTAAGATAAACTTCATTTGCCGAAAAATCTTTTAAGATATTTCAACAGAAGCTTGCATTTCAATCGAACTTTAAACTTATGTATATTGTTGTGTACTGTTGTATATTCATCCCGGCTGCGATGATAATTAAGAATTATGTTATGATTTATTGACATTTTAGTATATACTTAATTCATTACCCTACAAGCAATGGTGAGGTGAGTATGGATATATGATTACAATGTTTACATTCATATGTTACATCCCGCTTTTTTTTTATTATTCATTAATTTGTTACTTGGTTGACTATTCTACCTGACCTAGTTGTGATAGTTTTATTGTTGACAGTTTTATTGTTGTTTGGTGATCCGCGAATGCTCGTTGTATCTGCTATGATTATTATCAGCGTTTCTTAAGGTTATGTTCGGCGATTCATTATAACTATATCCCGTATTATTAATAACCTTCGGAATCATCTGCTGATTTGAATTATTTGCAGTATTTTAATCTTTAACCGGATCTTAAAATGGTACTTTAATTTAGTCTGATATCCTTCGGGATAACACATTGTTCATTAGTTGTTTTGATATGATTTGAATTACGTCTATAAGTTCTGTCATTTTCAGCAGAAACTATAAAGCATCTCGGATTATTTGTTTCACCCATTATAGCTCCCGCCATCCAATCACGATGAACTGGTTTCCCTTGTCAGCATAGAACTTCTGTTTTTGCCTTATTTTTGTTAATTCCTCTGTTACCTCCGTTTGCAAATTTTGGTTTAAAGGATGTTGCGAGACAGGTATTATCGTTATAGTTGATCGGCTCATCAATCTTTGATTCAGTGATCCTGAGCATGATGATGTCGGTGTGTTCCGGTAATTCAATACCGCTAAATATACGCAGGAACTATCCTTAATACATATTTTAATCATCGTCTTAGCAATTACCACATACCGTTTCACAAAGCCATTTCCTTGTGGATGATTTGGACTGGACGGTGTATGTTTAATTGACCCTCCATCACAAATTTTTTAAACGTTGTTATTTAATTAATAATCAGGAACGGATTGGATGTATTGGGATTTTCAGGGCTTCCAAAAATTCAATAATAATGAATTTACAGCTAAGCATTTTGGGCATTTTTATTCAAGGATCTCTGACATCTGATATCCAAGCTGTAAATGGTCCGAAACTAAATATTTTAGGTGGACATATTAGTGGATCAGAAGAGATAACGAAACGACTAAACCAAGGTTAAAGCTAAACATTTTTGAGCTTATACTATTCTAAATTTCTAAAGACCCGAATTTGATTTGTTTTTATTTTTTGTGACAAATTATTTCTACTTAGGTATTTAAAACCAAATTGGGATTTAATATATTCTTCTGAATTATCAAACTATGAAAATTCTGTAAGTACTGGAAGCATTAAAAAAAAATTGAATTTTTCCGTACAAAATCCAGAATTATCTAATTTTAAGTTTTTTCAACTACCGATTTCCATTCCAATGTAATCAACCAATTAGAAAGCTTTAGCGGCCCGCTTAGCAATTTTATATCCAAAATTTGAAGTTTTATTTATGACGAGTTCTTCCAAAAAAAAAAACGGAACTCGCCATAGCATAGAAAGTTGTATCTCATTAGATGATTTTTTTGGTTTTAAAGGGAGGGAGGGGATAATTAGATTGACATCATTATTTTATATTTATTGAGATCTGCATAAGCTAGAAATATGGTCGATTTGAGTCTTAAACAAAGCTTAACAATAGTTATGATTAGATATACCATTAAGGCAAAATCGATATTTTGTGCAAACTGCCCTACAGCCGAAAAGGCATACTTCCGTCGTGCCTATACTTTATCCTTAATTGCCAATTTCCATGAAAAATTAATCGGAGTAATTGAATTTTTAATCAGATTTGGTAGTTTTGGCATAAATGACTAATATGGCATTTTTATGTGTAAAACCATGGTAAAGGTTTCGACGTATTTATAAAACTAATTGATAATTTGTGTTTTATGGGCATATTGTCTGACGATAGTTACAGAAATGTTCGGTAAGTATTCGAAAAATTTACCAATATTTCGGTAATAAACCGGTACAGTATTGGATTCCCTCCAAAAAAACTCGCATTAGAAACCTGGACTTTTAAATTTGGAGTTCTCAACACTAGCCTGACACACAATTTAACCAGACAATTGTTGAAATTTCAAATTAAATTAAAGTATGAGTAACTTTTTGAAATTACATAATAAGTACGTACATTTTCAACATCCAATTAGCAGAATTTTCATAGACCTAAATTCCTATAGTTTTTACTTTAAATTGAGCTCCTAAATTTCCGAGAATCTACTTCATAAAAGGCCTTAATTTTAACCTTTTTTGTGCTGTTGATGTTCATTGGAGAATAAGAACTTGCCTACAAAAATGGAATTCATATACACATCATATATCTTACAAAAACCATTAACAGCACAAAAAACTGTAACGGACGTTAATAATAGGTAGATTTAGAAAATTGTGTGCGAAGAAATTGTTCTGTTTATTAGATATATTAATGCAGGTTTGAAAGCTCCTTGGCAACAGCTCCACGGCTCGCCAGGGAGCAGCGGCCCACAGTTTGAGGAGTCCTGATTACTAGATTATTGTTTTAAGGCTTGTTAAATTTAGTGATTAATTTGCTGTTCTCCCAATTTAGATGCCAAATTTAATTTATTTGAGACGGATAGGGTCTGATTTAAATTAATAATTAATTGTGAAGTAAATTAGGTTTTGGGTTTCATTGAATAGGAAACGAACAGCTGGTCATAAAATAATATCTTACATTATTAAAATTAATAAAATAATCGATTATTTTGAATTTCCGAAAACTACAAGCACTCAAGGCTGTGTAGTTTAGAAAGTGTTTTGGCTTGTGCCAACTAATTTATCTTATATTACTAATATAAAGATTGAATGAAATTTAAGTGAAAGGTGTAGTCTAAGTGGAAATTGGATGGCGTGATTTTTACTTACGTATATAACTTAAATTCCGTTAATTAAGTAGCAAATATTTGGTAATAAGAGCTAATTCTTAACTTTGTTTTCAGAGATTCCCAAAAACAGTAAAGGTAACACTTTACAGGACAGCGTCCATCACGGAGCAAACTTCTATTGTCTTGGTGGCAGGTTTGCGGTATTTCAGCAGCTTTAATATGCAATTAAAAACGGCCGGAAAAAGTAAATGGTGGGAAATATATAAGAGGCAACTGGTAGCTAATAAATATTGACTTTAGAATGCTAAAGATTGAAAGCAGTAACAAAAGTAATTTTTAAAAATATATATCGTCTTAAGCATGAACTAAACTACAACCGCCACGGTGTTTGTAACCGGGTCGCTCTCAATCCTATTCTATCCATCCTACCCAATCTTTCCAAGTTGATATAAAAAAGGGTGTACGGTGGGCCCGGTGTCGTATTCATTACGGGAGATCCTGCTTAATACTTGGCCGTACACTCAAAATCAATCAATCAAACAAACAAAGTAATTTAATGTTACTAATCCTACTAAGCAAAAGACTACTAAGCAAGTTAAGGCCAAGCTCAACAAAACGATGTGCAATAATAATGGAATTTTTTTTTATTTATTTATTTATTTATTTATTTAAATCTATTCTACAGTTAAAAACTTAATGAATAGTAAAAAAAGAATTATTATAGATTAAAAAAAAATAAAAGGAATACTAACAATACGGAACATGAAAAAACGAAAACTTTAAAAACGTAAAATGAGATTAAAAATTGCAATTTCTGATTGCCTTACGAAAATACACTCTGGATCTCTCAAAATTAAATAAATGGTAAAACTCATTAAAAATTCTAGCCATTGACTTGGTTGGCTCATTGGAACCATAATTCGTTCTATGAAAGTCAACAAACAAAAATTCCCTTGGACGCAAGCTTCTGGTAGGTACATAAATGCTCCAAGCAGAAATGAGTTCAGTACACTTGATGCGGCCACTAAATCAATCACTAACAAACAAGGCAGATGCAATTTTTCGGCGTTTAACCAACGTATCAATATGAAGGCACTCACACCGAATCACATACGATGGGAGACTTCGCACCTGTTCCCACATAGGTAGATGACGATCAGATAAATGACCAAGCTTCCTGGCCATATAGATAGTAAAACGTTTCTGAATAGATTCCAATCTTGCAATATGCACATCCTGATGAGGATACCAAACCACTACAGCATATTCAAGGTGAGATCTTACTAAAGAAGTATATAGACTAACACACGAAAATGCATCCATAAAATCCTTTGTCATTCTAAAAATAAAACCTAACATAGAATTGGCCTTTAATATTATTTTATCTATGTGTAAAGCAAAAGTTAATTTCTGATCAAACAGAACTCCTAAATCAACAGTTGAAGTTACTCTACAAAGTAGATCTCCATCAAAATAATAATTGACAATATTTGGATTGAGTGTTCTGAAAAACGACATCACCTTACACTTCTGTACATTGATGAACAATTTATTCTTAGAGCACCAACTAGACAATATATTAATTTCGGATTGCAAAACCTCAGCATCACTTACAGATTGAACATGCATGAAAATCTTCAAATCTTCAGCAAATAATAAACATTTACAGAATTTAAAAATATTAGGAATATCATTCACGAATAAAAGAAATATAATTGGGCCTAAATGGGACCCCTGAGGGACTCCTGAATGACAATAGATATAATCTGACTTAACATCATTCAATAGAACATACTGCTTCCTACCAACTAGATAAGAAGAAATCCATTTAAGAAAATTTGGATCAAGACCAATAACCGAAAGTTTTTCAATAATAATTTTATGGTCGATTGAATCAAAAGCTTTAGCAAAATCAAAGTAAATTGAATCAACTTGGGCGCCTTTAGATTCAAGTGACTCAATAGTGAATTTAGTAAATTGCAACAGATTGGTAGTCGTAGATTTACCACTGGTGAAACCATGCTGGAAACAAGAAATTATCTCTTTAGTATGGAATAACAAATGTTTCGACACAATTAATTCGAAAAGTTTTGGTATAGACGAAAGAATTGAAATACCACGATAATATGATATATCAGAACGGTTACCCTTTTTGTAAATTGGAACAATGTGAGAAATTTTCCAAGCTGAAGGAAATTGTCCAGAAATTAATGATTGGTTGAAAAGATAACATAATGGAGTTACAATATATGAGCTCACACATTTAAGTATTGACGATGTATACCATCAGGCCCACATCCATCATTAAAATCTGACAGATATTCATAAATGTCATCTTCAGTTATTGATAGGTACGGAATGTTAAATTGGCAATTACTAACAGTAGGGTCGCTTTCAAAGGATCCGTAATTAACTTTATATACCGATTGAAAGAAACTAGCAAAACCCTCGCAGATTTCAGGAACCGTGCTCAGTTTACCTCCATTAAAAATCATTACCGATGGATAGCCAGTTGTGTTACGTTTTTCGTTAACAAACTTCCAAAATGTTTTAGGGTTTTGTTTGATATTAGTTTCAATCACACTTATATACTGACAATATTTAGAATGAAATACAGATTTAAATTGTTCACGTAGATCAACAAATTTGGATTTATTCAGTTGACAATTATTGGATCTGAATCTATCGTAAGCTTTATTTTTACGGTTACGTAAGTTGATCAAATCAGAATCAAACCACCGTGGGTAATTATAGTTACGCTTCTTCCTCAAAGGTACGAATTTATCAAAAGCAACAAATAGTAAGTCATTAAAATTTTTTACATTTTCATTAACATCATTGGCTCGAAAAAAATCATCCCAACAAACGCCACGGAGATATTCAGAGAGACCTGGATAGGGATTCCGACTGCATTTTGGATGATTTTCTTAAGCATTATTTTCAGCCTGAATTTAGGCAATCAAAATAAATATAAATCATTATTAATTGCGTGCCTATCACTGAAAATGTAATAAAAAAATTCTTTTGTTATAATTTCTACAATATTATTTTATGATCGTTGTTTGAATTTATACAGTTGACCTCCAATTTACAAAACAAATTCGGTCAAAAGATCCCAACGTTTAGTGAAATTGTTTTAAATTGAAACCAACATTTCGTGAATATTGTATAATTCATTCTAAAGGTTCATAAATGTATGAAAGTTATTGATCATTTAATTTGAAAAACCCAAGTTAATGAGATTTATCGCACATAGCGGACATAACGTAATATAGGGGTTCGCCGTATATATTTGAGATAAAACGTACATAGTTAAGTATGTAGGTATTTTTTTTTTTGCTTTGATATACATACTCGTACATTTGCATTCAAATGAATTTATCAATATTGAAAAATTTTGGTTACTAAGGTAAATTCTCTTAATCTTTAATAAGACTCAATTCCCTTAATCGCATTTTGATAATTTATGCATCTTTGTTGATGTTCATATAAAAATTTTACTTACAATTAGTGATTCTATAAATCATTCTAACAATATATGTAGGTTTGCCTTGCATTTTAGATGGAAGAATTATTTATTATAATACAAATACCACTAAAACTCCAACAAATTTTATGTGGTATGTACTTGAAATATATTTTAAAAAAATGATGAACCGCCGAAATGTAGGCTAATGAATTACAAATCATGTGTTACACAAAAAAATGCTAACCAAATTATAAAATTTTAGCAGTACCTTTCGAAACTATACTGCAAATTTAAAATTAATGCCTTAAGCGCAAATCCGCAGAAAAACTAAAAAAAAACTGACGTTCGTTTTTTCGCGGTTTCAGAAAAATGTTTAATTGATTTGGAAAATTGGATTTTAATTTTTTCGGTCAAAAAAACATATTTGGTACAGAAAAAATTCTAGTAGATTCGATAAATTTCCAGAAGATTTTAGGGTCAAATAAAGCAAAATTTGGCAATTATTCTAAAAAAATGAAACGTTTTTGTTTTCGTTTTTTATGGATTTAGGTTTTATTAAAGAACACAATAAATTAAAGAATTTTGACAATATCAAGGTAATGTAATTTAAAAAGTGTAAATAAAAAATACGGGTTGTGTCAACAAAAGTGTGAGATGAAAAATTTTAATTTGAAAACCCTAGTCTTAAAATTTTTAATTTTTTTACTTATTTATGGACGCTCTTTCGAAAAAAAACGTAAACGAGGTGTAAATATTCGAAACATAGAAGCTCTTTGGGATTGCTTGGAATGCTTTGCTATAAAGACCCATCACAAGGGGGCGTGTATATAAGTGGATAATTTCTTAAGTGATTTAACGTAACGGGGAACCTATTGAGCCGTGGGGGTGATATTATATTGTTTTTTTTTTAATGACGATTGTGACGGTATTATACAAATTTTGGCACCGTACAACGGTATATATGTAAATAATCAAAGTATGTATTAATAATTAAATATACAATATATAAGGTAATTAAAAATGTTATAAAATAAATTATTTTGTTTTATTTTATCGAACGATGAAATTATTGTTATATTATTTTATTTTCCTATTTCCTATATTGATTTGAATGAAAAATCAAAAATAACATAACATAAAATTGTTGCACTCAGATTCGGCCTCATTATGATATTGAAACTCTTTATACATATCGTCGGCTTAGTTCTTTTTTGTTCTATATTAATAAATGTTTCTTTTAGATAATGCAATTTAAACTTTGAGTAACTTTTTTCTGCGTTCGTTTTAACTTTACATAAAATAAGAAGTATTTACTTTAATTCCCAATTTTTCTACGACCCTTAAATTTTTTTAAAATTAAAACCCCAAAATTGATGTTTTTCTCGATAGAACAAAAAAGAACTAATGCGACGATATACTAATATTTTATGTGAATAAGTTTTACACTTATATTCTAAAATTATTTCTAACTACAAATAAATGAACCGGCACTTTTGGGGACAATTATTATTTGTAACTGCAAATAAATGGACTAGTGCTATTTTCTCCACCTGCGTCACTTTTGCAGTATAATATTTTTTCAAAAAATTTAACACGGATCATTTAATTATTTCGAACTAAAATACCTGTGTGACATTGATATAAGATATCCCGTAAAACGTCAAAGATGTCTGAAAGCAGCTTTAGACCTAATTTTTGAATGTTAATAAAAATTTGACAACAAAATTCGGCAAAAAAAATATTAAATATAAAAGATAATGGCCACAGCTCTTTCAAATAAAATGAACAAAGAAAGCAGCCAAATACGGTTTTCCCTATACATATATATTTTATTTTATTTAGAAAGGGTGCCAACTCAGTATGATTATTGATTATAATCAATTAGATTCGATGTGCGTGATTTCAGCCTGTAATTGATTTGTCAGAATCTAACTACCGCGTATGTCGAGCGATTACTTTGTATGTTATTTGATTATAAATATTTAATTTTATATTATTCTATGTTCATTATACTTAAATCTATAAAACAAGTGTTTGAATATTTTCCCGTAATATTTTAATACATAATACACCTGCAAAATGGACCTATGTAGTTTAAAAACCAGCTTGACTGGTTTGTAGACTATAGGTCCATTTTGCAGGTGTATCATTGTTTTATTGTACTTCTCATATACTGAGCTAAAGACGAAGCGAATTTTTTTATTTATGCCTAAACCATCAAGTTAAACGTATGCAGCGATACTTTTATAAAATATTTTAATTATATCGGCTAAATCGTATCGGCTAAATAAAAATTGGAAATTGTGAGGCAATGGTAAGTGGTTTGTAACTTTGTTTTTTTCTACCATGAATTGCCATATCTTTCAAATATTTTTAGTCAAGAGAAGACGCAAGGAACAAAAAGGGCAGACGCATTGGTTTGGCCCAAAAATCTGCACTAATTGATTTAGTTGAACAAAATTTTCAGTTTGCTATAGGTAATTTCAAATATGTATATAATATATTACTATATGTCACTCTTGTTTAATTGTATTGAATTAAAATTTTACATTTTCAAGGAAAACACGCTTCTGCAACGGGTAAGGCTGATAAAAAGGAATGTTGGCGAAAAATAGCGGGATCGTTAAATGAAATGGGGCCTATTTCTAAAACTGTCGAAGAATGGCGAACTGTAAGTGATGATAATTATTATTAAGAATTCATATAGTTATTATTTTAATTTTAATTGTTATAGGCATTCAACGGAGTGAAAGCAAAAATTAAAGAGAAGCTAAAAAGGATTCGCCAAGAAAAAAATAGAACAGGATTGGGCCAATTGCAACCAGAAGACATCGGGGCTAGTAGCACTGAAGCCGATGCCACTCACATAACAGAAGAAGACTGGAGAATTATTAATTTATGTGGTATGAATGCCTTGGACGGACTAGAAGTCAACGAAGTTGGTACAAATATTTCGGTAAGCTAAAATTGTAATGCACATATGTAAGCTCGTTACAAAAGGTCTATTTATTTTAGTCTGCATCTAATCCAGTGCCAAGTATAGAAATGAGCCCAATAATAAATCTAAATGTACCAACATCATCCTTTGAAGTGATAACATGTACAAACGCTAACGATTCGTATCATACTTCGCTGACCTCGAATACACCCAACACTACCACGTCTACCACTTCCACCTCTGTCTTGACCGCTTCTGCTCCTCGCAGCATAATAAATACACGACGTACTAGGGTAAGTGTATTTGGTTTTTTAAGTTAAAATATATTTCTAATAACTATTTATTCATAGGAATATACCGATAGTGCCGCAATAGCAGAATCAATTAAGTTGCAAAAAACAAACAATGAAAACCAAATCACCATGATAAACTTTTTAAAAGATATTGCTGAGAACCAGAAAACCATCATTAAATTAATGAGGAGCAGTAATTAACTGTAAATTTTAAAACAAAATTAAATTAAAGTTAAATATTTTCTATTTCATGTTCATTGCTACATATTCATTGTTATAAAACAATAATTGAATTTAATACAGAAAAAATAAATTGGTGTTAATAAATAACAATTATAAAACAAATAATTTTAATTTAATTTTGGAGACTCTCTATTACCCAGTTTCTATTTCTTGTGCCTTGAGCGAAATAACTATTGTTCCCACTATTGGTATCTGAAACATATCAAACGGCTAAGTTAATAACTGAATAAATTTGAATTAGCAGTAAATATGCCTTGGCTATGGTCCCATTCCGAAGTTGAGAGACTAATTAGATCGTCGATAACGTTAAAGTTATTTTTTACTAAAATATTGTGCAACACGACGCAGGATATGATGATGTGTGCTGCGCTCTCCGGGTCATACCGCAATACACGTTCGCCCAAAATACACCTGTGAATCATATTTAAAAATAAAAATAAAAATATATTATTTAATTTCTTAGAAAACAAAATACCGGAAACGGTTTTTTAATAAACCAATGCACCTCTCAATTTTACTTCGTATTTTTCTGTGCACGTAGTTATAATTTTTTCCCCCGGCTGTTGTTGGGTTTTGGATTGGTGTCAATAAAAATGGTTGTAGCGAATAACCACTGTCACCTAAAAAATTCAATGCGATTAATTTATTGTTAATATTTATATTAACAATATATGTGTAATGGTTTACCTAAAAGCCACTGCATTGTTCCTTCTTCCTCCAAACCTGCTTCCAGTAATGTAAAAATGTTGCTGTTGCTCCAAATAAAACTATCATGTGTTGATCTAATATTTATATGTATTAACGATATTGAATTAAAATTAATTAATCATTACTTACCCTGGGTAGCGTGGATTGCAATTTAAAATTAGCAAATTATTATCACAAATCTAAAATAAAAAATTATATCAAATACAATTTAATTTTTATATTTAAAAATCTAAATTTATTTACCAACTGGACGTTTATAGAATGGAATCCTTTTCGGTTTACATAGGCATTTTCAATGTGCTTTCTTAATCCAGTTAGCGCCACATGAGTTCCATCAATAAGCCCAATTATATTTGGAAAACCATATTCTCGATGAAAACTAAAATCATATTTTAGTGTCACATAAATTATACTGCTAAATCGATTCTTCTCTAAAATGTTACGTACCTTATTTTAGTTGAATCGATTTCATCTTGCGTCTGCGGGAATTTGACATGAATATTTCCCAGCTGGGTGGATATAATTCGGGTGAATTTTTTGACGCACCTGTGAACGGTTGTTTGACTCAAGCAAACTAGCGCGTCAGACCCAATCCTTCGTTGATAACTGCCACTACCTAAAAAATTTAGTACCGATAGTATCTACAAATTAAAATAAAATATAAATAATTTGTATGTAAACGTTATTAATCAAAATCCAAATAAATTAATACCTCTAGATGAATAGGAATTTTCTTCTGATGAGCATAATCTGTAATAGCAACGGAACTTAAAGCTTTTATTTCCTCTATGAAATTTAAACAAATAGATGGAGGTAACCGATACATTTCTATGAACCTATTGTAAAATTATTTTTGTAAAAAATGTTTTATTTTAGAATTGTAATATGGTAATTAGGTGCCTGATTCAAAGGCTTCATATGTCATTTGTAATAATAATTATTAATTATTATTCTTATATTTACCTAGCTGCCGAAATATCAAATAGATCCATATTGTCTCGTAAATATTTACGAAAAATAATCAATTTATTTCGTCTTCAACGACAAGACACAATACAACTAACGGAACTCATTCTAAAATTTAAAATTCAATTTAAAATAAGGATTTATATGTCCAACTACATGAAGCACACTTTTAAAATAAATAGAAAAATTTATTAATATCAAAGTTTGTTTATTTCCTGTTAGAAATAATTTTAGAATATAAGTGTAAAACTTATACACATAAGATATTAGTATATGTATAAAGAGTTTCAATATCATAATGAGGCCGAATCTGAGTGCAACAATTTTATGTTATGTTATTTTTGATTTTTCATTCAAATCAATATAGGAAATAGGAAAATAAAATAATATAACAATAATTTCATCGTTCGATAAAATAAAACAAAATAATTTATTTTATAACATTTTTAATTACCTTATATATTGTATATTTAATTATTAATACATACTTTGATTATTTACATATATACCGTTGTACGGTGCCAAAATTTGTATAATACCGTCACAATCGTCATTAAAAAAAAAACAATATAATATCACCCCCACGGCTCAATAGGTTCCCCGTTACGTTAAATCACTTAAGAAATTATCCACTTATATACACGCCCCCTTGTGATGGGTCTTTATAGCAAAGCATTCCAAGCAATCCCAAAGAGCTTCTATGTTTCGAATATTTACACCTCGTTTACGTTTTTTTTCGAAAGAGCGTCCATAAATAAGTAAAAAAATTAAAAATTTTAAGACTAGGGTTTTCAAATTAAAATTTTTCATCTCACACTTTTGTTGACACAACCCGTATTTTTAATTTACACTTTTTAAATTACATTACCTTGATATTGTCAAAATTCTTTAATTTATTGTGTTCTTTAATAAAACCTAAATCCATAAAAAACGAAAACAAAAACGTTTCATTTTTTTAGAATAATTGCCAAATTTTGCTTTATTTGACCCTAAAATCTTCTGGAAATTTATCGAATCTACTAGAATTTTTTCTGTACCAAATATGTTTTTTTGACCGAAAAAATTAAAATCCAATTTTCCAAATCAATTAAACATTTTTCTGAAACCGCGAAAAAACGAACGTCAGTTTTTTTTTAGTTTTTCTGCGGATTTGCGCTTAAGGCATTAATTTTAAATTTGCAGTATAGTTTCGAAAGGTACTGCTAAAATTTTATAATTTGGTTAGCATTTTTTTGTGTAACACATGATTTGTAATTCATTAGCCTACATTTCGGCGGTTCATCATTTTTTTAAAATATATTTCAAGTACATACCACATAAAATTTGTTGGAGTTTTAGTGGTATTTGTATTATAATAAATAATTCTTCCATCTAAAATGCAAGGCAAACCTACATATATTGTTAGAATGATTTATAGAATCACTAATTGTAAGTAAAATTTTTATATGAACATCAACAAAGATGCATAAATTATCAAAATGCGATTAAGGGAATTGAGTCTTATTAAAGATTAAGAGAATTTACCTTAGTAACCAAAATTTTTCAATATTGATAAATTCATTTGAATGCAAATGTACGAGTATGTATATCAAAGCAAAAAAAAAAATACCTACATACTTAACTATGTACGTTTTATCTCAAATATATACGGCGAACCCCTATATTACGTTATGTCCGCTATGTGCGATAAATCTCATTAACTTGGGTTTTTCAAATTAAATGATCAATAACTTTCATACATTTATGAACCTTTAGAATGAATTATACAATATTCACGAAATGTTGGTTTCAATTTAAAACAATTTCACTAAACGTTGGGATCTTTTGACCGAATTTGTTTTGTAAATTGGAGGTCAACTGTATAAATTCAAACAACGATCATAAAATAATATTGTAGAAATTATAACAAAAGAATTTTTTTATTACATTTTCAGTGATAGGCACGCAATTAATAATGATTTATATTTATTTTGATTGCCTAAATTCAGGCTGAAAATAATGCTTAAGAAAATCATCCAAAATGCAGTCGGAATCCCTATCCAGGATAGGGATTCCGACTGCATTTTGGATGATTTTCTTAAGCATTATTCTCAGCCTTAATTTAGGCAATCAAAATAAATATAAATCATTATTAATTGCGTGCCTATCACTGAAAATGTAATAAAAAAATTCTTTTGTTATAATTTCTACAAATTATTTTATGATCGTTGTTTGAATGTATACAGTTGACATCCAATTTACAAAACAAATTCGGTCAAAAGATCCCATCGTTTAGTGAAATTGTCTTAAATTGAAACCAACATTTCGTGAATATTGTATAATTCATTCTAAGGGTTCATAAATGTATGAAAGTTATTGATCATTTAATTGGAAAAACCCAAGTTAATGAGATTTGTCTCACATAGCGGACATAACGTAATATAGGGGTTCGCCGTATATATTTGAGATATAACGTATAAAGTTAAGTATGTAGGTATTTTTTTTTGCTTTAATATACATACATACATTTGCATTCAAATTAATTTATCAATATTGCAAAATTTTGGTTACTACGGTAAATTCTCTTAATCTTTAATAAGACTCAATTCCCTTAATCGCATTTTGATAATTTATGCATCTTGGTTGGTGTTCTTCATATAAAAATTTTACTTACAATTTAGGTTTGTCTTGCATTTTAGATGGAAGAATTATTTATTATAATTCAAATACCACTAAAACTCAAAAAAATTGTATGTGGTATGTACTTGAAATATATTTAAAAAAAATTATGAACCGCCGAAATATAGGCTAATGAATTACATATCATGCGTTACACAAAAAAAATGCTAACCAAATTATAAAATTTTAGCAATACCTTTCGAAACCACACTGCAAATTTAAAATTAATGCCTTAAGCGTAAATCCGCAGAAAAACCAAAATAAAAACTGGCGTTCGTTTTTTCGCGCTTTCAGAAAAATGTTTAATTGGTTTGGAAAATTGAATTTTAATTTTTTCAGTCAGAAAATAGCTATTTGTGTATCAAGAGCGCAAAGTGCCAGTTTGTCACGCGAGAAAGGAAATTGCTGGCCGACGGGACGGAGGCCAGCAACCTTTCGAGCGTGACAAACAACTTTGCGGACGTGTTTCACACTTTATTTTTCCTACAATCATTTTAAAAAATATAATAAAAAGATAATTTTGTAGTAAAATTTACTATACTGACAATACGATTTTATTTTAGGACCGACATTTTGTTCAATCGAGTAGTCAAAGATTTTTTTTATTTTTCATAAAGAAAAACAAAAATTTGGTTTGATGTTTTATACAAACATTAGTCTTTCTTTAAACATGCGTGCGGTTTCAAGTTTTGTCACACGTTTCTAAGAGAAACGTGTGACAAAGTAATTTGTTTATTAACTGTCAAAAAAACAGACACTTTGGGCTTTGAAAACAGAGAAAAAAAGCCTGCTTTTCACGGCGATTGTAGGAAAACATATTTGATACAAAAAAAATTTAACTCTCATTTTCTAGTAGATTCGATAAATTTCCAGAAGATTTTAGGCTCAAATAAAGCAAAATTTGTCTATGGATTTAGGTTTTATTAAAGAACACTAAATTAAAGAATTTTCATAATATCAAGGTAACTCGTGCTATAAATATAATTTAATAGTTGTAAATAAAAAAGACGGATTGTGTCAACAATAAATAGCGCGTCAAATTTAAATTTAGGCGTAGAAAAATGACGGCTCTCGATAGCAGCTGCCAGGAGCGAATAAAGAAACTCAGCTCTAGTTTTAAAATTTTTAATTTTTATACTTATTTATGGTCGCTCTTTTGAAAAAAACGTAAACGAGGTGTAAATATTCGAAACATAGAAGCTCTTTTGGATTGCTTGGAATGCTTTGCTATAAGGACCCATCACAAGGGAGTGTGTATATAAGTTGGGACTTGAGAGTTTCTTAACTGATTCAACGTAACGGGGAGCCTATTGAGCCGTGGGGGTGAAATTTATATATATTTTTTTAAAATGACGATTGTGACGATATTATACAAATTTTGGCACCGTACAACCATAAACCACTCAGATAGATAAATCCTAATTTTAAATTGAATTTTACATTTTGGAATGAGTGCCGTTAGCTGTATTGTGTCTTGTCGTCGAAGACGAAATAAATTGATTATTTTTCGTAAATATTTACGAAACACTATGGATCTATTTGACATTTTGGAAGCTAGGTAAATACAAGAATAATAATTAATAATTATTATTACAAGTGACATATGAAGCCTGTGAATCAGGCACCTAATTACCATATTACAAATCTAAAATAAAACATTTTTCACAAAAATAATTGTACAATAGGTTCTTAGAAATGTATCGGTTACCTCCATCTATTTCCATTAGCTATTACAGATTATGATCATCGGAAAAAAATTCCTTTTCATCTAATTTATTAGATTAGGTATTGATTTATTTGGATTTTGATTAATAACGGTCACATATAAATTATTTATATTTTATTTTAATTTGTAGATACTATCGGTACTAAATTTTTTAGGTAGTGGCAGTTATCAACGAAGGGTTGGGTCTTACGCGCTAGTTTGCTTGAGTCAAACAGCGGTTCACAGGTGCGTCAAAAAAAATTCACCCGAATTATATCCACCCAGCTGGGAACTGTTTATGTCAAATTCCCGCAAACGCAAGGTGAAATCGATTCAACTAAAATAAGGTACGTAACATTTTAGGGAAGAATCGATTTAGAAGTATAATTTATGTGACACTAAATTATGATTTTAGTTTTCATCGAGAATATGGTTTTCCAAATATAATTGGGCTTATTGATGGAACTCATATTGCGCTAACTGGATTAAGAAGGCACATTGAAAATGCCTTTATGAACCGGAGAGCATTCCATTCTATAAACGTCCAGTTGGTAAATAAATTTAGATTTTTAAATATTTGGCCCTAAAATCTTCTGGAAATTTATCGAATCTACTAGAAAATGAGAGTTAAATTATTTTTGTACCAAATATGTTTTTCTGACCGAAAAAATTAAAATTCAATTTTCCAAACCAATTAAACATTTTTCTGAAACCGCGAAAAATCGAACGCCAAAGGTACTGCTAAAATTTTATAATTTGGTTAGCATTTTTTTGTGTAACGCATGATATGTAATTCATTAGCCTACATTTCGGCGGTTCTTAATTTTTTTTGAAATATATTTCAAGTACATACTATATACAATTTTTTTGAGTTTTAGTGGTATTTGTATTATAATAAATAATTATTCCATCTAAAATGCAAGATAAACCTATATTGTTAGAATGATTTATAGAATCACTAACTGTAAGTAAAATTTTTATATGAAGAACACCAACCAAGACGTATAAATTATCAAAATGCGATTAAGGGAATTAAATCTTATTAAAGATTAACGGAATTTACCGTAGTAACCAAAATTTTTCAACAAGTTACGTACATACTTAGATAGATAATATCTCAAATATGTACGGCGAATCCCTATATTACGTTAAGTCTGCTATGTGCGATCAAATCTCATTAACTTGGGTTTTTCAAATTAAATGATCAATAACTTTCATACATTTATGAACCTTTAGAATGAATTATACAATATTCACGAAATGTTGGTTTCAATTTAAAACAATTTCACTAAACGTTGGGATCTTTTGACCGAATTTGTTTTGTAAATTGGAGGTCAACTGTATAAATTCAAACAACGATCATAAAATAATATTGTAGAAATTATAACAAAAGAATTTTTTTATTACATTTTCAGTGATAGGCACGCAATTAATAATGATTTATTTTTATTTTGATTGCCTAAATTAAGGCTAAAAATCATGCTTAAGAAAATCATCCAAAATGCAGTCGGAATCCCTATCCTGGTGTGTCGCATTCTTTAAAATCATAAAACGAATCATCAAAATCATCAAATAGTATCGGATAATTGCGTAAATATCGAACTATTACACACATACTTGAATAATCACGAAAATCTCGAATATAACTGTTTCGAAACAACAAATCACCAATTAAGTCTCAAACAGATTGAATTTTTTTGGCAAAAGAGGTAAATTTGGAATGTAAAATGTATACAACAACAAATCAACCCAACAAACACTAAAATCGTTGTCGTTTGATTTCAAACCAATTTAGCGCAAATTTTCTTCTAAATTTAAATACCTGTCAGAACCTAAGACCATTTTTATTTCTGTGGAGTCAGAATACGTGTAATTACTCAGACATTCACCTTCAGCAGCCGAGAAGAAATTGTTGGGCCTGCCTTAAGAAAATATTTATTAGCAACAGGAATGATTTCTTCTTTCTCTAAAAAGAAATGTCCCGTTTTGCAAATTTGAAAGAGTGGTCTATCACAGTCCTTTAAATTGTCTCCTTAATTATAAATTGAAAAATAATTTTATTGTAAACGTAAAGAATACTTTTTAAGGGGGTATTCTGGTCTAGAATTTTGAAAAAATCAATTTTTTTTTTTTTTTTTTGCATATTCTTAAAGTTTAGGCCTTTAAGTATATAGTATATCATCGAGAGAAAATTTTATAATGCAAATAATTTAAGGAGTTCGTCATGCCGAAGCAAATCAGGCAATAGACGGTGGTCAATGCCTGACTAACCGATCATTTTTGGTATAAATATATTACAGTAAAGTTTCTTTTTATGCGGTAGATACATTTCACATCACATAAAAAAAAATAGCACAAAAAAAGATACAGTTTACACTGCAAATTGAGGATATCCCCTGCCACTAAACGGCGCGAGAGGCACCACAATTTGTATGAGCCAAAGGTGATAACCGGTTATTTATTTACCGTAATTATATTTAAATTCAAATATTAATCGATAAATTAATTACCATTGAAAATAAATTTAATTTTTTAAATGCAAAAAATGATTATTTTGAAACAAGTTGACCAAGAAACCTGTCCAATTATGCATTTATTTATCGGTTGATCACCTTTGGCTAAGTTGTAAAACCGTACACCAGAAGTCAAATACTCTGCGTAAAAAGGCGAATATTTATATATTCAATGAACAAAAACCAAAATAGAGAAATAAAAAGAAATAAAATGTTTCGTCTTATATTTAAAATAGGGGAATCACCAAAATTGATGAATTTAAAGTAACTTACATATGTAGCAGATTTTTTTTAAGTTTGTCGTAAAATCGCATAAAAAAATTCGCATAAAAGAAGGCTTTACTGTATATAAATGTATGAATTATAGCAAAGCAATCTTGATTATACCAGAGCCTACTCTATAAATAAGAGCCTCCACATTGACTGTATTTTTTTACTAAGCTTAAAATAAAGTACATAAAATTTTTTCTTTACTATGAAACTATATGGGGAAACGATTGTTTTCAATTACATTTTTACTCTATAAGAATTATGAGCTTTTATATTATTTTTATACGAAAATGTTCATAAAACATGTAATTTTATTTGATTGAAAAATCGAATTATGAAAATGTTTATTTCTTAGATCCTCTTGGAATATAAACTATTGCTAAACTTTTACGGAATGTTGTTGTTGTAAAATACGTCATAACATAAAAGTTGTAGCGTTCAAGCGAATGTAAATATACAAATTATATTTACTTATTCGTTTCTCCGCCACAATATAGCAAATTACATATATTGGCGTGCACCGCATAAACGTAGTTATTCAGACATTGTGCCCAATATATTAGCGATACATATTTATATTTATAACGCCGGGATGTTAGCTAACGACGAAATTATAAAATTCATTAATTTTAATTTGATTTTGGCAACGCAGCAAGATAAATTCATTTATTAATTTTGTTCATCGTCTCGATAAAGTTTTTTTTCATAGACAGTCGTTGTTTTTCCTTTACAATAAAAAGGTCTAATTAATATTTTTTTTTCCAATCGCGAAACTTACCAGTGTCAAGTGGTAGAGAGTATTTTTGTGCATACGAGTGATGCAACATATTACTCCATTTTTTGTAACACTTAATTTTTCAAATAAATAAAATTCAAAATTGTGAAAAGTTTTTTTTAGTCGAAAACTAAAAAACATAATTGAATTAAATTAAAATAAGAATATTGTGAACATTATAAAATTTCAATAAATATTTTTAAAATTAAAATATAAACAATATCAAGGCAGTGTTCTTTTTTTTGTGGGTGATAAGTTTTGTTTTAAAAGAAAACCTTGGTCGCGTGCAGTTTAGGAAGTGCTGCAACCGGGATACTATAAGTGGTGACCCCGACGGCCGTGTTTACGGCACAGCAATTACGAGTTTGGTTGTTTTAACATTTTGCACACCTAGTACGATTCCGTACTAGGTGGAACGGTATGTAAATAAAGTAAATAAAAACAAATAAAACGGTACTGTCAAAGATTTTTTTTCGCTTTTATATATTCCAACGAGTACAAGAAGAGGGTGAAGATTAAAATTGTAGTACAAATATATGCAATTAAAACGGTTTAAGCAAGTAAAGCGTGCACCAAGAGATCACCATCACAATAATAAATTACAACTGGATTCAACAAATGGTAAAACACGGATAAAACAACAGCAGCAACAACAGGACCAACAGCAGAGACAACTTAGCAACAACAGCAACAGTACAACATTAAATAGATAAGTGGACAATATTTTTTTTCTTTTCCTTAAATTTAAAAAAAAAGTTTTTTTTGGGTGTGTCCATCATTTCAAAAATTATAATTATTTAAAATCTCAGATTAACGTAATTATTGGCAAGAATAACAAAATCAAAAAATTTTCTTTCTATTTTTTATAAATATTTTATAACTTCAACATTTTTTTTTTTGTTTCGGCTATATATATAATTTCAAATTTTTAAATGTAAACTTTTTACCACGGACACAAAATAGTAACCGAGTATATTCAATTAATTTCGTTAGTTTCGTTAAACCTTCGGTTAACTTTTCGAGTTATTTTTTTGTTGTTGCAAAATCAATGCTATTCGGAAAGTAAACACAATTAAAAACGGACATCTACCATTTATATTATATACATAGTATATATTTTTATTACATTTCACACAACAATTATAATATATTACATTCAGTGATAAATAACAACTTTACGAGCCCCTCCAATACGCTTGACATTACACGTCCCGTAATTCGAGGGCATCTCGCTACATAATTCTCAACAGTTTTTTTTCACAAGGTAGCCAGGTAACCTTGCTGTTGATTGACCTTGCTACATCTATCGCTTTTTCGTTTTTGCTTCAATTTTATTTCGGTTCAATTTATAAAATTTTTTTTTCGAAATTTTAATTTCGTTTAATAAGTTATACAATTTTCATTAATTACGGTTCAGTGAAGTGCTTGTATCGACCGCATATTATCAATATTTTGCGGAATTTTATATACATTAGACGTTATGTCACCGAATCCGCCCGATAACGAGAAAACTAAAGCCGAAAACATGGATAGCACGAGCAACGCTAGCCAAGCACCCGAAGTTGCAGCCTCAAACGTGCTCAAGCTGCAGCCGTTCTGGCCTCAGTCAGCCACCACCTGGTTCAGATTAGCCGAGATTCAATTCGGCCTGCAAAATATTGTTTCGGATAAACAAAAATTTCTGCACACACTCGCCGCATTACAACCATCTGCATGCGAAACGATTTCGGATTTTCTGGCCAACCCGCCAACCGAAAATCGTTATACCACACTCAGGTCAATACTTTTGGAACGCCTATCGCAATCGCGTGAAAGCAAGCTCGAGGCCCTGCTGACCGGACAGCCCCTCGGAGACAGAAAACCCTCCGAGGCTTTACCGCACATCCGCACTCTTGCCGGAAGCGAGTTCCCAGATGAAGTGGTACGCTCCATGTGGATACGAAGATTGCCAAAGTTAATAAAAATCGCTTTGATGGCCCAGCCAGAAAGTGTCGCGATGGACACACTGGCGAGCATTGCGGACAAAATGTTCGAACATCTGAACCCGCAACAGCAAGAGGTTAGCGCATTGGCACATTCATTTCGGCCCGCACTACAATCACAATCGCCGCACAGTAATAGTAGCCGTACACCAAGCAATCAAGCAAATAATCTTGAGAACCGCATAAAATTAATTGAATCCAGACTCGACGGTTTGTTTAGAAGTCGAAGTCGATCACGGGGGCGTCAATCGTACCAAAGCACCCGCTCGAACACCCCTGGCAGGGATACCACCACCACCCAACAAGGGAAATGCTGGTATCATTCCAGATTCGGCGCTAAGGCGCATAAATGCATTCCCCCGTGCGGTTTTAAACGGGCCCCACAGAATAATCAAACAACTGCATCTGGTTCAAAGATGGAGGTGGACACAAAAAACTTGTAAACCACCAGGTAGAGACTTGCACGTCTAATACGTTGCCCAATTATCGTAAGTCTCCCACACCTCCATCTACTAACACACCAATAAGTCACAGTCCACTCTATACGTCGAACGCAATCAATCCTTTCAATTTACCCGATAAGTCTCAAAAACCCTATACGTCCCGCTTGTTCGTGTATGACCGAACAAATAAACTAACATTTTTAGTTGACACTGGCGCTGACCTTTCGGTTATTCCAGTTAGTTTATTCAAAGATTTATATTCAATACATAATCGGAATTCGGATCTGATCCTTTCAGCCGCCAATGGTACAAGCATCCAAACTTACGGTACTAAGTTACTGCAAGTGAATATCGGACTCAAACGAACATTCACGCATGCTTTCACATTAGCTGCTGTGAATCGTCCGATCATTGGCGCGGACTTTCTAATTAAATTTGGGCTCCTTGTCGATCTTGCACACGGAAAGCTAGTCGATTCAAAGACTCAGCTGGCTATTGATGCCGCAACGGTTCAGTGCGACTCACCGTCACCGATCCACTTTCCAATCGACAGAGGTTACGGCATGCTGCTGCAGAAGTTCCCATCACTCACAGCAGAGCCGGATTATAAGGTCCCTATTAAGCACAACGTGGTTCATCACATCGTGACATCTGGTCATTTACCAGTGTCACGACCACGTCGATTAAATCCGATCCGACACAAAGCAGCTCATACAGAATTCCAGCACATGGTGGAACTTGGAATTTGCAAACCATCGTCTTCTTCCGTTTCTTGCCCATTACATATGGTCAAGAAGAAGGACGATGACTGGCGACCCTGTGGGGATTATCGGCGCTTAAACGCTGTCACAACACCTGACCGTTACCCGATACCCCACATCCAAAATTTTTCCATGCACTTAAATGGATGCAAAATTTTTAGCAAAATCGATCTTGTCAGAGCTTACCACCTCATTCCCGTCGCACCGGAAGATGTTTATAAAACGGCAATTACGACCCCTTTTGGCCTATTCGAATTTACCCGAATGCCATTCGGTCTACGCAACGCCGCGCAAACATTTCAACGGTTTATAAACGCTGTCGTTCAAAACTTAGACTTCGTTTTTGTCTACATTGACGACATTCTTGTGGCTTCGCAGACCGAAGAACAGCATCGGCTCCACCTAGAACAACTGTTCCACAGGTTAGCCGAATTTGGGGTTCACATCAAGAGAGCAAAATGCGTCTTTGGCACCTCTACTCTTGATTTTCTCAGCCACACCATCACCCCTAATGGTATTTTGCCATCACAAGATCGAATTAATGCCATTAGGGATTTCCCAGCTCCCGCATCAATCAAATCTATTCAGCGCTTTATTGGCATGGTGAACTACTATCACCGGTTTATACCAAAGCTAGCTGAAATACTTGCTCCTATTCACAGCCATTTAGCAGAACTCCTGCGCAAGCCGAAAACAGCCAAGAACTTCTCTTGGCCTGATGAATGTCAACAAGCATTCATGATGCTTAAGGCTGAATTAGCAACAGTAACACTCCTTCGCCATCCACTAAGCGACTCAAAGCTTAGTCTAACCACCGACGCATCAAATACAGCTGTCGGTGCTGTACTACAGCAGCACGATGGCGAGAGTTGGGAGCCCTTGGAATTTTTCTCAAAGAAACTCTCGGATGCCGAAATAAAATATTCTGCATTCGATCGGGAGTTGCTAGCAATGTATCTAGCAGTCAAACACTTTAGATACTTTCTCGAAGGTCGTGAGTTCACTATTTTCACGGACCATAAACCACTGACAAGAGCGGTTCAGTCTAAAACTGAGCGCAATCCAAGGCAATCTCGCCATTTGGATTTCATTTCGCAATTCACGACGGACATCCAGCATATTCAGGGACGTGATAATGTGGTTGCGGATACACTTTCCCGCACGATCGAACAGGCAGCAGTCGAGACTTACTTCGACTTCCAAACAATTTGCAAAGCTCAAAAGGATGACCTAGAACTTCAGAATTTACTTTCTGGTTCCAAATGTCACTCCGGTTCATCATGGCAACTGGATCTTATGAAATTGTCCGGCCTGGAAATTTATTGCGAAACTTCTACTGGGCCACATCGCCCATACATCGCAGAACCATTACGTCGAACCATTTTCGACGCACTACATAACATTTCACATCCTGGTGTCCGTGCAACTCGCAAACTCATAGCAACTCGCTATTTTTGGCCTAGTTTAAACAAAAACGTCAATCATTGGACTAATTCTTGTTTAGGCTGCCAACGTTCAAAAGTCCAAAGGCATACCAAGTCGCCTCTTGGACACTTTCAAATTCCACCTGGTCGATTTGAGCATATCCACATAGACATTGTTGGTCCACTACCTCCTTCTAATGGATACATTTACCTCTTGACTTGTGTCGATCGCTTCACTCGCTGGCCAGAAGCTTACTGCATGAACAACATGACAACCGCAACCATTGCCACCACTTTTGTAAACAATTTCGTATCACGATTCGGCGTACCCCTTCACATAACCACTGATCAGGGATCGCAATTCGAGTCCAAATTATTTTCTGAGTTAACATTACTCCTCGGAGCAACTCGTATACGTACCACGGCTTATCATCCGCAAGCCAATGGCATGGTGGAACGCTTCCACCGACAACTAAAAGCTTCTCTCATGGCCCGAGCTAACACTATCAATTGGAGTTCGGAAGTACCCATGGTCCTACTGGGTATCCGAGCTACTGTAAAGGAAGATCTGAAATGCTCACCTGCTGAAATGGTCTATGGACAAACCATTAAGCTACCTGGTGAGTTCTTCATCGATAATCCTACTTTACCTTTACCAACTGCCGACACAGTCGTCGACCAACTGCGGCAAACCATGCACAACCTTATTCCAACTACTACTCGTCAACCGAAGCAAGACGATATATTTGTTCCGAAATCACTCGCTAATTGCGATTTTGTCTTTGTTAGGACAGATAAGGTTCGCACAGGATTGTCTCCTCCATATGAAGGCCCCTTTAAAGTCATTCGACGCCTTCGCAAACAATTCACGGTTTCGATTAATGGAAAAAATCAAACCATTTCAATCGACCGTCTCAAACCAGCATACGGAATTCTTTGCGCAACTGAGCAAGAATCAGTTTATCGTCCTAATAAAACAGTCCGTTTTGCCCTTTAGCATATACATTTTTTTTTAAGGAGGATCTCACTTGCGGGGGAGTCCTGTAGCGTTCAAACGAATGTAAATATACAAATTATATTTACTTATTCGTTTCTCCGCCACAATATAGCAAATTACATATATTGGCGTGCACCGCATAAACGTAGTTATTCAGACATTGTGCCCAATATATTAGCGATACATATTTATATTTATAACGCCGGGATGTTAGCTAACGACGAAATTATAAAATTCATTAATTTTAATTTGATTTTGGCAACGCAGTAAGATAAATTCATTTATTAATTTTGTTCATCGTCTCGATAAAGTTTTTTTTCATAGACAGTCGTTGTTTTTCCTTTACAATAAAAAGGTCTAATTAATATTTTTTTTTCCAATCGCGAAACTTACCAGTGTCAAGTGGTAGGAGTATTTTTGTGCATACGAGTGATGCAACATATTACTCCATTTTTTGTAACACTTAATTTTTCAAATAAATAAAATTCAAAATTGTGAAAAGTTTTTTTTAGTCGAAAACTAAAAAACATAATTGAATTAAATTAAAATAAGAATATTGTGAACATTATAAAATTTCAATAAATATTTTTAAAATTAAAATATAAACAATATCAAGGCAGTGTTCTTTTTTTTGTGGGTGATAAGTTTTGTTTTAAAAGAAAACCTTGGTCGCGTGCAGTTTAGGAAGTGTCGCAACTGGGATACTATAAAGTTATAAACAATTATAACCATCTTTTTTTAGTCTCCTTCCAAAAGCATTGCCTCATGACAAAAATCTGCTCGAATACAGATTCATATCATGTGGCAATGCTTTATTAACGACATTTTGTTTAAACCATAGATGTCGCCTACAATTAAAAACATATAAAAAAAATCAAATCGGTCTGATTTTTGATTCGGTTAAACATATTTTTGGTGGCTTCCCTCTAAAATAATAACTAAATTGTAATAATAATTAATTTAATATAATTTTTTTTATAAATTTACTAAAATTAAACCATTGCTATGAAAGAAATTATGTTAATTTTACGTAAAAAGTTTTCTTTCAAATCGTTTACTCAGCCCGAATCCTTATTGTTTTTATTTGTGTGACATCTAGGAATGGGAATAATAAGAGCTATTTTATTTTATACACCGCTCTCAAATGTTATGACAGTTCAAATATTCTAAACAAAAACTTATTTTGAATGGGTCATTAATTTTTGGGAATAAAAATCGATGCCAAATATTAATCATGTTGTATTCATTTTCAGCTGTGACTTAATTTAAATAATATTTCTAATACTTGAGAAATAAATAAGGCATTTATATTACAGTTAAGGTTTGTTGGTTATGTCTTTTATTTGTGATGCATAACATTGATTTGACTTTTTTTGATTTCTTCTCGCTCAATGTATATTATTATAATTTTTTCTCTTTGACTCTTTGATTTATTTTAATTTTGGCTGTTCAGCGAAGACGTATTGTCTTTTTTTAACATTGATTTTAGTTGTGGATAAGTGATGACGTCATTAAATAGAATATTCTCTTTTTAATACGTGTTGTTGTTGTTGTAGAATGTTTTTTAATTTAATTCCCTTATTTTCTTTTGATTATATCTGGAAAATGGGGAAGCTTGAGAATCTGTGCTTTAAATGAGTTATGCTGTGTGCCTCAGAAGACTTTTCAAACTAAACTTTTGTAAGACCCAGTAATTCATGCAATATTTAAATAGATGTCACTAGGTTAAAAGTATTCAATTGTGCCTTACAGCCAACTAAACTTTTCAATGTCTCGTTTAAATAAATGACGTCTAATAAAAAATAAACCGAGTCGTTTATTAAAAGTATGTAATTCAAAATAAGAGTTATATATACATATACATATATGAAGGATTTAAGGTATCCGAATTTGTTCAACTCAATTAGGATGCAGCCTGTATCGTATTTTATGTTATATTTAAATTGTATAATTGCTTTATATATTATTCCTGTTATGTAAAACGATTATTAACCATACAATCAGATTAAAGCAATTGATGTTGGTGTTTCGAGTAGTAAACAACTCGTGCTGTTTTCTTAAAAACTAATTAAGCTCTACACTTTGGGGCTCAACCGGAATCGATCAGCGGGTAGTTTTGACCAACATGTATTAAGGAAATTCCTTAACCTATTGAGTTTTCTTGAAGCAAATTTGTAGTTTTGTACGTTTAGGTTTAGTTTTGGTGCGTTTAAGACGTTGTGTTCCAAACAGGGAAAACCGGCCGATTAAACATTTAGGTTTGTGGTGATTAACGTGTGTAAAACTTTATCGTGAAATTAATATAGTTGGCGAATTTTTATATCCATGAGGGATTTTCCATGTACCAAAATTTCTGGTGATATAAAGTGCCATTGAATAACACCGAATTCGTGAGTCGAGAAATATAAAGTACCGTATTTTGTACCAAGGCAGTGATATTTAAAAATACGAAGAAGTAGGGAGGCTAATGCTAGCGAACTTAACGGCAACCAACAGGAAGATAATATCCAGTTAGAAGAGTTACAAGACAATTACTATCGTGCCTACTGCTGGAGCTTGCTTAAGTTTTAGAGATGTCGAAGAATCGCTTTCGAAGTTTAGCGGGGAGGATGATTATCCGGTCGAGAAATAGATTCAGAATGTTGAAGATGCTGCTGTATGTATGAAATGGAATGCTGAACTGAAAGTTATTTATTCAAAACGATTGTTAACTGGAACAGCAAAAGACAGTTTACGTTTGGCGGTTACTGATACCTGGGAAAATCTAACCACATATTTAGTCAACGAATTCAGAAAGAAAGTGAATTCTGCTGTGGCGCATGGCAGAGTCAAACCGGCAACTTGAAAGATTCCGAAGAATGCCAATATGTTACAACTGTGGTGGAACCGGGCATCTAGGAAAAGATTGCGCGAAAAAATCTGATAGTTAAACGTTCTAAATCTTGTGCAGCCATAGAGAATCAGGATGATTGTTCATCTAAAGCTGTCAAAAATGTAATGTTCAATGGAAAGGAACTTTATGCACTAGTTGATACCGGAAGCAACATTAGTTAATGTCACATAAAAAATTCATTGGAACGAGCATTTGCGAATTTAGCGAGGAGTGCACAATATTCCATGGTGCGGCGTCCAGAGATGTATCAACCGTAGGTAGGTTTAATGCAAAGCTAAAAATACAATTCACATAGTTCCTGATGGAATATTCCCAGTTGACTTTTTATTGGGTACAGACTTGGATAGAGATTTGATAAATCAAATGCCGACTGGAATTAATATGAGAAAATTCATTCCGGGAAACGTTTCAATTGATTGAGCATGGAGAACTTCCGCTGAACATAACCATATTAATGATCGTGAAGTGGCGGATAGAATTCGATTATTGGTAGTAAACTAAAATCCAGAGAAGAGAACGCCTTGTCCAAACATAAAAATGCATATTGAGCTGAACGATGAGAAACCGATTACTTATAAACTGAATTATGTAAGAAAATTATTAAAATTATTAAAACTGTATGATTTTAATTAACAATAGTTAAAATATCGTGCATTTACTAAAAATAAAATTTTAAATTTTAACAGTTTTAATTCAAAATTTCATTTTATCGTTTTAATTTACGATCATGAATTGAAATTTTAAAACTGTTAAAATTTTAAATTTTATTTTTAGTAAATGCACGATATTTTAACTATCGTTCATTAAAATCATACAGTTTTAACTGTTTTAATAATTAAAAAAGGTAAAAAAGGGAATATCGTTCTTGTTACTCGTTCTAAACGTGTACCGGGCTTTACTGACTACGTATTTTAAACTGTATGTCATACAAATTGAAAAGTCGTCGAAAAGTAACCTCGTAAACTGCCTTTTCAACAAGCATCTATGAGGAAATAGCGAAAGCTTCAAAATTTGAAAAGTTTAGTTTGAAAAGTCTTCTGAGGCACACAGCATTAATCATCGAGTTGTTTATTAGTAATTTCAGAAAAAATTATTTATCTAGGTTTAATTTTTAATTCATATTTTTTCGTCAATCGAAATCGCGCTTTTTCATACAACCTTTATTTTAAGTTCATTTTTTACATACCAGCTCTATTCATACCAAGATGGTTCTGATTATACAAAGCCATAGTCTAAAAAAACAAAGCTTTTATAAGGGCATTAGAAACGAGGAAAAAACCAAACTTTTCATAGTAAAATACACAAAACATATGGGAAATCACTTTTTTTCCTAAGACAAATTTTTAAAAGAAAACTTAACAAATTCTTAGTTATGATTTCTGAAATACTTTCATAAATGTTTGAATTTCAACATACTCATATGAATGTTGTTTAAGTAAATCGTTTTCATTTTCTTGTAATAATTGATTTGTTTAAACCAAAATTTAAAAAAAAAATTCATAACAACAGCATTCTGGTCAAATTGAAATAAAAGCTTACTACAATTCGTTTGGTGATTAAGTCAATATACATTACGTAGATGGCAGTGATGGCAGTAAAAATTTGATAAAATCGTACCACAAATTACCACCTGAGGAAATTTCAAGTAGAAAAATTGTAGGAAAAGCAAAACAAATTCACAAAATATTAAGTACGAGTGATAATTTTGTGACTAAATAATTTTTTTTCGTATTTTTCTGTAAATATTTTAGACATCTTACGTACACTAGTAAAACTAAAGATAAATTTAGCAAGTATTATTTTAATTCATCAGAGCCAACTTTGATTTACTTTTCAAAATGGAAATTCGAAAAATATATTTTATGCATAGTTTAATTTTAATATTTCTGCAATTAATATTTATTCAATAACAATATAGTCTTCTTGAATGTTGTTGTTCAAGGTATGTAGAAAACATTTATATAAACGTTTTGTAATATATTTGCTTTTTTCATTGAAAAACTTGCAGCTAAAAAACACCATTTTTACTATGAATTCCTATGGAAACCAGTGAAAAGTTATACCACTAAAAAAGCTTCTAAAAAATACGTCATTATGATTATGGATCTATACTCTAGAAGGCTCTGATTATAGTTAACAGAAAACACTTAAAAATCGTTTAACTGAAGGATATAGTAACGTATTCTTTTGAAAACCTTCTCGTGTTCAGTGTTCAGTTCAATTTAGCTTCAATCTTCAAGCAACGTAGACGTACGTACGCTGCTCTCAATTTGGGTAATAAATGATTTTAAGTACATGTATGTACAGCATATGTGTACAGTGTACGATATTTACAAATCCACACGGCTAGACCTATTTGAACCAAACCTTACACAAATAATGTTTAAGACTTAAGAAAAGTCACTGTTAATATCTCAAACTTCAAATTGAACCTTTTACATTTCCAATTAAACCTTTAGCAAATTAAATGATTGGCCAATTAGGATGGAACTTATCTATTTCTTAACTAATTTTAGTGAAATTTGACTTCATCGATGGAAATGCCTATTTCTCAACCGATTATGGTGAAATATGACATATGCGTTGGAAATGGGATTCTACACTTCCATTCTATATGGAACTTGCCTATTTTTAAACAATTATGATGAAATTCGGCTTGCACATTGAAAATGGGATTCTAAAATGATTTTTGGATGAAGTTCTGGAATATGGAAAAGTATAGGGAACATGCCTATTTTTCAACCGATTATGATTCTGAAATAATTTTTGAATGAAGTATGACGGAAATTGTGTATTTCTCGGGATTGATTTGGGAGTTGAATTAATGAAGACCAAAGTTCTGATCACCTTATTAGGTTTCGGCCCTTTATATTTTCTTAATTTCTATTTTAAATTTAGCTCAAAATATTGAAAGTTGTCATGCTTCGAATTGTAACTCAATTAAAATTGTATCTGTTTAATTTCCAACTGAAAATTTATGGATTTAAAACCGGAGTTTTTTTTTGAATCCACTCAATATTTAGTTATGCCCTAGTTGGAATTTTTATTTAAAGATTGGAATTCAAACTCTATTTATAGCAAAGGTCTGCTGAAAACTACGATTTGCTTTACATTACGTCCAATTTAGAATTGAAGTTAATTTGTTACCTTTAGATTTCCCTCTATAATTTTTGGTCAAATCCATCGTGTTTTAATTAAAATTTGAAATCGATTTGTAATTTACCAAATCAAATTAAATTTAATTTTAATTTAGTTTAATTTGTAATCAAATTTTCATTCAACATTTCCCTCAAACATATAATAACTTGGAACTTTTCGGATTAAAAATTAGTTTTCGTTCGAGCCCATTTTGAATATGAATAACATTAAAACTGTTGCTCAAGTGCATAAATGGGGTACGTTCTTATAGTTTAAGGAATTTTAACGCTTTATGATTCATTTAAATTCTGATGAATTCTGTTCACACATTTCCATATTTTGTCTTAATCAGGTAAATGTCACAACGTGGGTTATTTCATTTTTGATAAAGCACATACGTTAACGAATAAAAACAACAATCACAAAATCTGCTTTTCTAGAAGAACTCTGGATCGTCAAATGATGTGCAGTAAACTATTGAGATATGTATTTTAATTAGCGGAGTTTCGGCCAAAGTGAAACATTTTTAAAAACATTTTTAATCGTTTGTCAATCTCTAAATATTACAGTTGCCTTGAAAATTTACATTCGGCAGCATCAGCTGCCAAATTTCAAAAGCTATTCAATAAGAAAAAGGATTAATGTTAGCATCGAATCCCGATGATAGTCCAATACATTTGACGGTTTCTGGAGATGGTACCTGGAAAAAAAATTCAACTCACTTTTTGGAGTTGCTCCGCTTATAGGTAAATATAGCAAGAAAGTTGTCGATACAGTAGTGAAATCAAGTTATTGCCAAGGTTGTAATGTATGGAGAAATATAAGAAATTCTGATATCGATGCCTACGAATATTGGTATGAAAAACATAAAGATTCTTGCATAATAAATCATAAGGGAGGTGCCGGGAAAATGGAGGTTGATGACATGGAGTCAAATATGTGAAATATACATATAGGAGACGATGACTCGAAGGACATTCAAAGGTATTCTCGATATCAATCCATATGATGATGATCCTATGGTGGAAAAAAAAGAGTGTGTGAGACATGTACAGAAACGTAAGGGCTCAAGGTTAAACTAAAACATAAAGCATAAAAACATAATAAAGGTCTTGTCGGCAAAGGTGACGGCAAATTAACAGATAAAGTTATTAATGAACTAACTTTATACTATGCATGGTTTGGCTATTCGTCGGAATCCAGATTCAATTGAGAATATGAGGAACGAAGTATGAGCAACTTATTAAAACGTTCAACCGATGAAAATGCACAACACAAGTATTGCCCACCTGGTCCATCAAGCTGGTGTAAATAGCAAAAAGCATTGGCTGAGGTAACATCAGATGACTTTGTCCGTATAAATTCAGCCCTAAATGACAAAGTATTGAAAGTAATAAAGCCGATATGTGAAAACTTGTCATCACAAGACTTATTATGTAGATGTTTGGGGTCAGAAACCCAAAATAATAATGAATCGAAATTGCAAATTATATAGCTGTTTGCATTTTCAATGAAGGATTTTTACCAATTTTAAAAAATTTCAATGTCATGGGAATTACTTTTGTTCCCGAAGCTAATGCGTTCACTATTCAACGGGACAATAGTCGGATTGAACGCTCCGAGAAACGAGTTTCTGATGCTTCTAAGGCAGCTAGAATTGCTCGTAAATCAGAACGAGCTTCCGAAACTATATACATATATTGAAGAAAATATATATTTTATCCACGTTGTGACATTTATCTGATTAAGGTAAAATATGGAAATGTGTGAACAGAATTCATCAGAATTTAAACGGATCAATAAAGCGTTAAAATTCCTTAAACTATAAGAACGTAGCAGATGCAATTCTACCCCATTTATGCACTTGAGCAACAGTTTTAATCTTATTCATATTCAAAATGCGGGCTCGAACGAAAACTAATTTTTAATCCGAAAACTAACAAGTTATTATATGTTTGAGGGAAATGTTGAATGAAAATTTGATTTGGTAAATTATTACAATTAAAACACGATGGATTTGACCAAAATTAGAGAGAAATCTAAAGGTACCAAAATTAGCTTCAATTCTAAATTGGGCGTAATGATTGTGAATTTAATTTTAAGTATAGAATAATTAGGTCAACTTTTAAATTTAATTTAGAAATGAAATTAACTCAGAATTCAAACATGAATTTTAGTAAAATATTGAGTGCCATTTACGTGAGAAAAGTTAACATGTTTGTCAACACATGTGGTGTACGTTTAAAACATAAAATCAGAATTTCAACCAAAAATCTGAATGAGAATTTGAATTCCAAAATGTAAATTAATAAATTCTTGAGTAGGAACTCAAATTGGATTTAAAAATTTAAAAATTGAATTAAAATTACAAACTAGATTTGAACAACATCTTGTGTTTAATATATGAATCAAAAGCTAATCGCAGTTTTCAGCAAAACTTTGCTATATAAATAGATTTTGAATAAAAATTCCAACTGGGGCATAACTAAATATTAAGTGGATTCAAAAAAAAAAAAAAACTCCGGTTTTAAATCCATAAATTTTCAGTTTGAAATTAAACAGATACAATTTTAATTGAGTTACAATTCGAAGCACGACACCTTTCAATATTTTGAGCTAAATTTAAAATAGAAATTAAGAAAATGTTTCTGGATTAAACTACAAATTGTACAAATTGTTGTATAGTGTTACTTGAGTTAAAAATTGATTTGGAAATTTAGATTAGAAATTGATTAGGACACTAATTGGTTTTGAGCAAAAATTTGAGTGTAAATTTTGTGTTATAAACTATATTCAAACATAATTTTAATTGGAATTAGTTAATAATTGAGTTGCAATACGAGATTTGGTCTCAAACGACCAACAAAATTTTTCCTTAGAATTTAGTTTAGAAATTTGTATCGGAAATTTTGAGAGAAATTTATATTAGGAATTTAAATTTAAAATCTTTGGTAAAATTATATATAGGAATTGAGTTACAACTCGAATTTTGATTTCACAAAATTTTGAGAGAAATATATTGTAAGCTTACATTGCACAATAGATTTGCTGAGTGGATTTTTAATTAGGAAACAAAAAAATGAGAGCAAATTAGGTGGAGCAAAGAATAGATCTGTATGTCAAGGGAAAACCAAAATACACATTTTGAAACCAATTTGAATTGGATCAAAAAATTAGACTGGAAAAGAAAATAGTTTTTATGGATTCGAATAAAATTTAATCCGAAATTCGAATTTTAATCCGAAATTGAATTAAACTTCCAAACTGTACTTAAATATTTGTTAATTGTAATTTTGATCACGCTCATTGAATTAAATTGAAATGAAAACTTGAGTGAAATTTATAGTTTTAACAAAGTTTTAACAAATATTTAGGTATTCTGCTAATGGATTATTGTATTTTTCGTTTTAATATGTGAATGGTATTCACTCTAGTAACTTCGACAGAGAGGAAATTGATTAAGAGAACGAAAACAGAAAATTAGCTTGAATTCTAAACTAGATGTAACGAATTTGAGTGAAATTTTAAGTAGAAATTGTCTTCTTTATTTTGCGTTTGGGAAACATATTTTCAAAAACCATTTTAGCAAAATATTTAATGCCCTTTATGTGACTGGGCTTAAATTCTAAACACGATTTCAACAAATTTTTTAGTTCAACTAGAAAATCAATCAATCTACTTACATTAGTTTGAGTGAATTTTAAAAATTAGTTAATTATTCGAGCAAAATTTATATTTAGGACGTAGTAAAACAAGATCTGAAAAAAGTTTGGACTAAAAATTCAATTTCGATGCGATCGAGAGTTTGAGCAAAAATTTGGATGCAGTTTAAAAAACGAGCTTCATTTCCAAATTTAAGTAACGCAAAATTATTTTGTTTACAAATTAAGTAAAAATTCCAACCTAGATTTGTCTAAATGTGCTTGATTAGAAATTTGAAATTCAACTTCAGCTAAAGTTGCAAGTGCATTTAAGAAATTTATTGAGAATTTATTTGAGTGTTATTAGAAATGCTGAGTCAAAGTAGAATTAACTCTAGTTTGAATCAAAAGATTTGCTAAATTTGTATCAGAATTTTGAACAGAAATAAAAAAATGTTGAGTATAGAAATTGAAGTTGAATAGTAATTTAAAAATAACTGTAATTTTGTTTTTAGTATAAAGTTGAGTTTGTATTTCGATAAAATCGGTTAGAGCAAAATTTTATATTTAGTGAAGGCAAAATTCTGAGAAAAAGTTGTTTGTGAATTCGAAAATTTTGTGATATTTTGAATACAAGTAGTCTAAGTTCCAAACTCAATTTGAAAAAAAAAATTGAAGGAGGAATTGATTTATAATTTTGAGTGAAATTTAAAATACAAAATTTACAGTTTTACCTTTCATTTTAAAATGATTCGAAAAGTGTTAGGCAGGCCACACACGTACAGTTTTAACTGACAGTTTTAACAGTACAGTTAAAACTGTCAGTTTAAACTGTACGTGTGTGGGTATTTCGGTTCAGTTAAACTTAACTGTACAGTTTAACTGAGAACTTTAAAATTTTTATATTTTTAACTGGAACGATTAACTTAACTGAACGTGTGTGGGGGTTTACCTGCACAGTTCTCAGTTTTATGTCGAAATTTTGAGATGAGAGGACATTTCATATAATAATTAAAACATTGAATTATACAAAACTAGTTCGACTATTTATATAATTTTTTCATGCAAAGGCTACATACTATAAAACTTTGCGCTAGGATAGGCATAGCAAACGGCCTAAACGATGCAAAGATTTATAGTGTATCAGACAGCCAATCGGCCGTAAAGGCTCTTAGTTCTTGTACAGTTGAGTCAAGGCTGGTATGGGATTGTCTGAAGGTTATTAAACATCTGGCAGGCTCAAATAAGGTAACACTTATGTGGGTGCCAGGTCATACTGGAATCGAAGGAAACGAGGCAGCTGATGGCCTCGCCCGTGAGGGTTCTGCCTCTCCATTTATTGGACCAGAACCCTTCTGCGGCTTCACTAAGGGATACTTTAGAGCAGCGGTAAAACGCTGGAAGGATCTTCAAAAGTCCTCCTACTGGCGCAGAGTTCCAGGTTTACGACAGGCAAAGAAATTTATATCACCTTCGTCTGTCAGGGTTAAGGAGTGCCTTGAATTAAGGAAACCTGAGTTGAGGCTGTTTACTGGCTTCCTCACAGGTCATGTCCCCTTAAGATATCACCTTAATAAGATGGGCCTACTAAGTACGACAGATGGATGCCGCTTCGGCGATCTGCAAGCGGAATCAGCGGAACATGTTCTGTGCTAATGCCCAGCCATTTTCCAGCAAAGACTTCAACATTTAGGAGGGAGAACAATGAGCCCGGATAGTATGTATCTTGTACCGGGTAGTAGTATTATCAGATTTATTAAGAGCCTGAATCTAGTGGTTCTTATTCACTTAATTATTTTAATAAATTTATATGGGAAGTTAAATTTCGTTTTTTAAACCAATTCTTGCACCACTTTTGAGAATTTTTTTTATTTAATTTTTTTAATATTTAAATAACCACACCGAGAGGGAGGCAAATCGTTCTGCTCATTCAAATCCATGATAATAACTGAAGGATTAGACTGAACGTGTGTGTGCATCTCAGTACACAGTTAAAACTGACAATTATAACTGCACAGTTAAAACTGTCAGTTAAAACTGTACGTGTGTGGCCTGCCTAAGTTTGATATTCCAAACTAAATTTTATTTCCAAACTAAAACAAAAAAATTATTTAGTATCAGCACGATTTATAAAAGAATATGAATTCTAATAGTAATTTAGTTTTTCTTAGTTTAAAACTTGCTTTAATAACGTGAATCTTTTAGCCTCAACCGTCACGGTATTCTTTTCAAGTAAGTATCGCTTAGCAGTCCAAATTTTTAAATGTATGGATGTGGGTGCGGAACCATTTTTGGACTACTTTTCCAACACTTTGTAATCCAGGAGAGCTAGTTTATTCAACTTTGTAGCCAAAAACTTGATAATTTTTTTTTGTTAACGAGTGAATTGAAATCCTCTTAATATAAGGTTTAGTTTTGGTTTTCTTTTCAAAATATGATCACATACTTTGCAATTTTAATTGCATGTTTTAGGAACATATTTTTGATTTTGACGTAGGACTACGTCTTTGTTTTCATTATATATGGGTGGTAAATCAAAATTTCAATGTGATGACGCGCGTCACGGAAATGACGTATTTACGAAATTTATTTTATTAAAGCAATGCCTCTTGTTAAATATAAATGTAATGTTTTAAAATCTGTAAAAATCAAACAAAGTTAAATAAAAATTTGTGGATGGAAAATAAATTAAAACAACAAATTATTAATATGTATTTTAATTTCAATTCTAATTAAATAGTGATGAACTTGATCAAACATGCCGCACGCCATTTTGATTTAAAGCTATCAAATAAAAATAAAACAATTCAAAAAATTGTTATTCTCATAACTGAATTTAGATGCTGCTCATTTTCTGAATTTAGATGCTGTATAACCTATGCAATCCTAGAAACATGTATAGTCACAAAGATCAGGCCGAAAAATGTTTAGGTTTGCGAGTTATGGGACTTCAAAGTTTCGAAGTGACCGGAAACTAATTTGATTTAATACGTCATTTGAATTGCCAATATTTAAAAATAAATTATATCTAGTAAGCTTTTATTAATATTAGACATTCCCATTTCTGAGGCGTTGACATTTCTCTGACGTTTTATTGACATTTTGTGACATTTCAATGATTGAAATTTCAACGACATATTGATCGGTTCATTATTTGTGAATTGCTTTATTAAAATCGCGTCTAAAGGTGTTATTTCTGAGCAATAAATTCGCTTGATACAAGGTTGGTATATAAACCTTAATAGCAAATTATTATGGGATGCCTATAAAATAATATCATGCCAATAGGGTGGAGCAAGTTTAAGAGAAAGACGCTGACGTGGGATTCGGAGACAAAAGATAATTAACGTTAATTCTGATTTTGTATTTTTGTGTATAATTATTTTGTATTCTCGAATGGTCCACAGAGATGCCAAACACTGAGTGAAGAATAATATCGGTCAATTCTGACGTTGCTCACATAATATTGTGAAGCGGCACAAATTTTCAGAAAAGAAATTTTTCACATTGTGGATGCTCTCTAAACGAAGTAAATTAAATTCTTAAGGCTTTTTAACAGTATACTAGAGATGTATAACTTGATCTAATTGTTAAAGGTCGAAGATGAAAACACGTGCCAGTTCTAAATAATCTATCAAGGGAACCTTTTCAACTGTCAAGCTCAAAAGTTCTAAAAACTATTCTAAGTTGTAGTACTCTGTGAGACATTACCGAAACTAGTTTTTATCGGCAACCAAGCCCTTTTTTTGGGGTTAAAACCACCCCTTAATTTAACCTCAAAAAACGTTTTTTTTATTCGATATATTTCGACTTCTACTCCACTTTTTTTGATAAAACCAATTAGTAATTATTGCTCATAAAAGTACAAGTAATCGATAGTAAATTAGATTATAAGGGTTGCATCTCTATTTTGTTAGGGGATTAAATTACATGTTTTCGCAAATTATGTGGTAGTTTTAACCTCTTAAAGGGCTTGGTTGCCGATTAAAAAACGATTTCCGTTATGTCTCACCGAGTACTACAACTTAGAATAGTTTTTATAACTTTATGAATTTGACAATACAAATGGTTCCCTTGTAAGATTATTTCTGAGTCTGTGATTTGGCGGCACGAGAGTGGAAGATTTATATTGTCGTCAGCAATTATGATATTGGGGAAGAAATCTCAAAATTTAAGAAAATACCTGCCCACAAAAAAAACAGAAAATGTTTGTAAAATATAAATGGTTAGTTTGGTGATCTTTAACCGACGTTTTGTGATACTGTTAAAGTTAGCCGAAAGTTGCCAGCCGAAAGTGAAAAGTCGATAATGCAGATTGTGTTAGTCCAGCCGAAAGTAAAAAAAAAATGGTAATGCAGATTGTCTAATCCCAGCCGAAAGTTAAAAGTCGATATTGCAGATTATGATATAACATTCAAGCCGATAATCAAAAATTTAGTAGTTATCAGCCGAAAATAAATAGGATACATAGAAATCTATAAATATAAATTTTTGTAAATAAATTTACGTGTAAAACTTTGCTTCGTAGAAAATATCGGAAAATCAGAAGAATATACAAAATTGGAATAAAATCAGCCTCTAGAGTATATATCTAAAGCTGAATCGTTTTTATGTGATTTGTCAATAGCTGTCGAATTAATAAATTCAGTTCAAGTTTCCCGTGGGAAATCTCGGAAAATTCGATTTTCCAAAAATTATTAGAAAATTTGTATAAAATCAGCCTTTAAAGTGGTATGTCTTGAGATGAATTGCATTGATGTGATTTATCAATAGATATCGCAGGAAAAAAAATCAGTACAAGTTTCCCGTGGGAAATTTCGGAAAATTCAAAAAAGTTTCCAGCCGAAAGTAAGAAATGGATGAATAAAATCAGCCTCTAGAGTGTTATGTCTGGAGATGGATTGGATTGATGTAACTTGTCAATAGCTATCGCAGGAAAAAATTCAGTCCAAGTTTCCCGTAGGAAATCTTGAAAAATTAGTTTTTCCGATTCGGAAAATTTTCTAATAATTTTTGGAAAATCGAATTTTCCGAGATTTCCCACGGGAAACTTGAACTGAATTTTTTCCTGCGATAGCTATTGACAAGTCATATCAATCCAATCCATCTCCAGACATAACACTATAGAGGCTAATTTTATTCATCCATTTCTTATACTTTCGGCTTGAAACTTTTTTGAATTTTCCGAGATTTCCCACGGGAAACTTGCACTGATTTTTTTCCTGCGATAGCTATTGAGTAATCACATCAATTGAATCCATCTCCAGACATAACACTCTAGAGGCTGATTTTATACAAATTTTCTAATAATTTTTGGAAAATCGAATTTTCCGAGATTTCTCACGGGAAACTTGAACTGAATTTTTTTCCTGCGATAGCTATTGAGTAATCACATTAATTGAATCCATCTCCAGACATAACACTCTAGAGGCTGATTTAATACAAATTTTCTAATAATTTTTGGAAAATCGAATTTTCCGAGATTTCCCACGGGAAACTTAAACTGATTTTTTTTCCTGCGATAGCTATTGACAAGTCACATCAATCCAATCTATCTCTAGACATAACACTCTAGAGGCTGATTTATTTTCGGCTGGAATGTCAATAACATAATCTGCATTATCGACTTTTCACTTTCGGCTGGAAACTTTCGGCTAACTTTAACAGGGTCGTTTTGTGGGCAAAGTGTCACCCGAGGAGCCGGAGAGACCTAATTTTTTTTTTTTTTTTTAAACGGCATTTCATTGTGGCATAACGAATTGAGAAAAAATTTAGTATTGAATAATCAACATTTTGGGCTGAGGCAGCCTAATGCATAAAGATGGCAGCATTAAACAATTAACGGTTTTTTAATTTGTAATTTCTAAATTTTGGTTTCTCTTAAACTGTACAAATAAAGTTTTCTCAATTGTACGTAGTCCTACGTTAATAGGTCGTGTCTCGGATACAAGCTCGTCGGTTTTTTTAGAACCTAAAAATCCTAAGCCTATAATAATTACGAATCTTTTTTTAAATTTTGTTTCAGATGACCAGAGGCGTTGCAATCGTGTCAACCATCACATCCCCTTTTATTTACCCCCAAATTTACCACCTTATTACTTATTTAATTTTCATTTTTTTTTTTTTTTTTCAAAATTTTTTTTATATATTCTCAAAGTATCAATAAATATGTTATCAATATCGAGCGCGATAAAACACCCAATATGCCACTAGACAAGAATACCCCCTTAACATGTATGTTAAATTTGACTTATCTTTAATTGCTCCTCCAGAACAATGATATTTTACATTTGTCATAGTTTAATTTGAACATGACGATATACGAGCATATATTTAGGTAGAGCATTGATATTTATGATTATTATCACTTTATTATAGCAATTTGTTTATGGATTTTCCCGCACTAAAAATAATGACGCAAATATTGATTCGTGATTTCTGAAATGCACTTTATGTGTTTCAACATAAAAAAAAAACTCTGTGATATGTCTCGCTACCTATGTACATTACATATACGTAGTTCAAAGATATGAATGTACGAGCACATGCAAATTATAATATATGTATGTAGATAAAAAAACAAAAGAGTCATGTAATTTTTATCATGTCAATCGTCATTAATTATAAAACATAAAACCTAAAAATCTATTTTTATAATAAATCATCGAACAGGAGCTTACCTCTTGGGGGTGATGAATGAAAATATAATCCGTGTATTTTTCGTCGTCGATATGGCATCATCAGAAACTTTTTTATGTGTGTTTACCAAATTAGTGTGCAAAAAATATCTCTTTTAACAACAATAATTATAACTAGCTATTCGCAATTTGAATTTGGCTATTATCGTCTAGTAACCGTTCTTTAAATTGCACTAATCTGAATATCGTTAAATTTAATCAGATCGTAATTTTTATTTTTCATGATGTTTTTAATGTAATTTTGTTATTATTTTAACATTTTCTATAGAATTGTTATTAATAATTCAACCAATATACTGTAAATACAATAAAAAATAAAAAAAAAATGAAAATCAATAATTTGGAAATAGTACAGACACTATAAAATTATATGTGTTTGGCTAGTATGTACGAGTTCACATATGATAGTTACAAGAAAAGTGCATTATAGACCATTGTTCTATTTAATGTTTTGTTTTTCACTATCACTTTTATTTATAATTAGTTTAAATTATTAAAAAATAACTTTACAACAAATTTTTTCAATTAAAATATTTTATAACTTTAAATTTTACTAAAATTGTTAAAAATTTAAACACATTTTTCCACTATGCGACATTTAACAACTTGACCACTAACTATCCACTAGTCGAATGAATGAAAAAATAGATAAATTATTTTACAATTATATGAAAAACCGCCCCCACCAACCTGCGAACTAGGATATCGAGGTGGTAGGAGTTGGTTGTTTGTCCTTTTTTTTTTTTTTGTTTTTTTTTTTCAAAACTTAGAATTAATTTAAAAATAAACAATTTAATCACGAAATGTATGTACTCGCCCTTACAGTACATAAAACGCTATACATTTAAATATGGGTAGTTATGGTAGATACATTTATTATGAAATGCACAATCAAAAATTAAAGAAGGGACAACGGTCGATCGGTGTGTGTACATACAAAAATATAGGAATTTTTAGTTTCATAATTAAATTATTGTTTACGTTTACACCGGCATGTTTTGCAATTCTCAGAACACCAGCAACAAACAAACGTGTGTATGGTAATAATAATACATATTTATTTAAAATTGTGATAGACAGTAAACAGACTGACTATTTTATATAATGTACTTCCTTGTAAATATTTTCAATATTTTTTATGTACAAACAAACAAGTACATGACAATTATTTTATGTTTTAAAAGGATTACTACAAAAATCGTATATTACTAATTCTAATTGTTCACTATTAATTATACGAATTAATTGAGCCATTTTTTGAAATTCGAAATATATCTCGTTTCAAACTATATAGCAAGTGTGATTTTATGAAAAGTTGAAAATTAACTGATGATAATAAATGATTCTATATATTGTTGGGAAATAAGTTTTCACGTTTTTTTTCATATTTTTGGCTGTTTATACATTTTTTTTTTTTTTTGTCGGGGTGGGTGATAATTTTTATAATAAACTTTAAGTGGTTATAATAAAAATATTTTTGTGTGTTAGTATATACACACACACTAAATACTCATATATAGTATGTATGTTTGAAGGGTGATGCGTGTGAGAAGTATATAAAACATAAATTAAATGAAAATATGTTAAATAGGTAATGCCGATGCTTGTGAGTTTCCAACAAGTGCACTATACCAATAAGGGATACCTATACTACTAGTTGATGAACTTTCATTTACCTTTTCCTTGTTTACCGCAAAGTAAAACTTCACATAACAAAGCAACAATTCATGTGGTCATGATATTTTAAGGCCTGTTTATTTTTTTCTTTTCTTTTGATGTTTGGTTAAATGTCAGCTGCTCCGCTTGTAGGGTTGCCAACTATCTAAAATGGTCGGTACCGGCCAGAGATTGATTGATTGATCACTATGTACGACCAAGTCTAAGCAAGACATAACAAAACCAAAGGAGAGGAAAGATACGCTAGCAACAAAGAATCAACCTGGTTCCAGACACCTAAGTAGTTGATAGTTAGTAAATTTGGTAGTAATATATTTTTAGTAAATTGTTTAGCACAAGACAATACAATTTAAAGTTCATCTACTGCTCAAATTCCTGTAAAGTTGTCTCAGGTTCTTGAAGAATTTCCAAAATTTAAAATATGTATTAATCCTTTATAATAACTATTCTAAAATTAATTAAGTATAAATTTAATTCCCTGAAATAAATTATAGATTAATCTTTATGTACTACAAATAAATTAACATTAATAGTTCGACAATAATTTTTATTTATTTATTTACCATCAACGGGATAAAAATCCTTTTTTGATTACAATTTTATTTTTCAATTTTACAATTTAGTTTTTATTAATTTTTTAAAAGAACATTTAGAAATATTAAAATTAAACACATCGAAATTACAATTAAATTGTCAACAAATCGCCGGGACCGGAGCATTATGTGCGTAATTAGATTTAAATGTCGGCAAATATATAAAATTCCTAATCCGAGTAGGTTTACAGGGCACATGAGTATCAATCTTTGTAAGTAGTTTAGGGAAGTCAATCGAACTGTTAAGCAGATCAGCGATGAATGTTGAAGCAGCACATCTACGTCTTACAAGCAATGAATCCAAATCAGTAATTCTACAGCGGTCACCGTAGGATGGCAAATTCTTTTTATTCAGCCACATTGGAAGGTTCGGATCAAATAATAATAATAATAAATTGCTTGTGTATTCGTTCAATTCTATCGATATAAATATTGTAAGCAGGATCCCAAATAATCGACGCGCATTCCAAATTAGACCGAACAATGGAACAATACAAAGTTTTAATTGATTTTGGATTACGAAAATCTTTTGTGATACGACGAATAAAGCCAAGTAGAGAATTAGACTTAGCTACTATTAAATTAATATGGTCTCTGAAATTCAATTGATGGTCCAGGACAACACCCAAATCTTTAAATGTCATAACTCGTTCTAGCTGGTGATTACCAATAAGATATTGATGAAGAATAACTGCTTTTTTCCTGGAGACGCTCATATTCTTGCACTTTTCCAAATTTAAGTTCAATTTATTCATAACTGACCATTTATACAGCAAATCAAGATCACTCTGTATTTCATTACATTGTTGCGGGCTACATACACTTCTTGATATTTTCAAATCATTTGCATATAATTCACAGTCGCAGTACTGAAACAAAGAAGCAATTTCACATTAAATAATACAGGTTCTAGGTGGAAGCCCTGAGGCACTCCAGAATGAACTTCAATCATCTTGTAGACCTGTTAATTTGAACTACCTGCTTCCGATCACGCAGATACGATCCAATCCAATCCAAAAACAATTGACTCACTCCAAATCTGTCCAGTTTGGCAAGAAGTAACTCAAACTGAGGTGAGTCAAATGCTTTCGCAAAATCAGTAAAAACCACATCAAGCTAACATTTAGAGTCAAAGGCACTGAATACTTTAGATGTTAAACTTAAAAGATTTGTAGTGGTAGAACGATGCCTGACGAATCCATGTTGTTGAAGTGATAATAAAGGTTTAACATTAAAATACAAATAATCAGAAATAATAAGCTCAAATAATTTTGGAATTGATGATAATATAGATATGCCACGATAATTTTTAATGTTGCTCCGTTTTCCGGATTTAAAAATGGGAATTATAATTGACTTTTTCCATACCAACGGAAATACACCACTCTTCAGAGACGCACTAAATATCAGAGATAGTGGTAATGATAGCGAGCTGTTAAGATCTTTAAGTATTTTTGCAGGTATATGATCAAGTGATACAAAAATATAGGCAAGACATTGTGGACATCGCTATGATCGGAGATACAACAATTTTTAAAACCAATTAAATTATTAAAAATTCTAAATTCTGTGAAGTATAGTATAGTTCATCACAATTGGATAAGATTGCCCACGTAGACTGGCACATGGCCAAGTTATCCGAAAATATGGGCAAGACCTTGTGGGCTCTCTGCCGTCAGCGATATAAAACTTTTAAAATAATACAAAATTATTAAAAATTCCAAAAACTGTGAAATATATTATAGTTCATTATAATTGGATCGGCTTGGTGACATTGACCACTATAGGGCTTAGCTATTCTAAGAAATGTGCGGGACCTTCGGGACATTTCCAGGATCGACGCTAAGTAATTATTTAAACCATCAAAAATCAGTCAACTTTTAAATTATCTGAATTATGGTAATGTTCAACATATTTGGATGTTTTTGCTTAACGAGATAAACAGATGGCCCAGCTTGTGGCGAATTTGATCATAAATTTTGAAAATTGTATTTATTTATTTTATAATTATAGTTTTTTATTCACTGTATTGTAAATAATTTTTTTTTTGCACGGTATGTACCATTTTTGTCGTTACACCTGAAAGTATATTATTTGATTTTTTTTTGTACCATAAAATAATAAATTTATGAATCAATAAAATTGTATTAGAATAGAGAAAAAAAATGAAATTGTATTATAATAAATAAATTGAAAATTGTAATAAAATTACGAATGAAGATGCCGGATGTGAAAAAAAAAAGACAACGAAGAAGGAGAGATATAAGAGCCAATGGACAGATCGTGTTGGATTTTGAGCAAGAAAGGTCGTAAATCCAAAAATTTCAGCCTCGAAATGTGCGTTTCGATCATTCAAATCAAAAATGTTAAATAACAGAATAAATGTCACGCCACCTCAAAACTAAAACCAATAAATTAACATACAAAAATAATAAAACTAAAATAAATAATAAATATCTGAAAATTTAATATAAATTAACGACGTTACGTGCCCAACTGTATCAAGCACGCATATAGTACAACAAAAATGATTTGTTTTGCAAGATTAATCAATTGGTAGACTAAGAAGAAGATGAAAATTAATCCTGCATTTTTCATCAAGATGAATCCGCAAAGCTGTAACCAATGGTTCCTGTAAATTAGGTAGTATTTAAGATAAAAAAAATTGTTCTTAGTTTTAAGTTTATAGTGAAAATTGTTTTTTTTTAATTTTTTTTTGGTGAAGGGATTCGTATGAATATTATTGTACAAATAAATTTTCACTATTTTTTGGCATCAAAATTTAATTTTTCATTTAAGTTTTTTTGTGGATATTTCATTTTTTTTTATGATGCTTTTGCTTTTATCACATGAGTGAGTGAGTGAACTGGAAATTTCCATTGGAGATGTATTTTGTGATTCAGTGATGTGAAAAAAAATAACAGGTATTCTCGACTAACTGTACTAGCTCAACCGCCGAATAGCAGCAAATTCTAGCTCTTGTGTGGTCCAGAAAAAACCTCCCCACACCACTGACCGCTAGCCGGCCGAAATATGCTGCCTGGAATCACCACACTAGAGTCTGTGACGTGTCTTCTTGCAATAACGCTGAAAGGTTCGTTACAGTGGCGCCCAATTTAAAGTTGGTAAATTATTATTATTCGAGATAACGGTGTAAAGGTTGAGCTAATACGTTTTTTCTAGAATACATTTACATTTAAATTAAATTTCATTTTCAATCATTTTTTGTTAAGTTCAATTTTTTTTATTTAATTATGTTTTGCAAGTTAAATTATTGGTTTTAGTTTTGAGGTGGCGTGACATTTATTCTGTTATTTAACATTTTTGATTTGAATGATCGAAACGCACATTTCGAGGCTGAAATTTTTGTTTTTTTTGTAGTTTCTGGATACTATCTACCTATTTAATACAGTGAGATGTCGTTGCATTTTTATTCTGTCCCGGTGTGACATTTTGATTTAATAATTTAAAAACGTGCATTTCTCTGTAGAATCTAGTCCGACTTTATTATTATTATTTTTTTTTTTTTTGAATTAAGTTGTAAAGTTTACTGTTTCCATTGAAAAATGTTGTGATTTCAGTTAAGCAAATTTTAACTTCAATTCATTCTGTTTTTTTTTGTTTTCCGGATAAACGCATCTAATCCGTTTGTAATAAAGGTTTTATTGTTTGATAGATGTATTTGAATGAAAATATTTAATTAGATTTTTTTTTTGTTTTGTCGTCACATGTGATTGGGAATGCATCTCCAGTGGAAGTTTATTTACACATATTTACAATAATCATATTTTTCATATACTATTTTATATTATATTATTCCTAACAATTTAATTTTAGTAAATTTCAGATTCCTTTAAATTTTTGTTATTTTGAATTTGCTATTTCTGTCGTACATTTCTTTGTTTTTTTTCTCAATTTTGTGTTTATAATCAATTATAGAATTTTTTTTTTTTTTTTTGTCTATAATCGCAATATTTTTAAGTTTCAACATGAATCCTACCTTTTTGCATAGTGATGAAGTCGACATAGAGTGTGTCGTTCGGGGTATTTCCGGATCTGTGCTAGAACAATTAAAGTCTTTAGGTAAGGTATTAGAGGAAGAAAATGCAGGTAAAGTGGAACCGCCTACTGTACCGCATCAGGCGGCTCGTAAAGCTCCTCAGAGAGAGCTTGATATTTGCACTACTAAGCTTAAAGACCTTAAGCCACAGGTTCACGAAATTACCGAAACCGATATTGGTCAAAGAGAGAATAAACTTAGAATTCTTAGCACTCGAATTCTTCACATAAGTTCTAGGTTCCTGCGTTTAAGTCATGCTTCACCTACATATCGTAACCAAGCAGTTAATATGTTAAATGCGTGTGATAATGTGTTAGAAGTGATCAATTCATTGTTAGAGTCCAGAATGGAAATTGGTGAATTTGAAGAATCGTTTTCCAAAGCAATTCCGGAATACGTGCCATTAGAAGAGGATGCAACAGGTTTTAATGCGAAGTCGAAAGATCTGGATGAGGTGTCAACTAGTTCAAATGGCGAGGAATTATCACCTGATGAAACTACCGGTCTGGATAATCAAAAGCCGTTGGGGAATAAACAAGTTACCGTCAGTACACCAAAGCCATCGAGCACATACGTTCAACATCAGGCACTCGGCATTCATAAGTGGAATATTTGTTTCACTGGTTCTCCCGGAAGTCAACCAATTGAACGTTTTCTGTACCGCGTAGAGCGCCTCGCGTGGAGTAATCATATTTCAACCGACAAATTAGTAAATGATTTACATTTATTGCTGAAAAATCCCGCATTAGAGTGGTATTGGTCGTCCTTGGAAAGAAACGGGAATGTTAAATGGGAACTTTTAAAACAAGAGATGTTGGTTATGTTTCAAGATCGGCGAAGTGACGCTGAAATTAAGCAAACAATTGCTTCGAGAAAGCAAATGCCTAAAGAGAATTTTAAAGATTTTTACATGAATGTGCTTGAGTCAACATTAGCACTTCGTCAACCGTTGTTAGATTCGGAATTGGATTTTATTTTACGTCGCAACATGAGCCCATCTTTACAATATAAATTGGCTGGTCGTCGAATTGAGTCTGTTTCAGATTTGGTACATCAATGCGTAGACATAGAAGACACCTGGAGAAGGTTAGCGGCAGAACAGGTATACCCTCGTCGTTTTGTGAGCGAGTTGTCGAATCAAGAATCAACACATTTAGGTTTAACACAAGCAGATGTTCAGCAAATTCAATTCGGAATACCTAATCCATTTTTAGAACCTGATCATAATCTATTTCGCGAGGTGTGTTCAATCGGTCAGTCGGGTCAAGCGTATCAATATCCATTACAAATAGATGACGCCGCAAGGAATTATCGTAGTTCAGCCCGTGGAACAAGAAGTACTTCAGCAGCTAGATATTGTTATGGTTGTGGTGCTCCTAATATTATCAAACCTAATTGCCAAATTTGCAACTCATCTAATGCGGAAAACTCAAGGAGGGAAATCAGATCAACTGGTCCTCAGATTCCCCAAACAGCAGATATGACCAGGTCAAGTCGAATGGAGGAAGCAGCTACCAATACATGTCCGGAACTGTTAAGACGACAGCAATAAACTCATCACCGATTCATCCAACGCATATTAATCTCATACAAGGCAATAGTAATTTTTCTCCAACAAACCCCTTTAGACATGATATTCAACTCGATCAAGTAAAAACTCAGCAAGACCATAACCATTTTACACCAACCAAAATATACTGCCAGCAATCTACCCAAGCCACGTCTTATCAAAATCCAAAAACTAGTCGAAGTTTGAGATATTGGAGGCTCAGGAAAAATATTAAGAAAATAATTTCAGAATCCGTGTTCCAATTAAGTGAAGACAAACGTCCTTATGCTGAAGTGGTTATTAATGGAATTCCGTATATGGGGTTACTTGATAGCGGCGCAAACATTAGCGTTTTGGGAGCTGGATCTGAGGAGTTTCTCAAACAAAACAACAGGAAAATACACTACCTATCAACATTTTTAAACACCGCGAGTGGGGAAAAACAACGGATAATCGGTCATATTTTGTTACCTGTAACATATAATGGTCATATTAAACAACTACGACTACACATTGCTCCAGGATTAACGCAGCCTCTCTACCTTGGCATGGACTTCTGGGATTTGTTCGGTTTAGCCCCGGCACTGGTAAACGAATTAGATGTTCCTCCACAACTTTCTTTGCTTGATAATCGTCATGTTTTGTCATCTGAACTTGAAAGTAGGTTAGCGAAAATTATTGATGGATTTCCGTGTTCTGTTAAAAATGGATTAGGTCGCACTCATCTCATAACCCATAGAATTGATGTAGGTAATGCAATTCCCGTGAAGCAACGCTACTATCAGGTTTCCCCTATTCGACAGGCTGAAATTTATGAGGAACTTAACCGTATGATAGGGTTGGGTGTTATCGAAGAAAGCCAGAGCTCATGGTCCTCTCCCATTACGGTTGCTCGGAAAGGAAATGGTAAAGTAAGGTTGTGTCTCGATGCCCGGAAAGTAAATGCGGTCACTGTCAAAGATGCGTATCCATTACCATTGATTGAGGGATTGTTAAGTCGTCTAGATCAAACGAAGTACATATCGACCATCGACTTAAAGGACGCCTTTTGGCAAATCCCGCTAGATGTGTCCTCACGAGACAAAACCGCATTCACTGTTCCGGGTCGCCCCCTTTACCATTTTACAGTGATGCCTTTCGGTCTATGCAATGCTCCTCAGACATTGTGCAGGCTTATGCATAAAGTGATTCCTTACCGATTGCATGACCGGGTGTTTGTTTACTTGGATGACTTGCTCGTTGTTTCAGCTGAGATTGAGGAACATTTCTCTCTATTAAGCTATATATCTGAATTGTTGAAACTAGCAAATTTAACAATAAATGTGGAAAAGAGTAAGTTCGTTCTCAAGGAGACAAAATACCTTGGTCATGTTATCGGTAATGGAGTTATTCGCACTGATCCGGAAAAGGTTGAATCCATTACCAATTATTTGGTTCCCAAAACCGTTCGAGAATTACGCCGGTTTCTTGGTATGGTCGGATGGTATCGGCGATTCATTTCAAATTTTGCTAGTATTACCACGCCTCTCACAGATTTGCTAAAGAAAAATCAGAAGTTAGTTTGGAACGAAGAAGCACAAAAATCATTTGAAACCTTAAAAATTGCTTTAACATCCGCACCAGTTTTGTGTAATCCTGATTTCTCACGTCATTTTTATATTCAGTGTGATGCTAGTTCTGTCGGCGTCGGCAGCGTTTTATTCCAAGTCTCTGATGAAGGTGAAGAACATCCAATAGCCTACTATTCGCACAAACTAAATTCCGCGCAACGAAAATACAGTGTGACCGAACTCGAGTGTCTGGCTGTCGTTTTAAGCGTCAAACGTTTTAGACCGTTTGTAGATGGATACACGTTCACAATCATTACGGATCACTCGAGCCTTCAATGGTTGATGAATCAACGCGAATTGTCAGGTCGATTAGCAAGATGGAGTTTGCAACTTCAAGGATTTAAATTTAATATCGAGTATAGGAAAGGCACGCAAAATGTTGTTCCCGATGCGCTTTCCAGAGCTGATATAGAAGCTTTATTTAAACCCAGTAGTTCCTCTATTAATGTGAATCCGTTACATGTCGATTTAAGTTCTGATGCATTTACTCATCCTGATTACGTACGTCGAATTAATGCAATTCAGGAAAACTCTCAAGTCCAGACAAATTTTCGTGTCTTTAATGGTAAGCTATACATATTGCTTAGCAAGAATTTTGAAAACGTTACTGATTTATCACAATGGAAATTAATGATTCCTGAAAGTTTAATTCCTTCACTCCTGCAACAAGCCCATAACCAGCCATTAAGTGCACATCTTGGATTTGCTAAGACTCTTGAACTTTTACAGCGACATTATTATTGGTCGACTATGGCTAAAGACGTTAAAGTTCACGTCAACAATTGTGAAACTTGTAAGCAAATTAAGCCCACGAATTTCTGTACTCAACCAGAAATGGGACAATTTCATGAAGTCTTTCGACCTTTTCAAAAATTATATATTGATTTTCTGGGTCCTTACCCTAGAAGTTCTCATGGAAATACATATTTGTTTATCGTTTTAGATCAATTCACCAAATTTGTACTTTTAGAACCAATGAGAAACGCGACTGCCGTAGGTGTAGTTACTTTTCTAAAGAACAGAGTGTTTAGTGTTTTCGGCGTTCCAGAATTTATCACTAGCGATAATGGGAAACAGTTTCACTCCGCATTGTTGAATGATCTATTAACTCAGTATGGCGTAAAGCATCAGTTTACTCCGAAATATTGTCCACAGTCCAACGCGTCGGAACGGGTGAACCGCACGATTATTTCTGCCATCCGAGCTTATATCCAGGACGATCAAAAACAATGGGATAACCATCTTCATGAAATTAGTAGTGCTTTGAGGAATGCTGTCCATAGTTCAACAGAGTTCTCACCATATTTTTTGACATTCGGTCAACACATGATAAGTCATGGTACATCGTATTCATTGATGCGTGAATTATATATTCTGGATGATAAATTTGTTTCTGCCACCGATATAAATACTCGTTTATCCACGGCTCAGCAACTTGTTCTAGCACACCTCCGGAATGCTCATTGCCGTAATACTACTAGCTATAATTTACGCAGCAAATCTCGAATTTTCCAACCCGAACAAATAGTGTATGTTAGAAATTTTGTGCAAAGCAACGCTGGTGCGAATTTTTCAGCCAAATTAGCACCCAAATTTATCAGAGGTAAAGTCCTTGAAAGAATTGGTAACGTCGCTTACAAAATAGCAGATTCAAAAGGTAAAATTATTGGAGTTTATCACGCTAAAGACATTCGGTAAAATTAATTTTTTTTGATATTTTGATGGTCATGTTGTAAAAGCACAAGAATGATTTTTTTTCGTTATGTTATTTCAGTATAATGCCCGGCTTGAGACTTCTCAAGGGTGCTGGGTCTTCCCCACGATTTGTGGCGAATTTGATCATAAATTTTGAAAATTGTATTTATTTATTTTATAATTATAGTTTTTTATTCACTGTATTGTAAATAATTTTTTTTTTGCACGGTATGTACCATTTTTGTCGTTACACCTGAAAGTATATTATTTGATTTTTTTTTGTACCATAAAATAATAAATTTATGAATCAATAAAATTGTATTAGAATAGAGAAAAAAAAAATGAAATTGTATTATAATAAATAAATTGAAAATTGTAATAAAATTACGAATGAAGATGCCGGATGTGAAAAAAAAAAGACAACGAAGAAGGAGAGATATAAGAGCCAATGGACAGATCGTGTTGGATTTTGAGCAAGAAAGGTCGTAAATCCAAAAATTTAGTTGGAAAAAAAATCAAAATCATATTTAATATTGAACTTAATATAAAAAAAATAAATTAACATACAAAAATAATAAAACTAAAATAAATAATAAATATCTGAAAATTTAATATAAATTAACGACGTTACGTGCCCAACTGTATCAAGCACGCATATAGTACAACAAAAATGATTTGTTTTGCAAGATTAATCAATTGGTAGACTAAGAAGAAGATGAAAATTAATCCTGCATTTTTCATCAAGATGAATCCGCAAAGCTGTAACCAATGGTTCCTGTAAATTAGGTAGTATTTAAGATAAAAAAAATTGTTCTTAGTTTTAAGTTTATAGTGAAAATTGTTTTTTTTAATTTTTTTTTGGTGAAGGGATTCGTATGAATATTATTGTACAAATAAATTTTCACTATTTTTTGGCATCAAAATTTAATTTTTCATTTAAGTTTTTTTGTGGATATTTCATTTTTTTTTATGATGCTTTTGCTTTTATCATATGAGTGAGTGAGTGAACTGGAAATTTCCATTGGAGATGTATTTTGTGATTCAGTGATGTGAAAAAAAATAACAGGTATTCTCGACTAACTGTACTAGCTCAACCGCCGAATAGCAGCAAATTCTAGCTCTTGTGTGGTCCAGAAAAAACCTCCCCACACCACTGACCGCTAGCCGGCCGAAATATGCTGCCTGGAATCACCACACTAGAGTCTGTGACGTGTCTTCTTGCAATAACGCTGAAAGGTTCGTTACAAGCTATCTGAAAACTATGAAAAGAACGTGTTTCCTGATGAAAAGAATCTGTTTGGTGGTACGAAAAATCCAAAATTACAAAAAATTTTAATTTTCATATAATTTAAATTCCAATTGGAAAATAGCTAATTTAACAATGTAATTTTTTGTTATTTTTTTTTAGCATAAATTTCACACTCATTAGCATTTAGGTACATGTTTGTCGAAAGCATCAAATAAAACCAAATAAAATGAGTCGATTAGAGCATTAACATCACTCCATTTAGAATTGAAAGTTACTTCCCAATCCACCAATTCAAAAACTCCTGCAGACCGGCAATATCAGCCTTATTAAAATTGTAATTTAACCTTGGTTGTGCATTGTTGATGAATTTACAAAACAGCTCCTGGCAGTCAAAGTTAATTTCCAATCCACTGTGGTAACATCTATCCGGAACAAAAGGTTCCAACGACTTAGTAACCAATCCACAGTTAGGATCATTCAATAAAACTAGATCCAGGATTCTACCATTCAAGTTAGCAACTTTACAAATTTGATGTAAATTTAAAGACAACATGGCATCAATAAAAATCTGTTCCACATCACTCGAAACATTGGATGGAAAAACAGAAGCAGTTTCATCATCTTCAGTATACCAACATAAACCCGGAAGATTGAAGTCACCCAATACACATATGGTGTCATGTGCGTTACACTGTGATACAAAATAATAAATATTTGCACAGTGTAAGCTATAAACCTCAGCAGAGCTTAGAGGTGGGACATATGCAGCATATAAATATAATAATTTCAATGTCCAAGATAATTTGACCGCAACATATTCCACAGTAATATTCGGATATAATACATCGCAGTTTATAATTGAATTATGCACAGCTACAAGAACTCCACCACCATCAGATTTATCACTTGTTAGGCTGGAACGGTCACATCATACGTTACATAATTATCATCAAAAAATTCAGAACTTAAAACAGCAGATTTCATCCATGTTTCAGATAAAACATATCTCGGATAAGATGACGACGATAGAAATAATGAAAACTGCGTTGATTTAGTATGCATACCACCAACATTTTGATAATAGATTGAGATTGAATTAGGCATTGAATTAAATTCCAAATTCATTCTGTTAGAGCTGAGCGTGGGACTAAAAAATGATTGTTCATTGATTTCCGACGTGAATTTAAAAATTCTTTAATCAAGACTCCAGAAGGCCACGCCGATGAATCAAGCATTTGGTCAAATTTGCTTACAGGAATACCGATTTTAAATGATACATAATCGCGATCATCATTACGTCGAAAGCAATATAATACAGGTTTCTCGACTACAAATTTGGTTTTGATATACATCATGAGATCATCATCAGTAACGTCCTTACATAAACGAGAAATAAAAAAAAACCACTACCAATAAAAATTTTTTTAGGCGAGTCCATATTATTATCTAACGATTTAGCAGTTGAAGCCGTTGTAGATCTTGTAAGTATTGGTGTGGCAAATTCCATATCAGTTTGTTTTGTTTTTTTTTTTATTTTACAGACGATGACTGTTGAAATGGTGTTGGTTTTAACAAACTTTCCTCGTTAATATTAATAGCGGCTGATGTATTATTTAGCAATGACAAGGACGCGGATATAGCATCGATAGAATTACTCATATGATCATTCGTTCCCTTGAGAATTTTATAAACATCGATACATACACTATATCGCCATGAAAAATTAGGAATTATTGAAATGGCATCAAATACAGGTTTTTTAATCCCTGCACATCCAAAATGAATAAGTTTATTACATTCACCAGCACAAGTAAAAAAGTTTTCAGACACTTTGGCACTACATTTACAGCACACAGACATTATTATTTAAATCAAAAAATATTAGTTAATAAAATCACAGTTATGTATTTATGTATCACAGATTATTGATAGATTTTATGATTTTTAGCCGTTTCACAGTTATTAGAAAAATAGTTAATTTAATTGAAAACTAAATAAAAATTTTTTTAAAATTAAATCAAAATATTAACACAAAATGTATAGATAAATTATTTAACCATATGTATATATTAAAATTTAATTTTAAGAGCAAATTGTATACGTGTGATCACAACGATCATCAAGCGACGAATACAATTAAACTAACTACCACTCGCCCATCGTGGTGTCACCTGCACGGAAAAAACTAGGCTTGTCATTACGAAGAAAACGGATTCTTCGTTTAAAAGCTAATTTTCTTATTTCTTTCGAGTTTTTCTTCATGTAAGATTTGTGTTTCTTGCACTGATAAAAAATTTCTTGAGTTAAAATTTATTGCATAATTGTAATCTAAGATTTAGTTTCTTGTATCTATAACTGCTCAAAATTCTTGATTGAAAAAACAAAATCAACGAATGGAGCAAAATATAATTGTTTTGTTTCCAATTTTTCTTGCAACAAGAAATTGACCCTTTTCTCAAACTATATTTTAAAAATTAAAAATTTTCTTGATGAACGCAAAAGCAATTTCTTGATTCGAGAAACTATTGAAATGTTAAAGATAAGATAGAATTTTTCTTAAAACGAAATGGAACCTTTTCTCAAAATATATTTTCCAATTTTCTTGAAATCTCCCATTTTAAAAATACAACATTTTCTTAATATGTAAATATACGTCACACATTTATCTTTTTTTTTTTTTTTTTCATTTCATTTCCGGGCCCGCCATCTTAAACATTGATCCATCCACAAGATATCAATATACAAATATATGCATTTGATTTTAATGACAATTGTTTCACAATTGGCTGTATATAGAATGGAATACCCACACCAGAAAAATCAATCGCGCAATCTCACGATTTAGTGCATTTTTAATTTACAAATTACAAAAAATAGTCTCAAATAACCTAATTAAAAATTAAATAATTTTATTGACAATAAACGACGAACCTAGAAAATTATATTGCATTTCTCGCCATTATCACCATCTGGCCAAATAAGAGTTGCTTTTAAGCTTTGCTGCAATTAAGGTTAACTCATCGACAATCTTGAAATTAAAATTTTCCTTTTGTTTGCTTGTCTCATAAAAACTGTAATAAAGTATTGTATATGTATACCCATGTATATCCGCTATAATTAATAAAATTCTAATCAAAACCAAACCATAAATCATTAGGTACTAAATAATTTGCAGTAATATATTGCTCAATAATTTTCGTTTACATAATTTGTATATTTATCTGTGTACATACAAATAAGTATATAAAGACATTTTTTATTCGTGTGTATACTGTCATACGCGCACCTATGTTTTACTAGTTAAAACTTTTACAGCATGGTTCTCGAATATGAAAGTTATTAGCAATAAATATAGGATGCAGTTAAATCAATGAGGAGGAATTTTATAAAATAAAAACAAGGTTTTGTTTTTTAATTCTTTTAGGAATAAAATACAAAGCAAAATCCTTCAATCTTCCTTATAATTTCGCAAAGAATACAGTTCGGCGACATTCAATGTCTGCTTAAAAGTTGAGATACAAACAACATTAAAAAATCTGCCATTATGTCTTGTGTTATGGCACAATATTTATTTATTGTTAAAATTTTTTTATTCTTTAAAATTAAATGGGGCAATTCGCACTAAACTTTTCGTAAACGTTATGTCTAAGCAGTTCTTAAACGTCACGTTTAAACGTACACATTATGAAAATTTGTATACATTCTCATGTGATAAAGTAATCGTTTATGTTATATTTCCGTTTAGTTTTAGCATACCGTTCACGAATACCTTAGTATAATAAAAACTTCGTAAACTGTACGTTTATATTACGCCTAAGTAGTCAGGAGGGACCATGGTTTGACGTGTTACATTTTTCGAGATTATTCTTGCTTGCTAAAATATTTATCTGTCGATTAATGCTAGTTCTAAATAGTGGCCAGTTCACGTTGTTGTAATCTTGATATGACTTTTCTTTGAAAGGTTTAAAATGTTTTATCATTAACTCAAATTTTACTAGAAAATGGACTGATGAACATAAATTTGAATATTGGTAAGTATAATATACAAAGTCGAAGGTCTTGAGTTTCGCTTTAGGCGAACATATATTGAACTTAAGGGGGAAAACAATTTGGAATCTACTATTTCGAGATGTGATGTCATAGGGAATATTACAAGCAATATTGTTCCGTGAACAGTTCCACGCATTGTACGAGAATTTAAGTCGCCGCATACTACCTTGATCTCAACAAGTTCTCGGAATAACCACCGTGTGGCGCTCACATCGTTCCGATTTGAGTTCTGTTTTTTGTTAAGTTGGTACATCTGTTGTTGATATTCCCTCTAAATCTTAGCGTCATAGCTTGACATTTGCAAAAGTTACGTAGTCAAGAGTACATCTATCTCTTTGTGTGTTGGCGATTATTTACAATTTTAGACCTGATTTGCGAGGCTGAATCCGATCCCACATTCATCAAAAGGATCATTACTGGAGACGAGACGTGGGTTTATGAGTACGACACGCAATCCAGACATCAGGCAAGTGAATGGCGTTCACCAAACAAAAACCACGTCGTTTTCAGTCAAAAAAGAAGGCAATGCTCACGGTTTTCATGGATTACAACGGTGTAGTGCATCTTGAATTTTTGCCAGAAGACCAGACCGTAAACAAAGAGTATTATTTGGGCGTTATGAGACGTTTGCGTGAAGCAATTCGCCGAAAGAGACCAGAATTTTGGGCAGAAAACTCGTGGATTTTGCACCATGATAACGCACCGTCGAACAGTGTCATCATTATTCGTAATTTTTTGACGAAAAATGCAACAAATCCAATCCAACAGCCACCGAATTCACCTGATTTGGCTCCCTGTGACTTCTTTCTGTTCAATCGAGTTAAAAAACCATTACGGGGAACGCGTTTCAGCAGCTGAGAGGAAATAATGGAAAAATCGCCAACACACACAGAGTAGATGTACTCTTACTACGTACGTAACTTTTGCAAATGCCAAGCTATGACGCTTAAGATTTAGAGGGAATATCAACAACAGATGTACCAACTTAACAAAAAACAGAACTCAAATCGGAACGATAGGAGCGCCACATGGTGGTTATTCCGAGAACTTGTTGATCAAGGTAGTATATTCATTAGTTCTATAGATAATTCCTCTTTATATTCACTTTGGATTATATTTTTGTTGTAAACCCCAAAATGTTGTTGCCAATTTAATTTGACATTCGGGGAAGTGGACCCAGGAAATTAAACTAACAAAAGCTTTATGACACTAATACCTATTGCCTCAATTACTATTAGAATTATAAAAGATGAAAGTAACTTATACTTCAAATCCTTTTTAACAACAACAGCTACTCCTCCTTGGGTTCCGTTGAATCGACCTATTCTATGGATTAGCCATTGAGCCATGGGGCTATTTAAATGACTCGAAGGCTTTAATACTGGAAATTCCACTTGATGGAAGATCAACGGTGGTGGTCTGACAGCTGCGTTCCACATTCTCTTATTATCTCTTATTTAGACAATTTTCTGAAAATACCTCGTGTTTGCCGCTGCAATTGCAGCATTTAGGTTTGGTTCTGGACGTATTTGAGTAGAGGACAATCTTGCCTTTTGTGTGCATTGCCACCATCCCCTGTTCGACTCGTCTCTAACACATTACATATTATTTATTGTACAACTGTAAAATGTACTGTATTAATTATTATTAATGTAGGTTAGTTTTTGGCAATTTTCTTATCGATTGTGTGGTGGTTTAAGTTTCGGTATGCAAGTATATTTGAACATTTTCGTTTTTTCATTCCAAAGTAGGAATGAAGAGAATAAAATATTGATCTCGCGACCTAGCAATATTCTGCACGTACGAGTACTGCAGTAAAAGTACGAATGGGAATAAACGGAATACATTTTCGACAGCATTTTTGGCCCTAATACGAGATTGAATTATTCTACTTTTTAAAAATTTGACGTAAGAAGACACTCCAAATATGGCAGCTTCGTAACTGTACTAGCTAAACAAATCACGTCGAAAATAATTGTTATGAATTCTCTTTATCAAATTACAATATTTTGGTTTTCTGGTAGTGAAAATATAAATTTAGGAGGTAAGCTACTTTTACTTGTTTAGAACTATTTCTAGATGGTGCATCATATACAAAAGCTGATCAGGTCTAGGTAAGAGCAGTGTACTATTTTTTTAAACAGATTGAACATAGCTTACTTCTAGATTTTGCTTGAAGCTCCTTGGTTCGCTTCTGTGGTTCAGAAGGTATGTACTCCAATTCTTAAGCAATTTGTTTAGTCTTTTTTTTTTTTTCAAAAACTATGAGTCCCCTCGGCATAATAAATTAGATTAGTTCAAAATTACATTTCTTTTAAGGAATTGAATGACCTTAAACCTCGCGATTGTAAACGTGTTATTAGTTGTTGATTATTACTGGGCCACTTTCTTAGATTAAATCCCCCCGACCTGAGAAGTTCTATGAGCTGGAATTGAGCTTCTACTGCTTCAACTATCGTCATCAACATAAAAATCTCTTAGAGCAATTGTTAACGCAGTAGAATATTTGTTCTTGTTGTCTTGTCGTGCTATCTTCTTTCCTGATTGCATATGTTAAGTAATATGTTCCATCTGTTTCTTCTAGTCTACACATTACTTCCGTTTGCCAAAGTTGTTGTTCGTATTATTTCATGAATTTTATGTACCCTTCCTTGAGGGTTTGACTTGTTGATAATCTTGGAATGGTATTCTAATTTCGTACCGCCCATTGCTATGTCGCTGTTTCTGTTTCTGGTTTTGTTTGATTCCGAGGAGGAGGAAGCTCTTCTAAGTCACAAAACTTTTTAAGCTGTTAAGCTGTTTTAAGCTGAACATAATATGCATATGTGCTTTTTGGTTGTAATTGCAATGAATGTCTGATGTTTACTTTATTAATTTTATTAACAATCTTCGGAACATATTAAAATCATAGAATGTCTGATGTTTTTGGTAGCTGGGCCTGTTGTTCTCGCTCCTCTTAACGCGTATATTACCTGACATCTTCGTTCTAAGAATTTGACAAAATCGACGATTGTTTGCAGCTCCTTGGGATTTCCTAACGAAATCTTCGGTGCTTCAAGAGTTTGTTATCCAGGTACTCCAGCTTGATGTAACCACTCCTAAATTTTTTACCGCATGTAAGTTCTCTCTGATAGTGTCGTGCAGTGCGCGATTTTTGCATTAATGTGGTTATTAACGAGTAGCCTTTTGTTTTGGCATCTAATCTGGTACTCCCCATTTAAACTTGGATAGTTCAATTTGTTCTAACTTATACTCTATTTGCTTGTTGGTTATTTCGAATTTCTCTTATTTCTCATTTACTCCCTGTTTTAGCCTATCAGTACAATCTTCCGTTTGGTTGCCAATTTTGAAGTATAAGTTGTTTGTGAAATATTCCTAGTTTTCCAGACCAGTAGGACTTCCTCATGTAACTAGTCTATTTTGACATTGCTGTTCTTATCTTTGATTTTAAGAATTCTTCAGCCTTTCTTGTTTGTGTGTTTGTTAGGCTTGCTCTTATCATCTGTTTCTTGACTAGTTTCTTCTTTGCATCGCCACTGTATGGTTTCCTTTGACGCGATGCTTAATATTGCATCACTGATTAAATTCGTCATCTGTGGTATCTTCATTCTTTCGGACTCTATTTCAAGTATATTGGAGCCAGTTGGTGTTAGCACTGTTGGAGTTGTTGCTGAAGTTTCTAGCCGTTTTTATGGTTTCAGCGATGATATATTCAGTCTTGTTGTAACTGTAGACGTTCGTCTAGACATAATGTATTTTTTATCTCACCATAACCTAATAATTGAGCGTCGTTTGCTTTATATTGATTGTACAACTCATAGATGGTCTATTTTGATGTACTTCGTTAATTATCCCCGTATCTGCTGGCGCGTTGTTTCCCTTGACCACGTTTGCACTATCCAATGCCCTGCTTCTCCAAAGGACCGGTTGCGTCAACGGTTCGAAGAACCAATGTAAGTTAGTAACAAAGAATCAACCCGGTTCCAGACACCTAAGTAGTTTATAGTTAGTAAATTTGTTAGTAGTATATTTTTAGTAACCTAGCTTAAACTGCGCAAAAGATAGTCGATTTTATTTAGTAAGTACAGTTGAATACAAAAATTATTGCTTAGGCAGCTAAAATATATTTACAATTTTTTGACCTGTGTATAACAACTTATGTTATCGAATATGAGATACCCGGCCCGTGCTAGTGAAAAAATATGTTTTATTGTTTATTTATCCATGTTTTGCTGATCAGTCACAGTTGAAAATGGCAAAATGTTGTCAGCATATCGTCATTGCGATCGTCGAGCAGCGATTTCCACAAATAAAAGTATTTATGTAAAGAGCAATGGGAGCTAAAACATCTCAAGCTGCGGGCAACAGTTTTTGTCCCATTAAAAACTGTCTATCCGTTGTCAAGATAACTAAAAATACATAAAATTGGCCAAAATCTCTCTCCCTTTTTTGAGACGTTACCGGCTAGCTCAGGCTCATTTCGCCAGAACCACTCATCGTTTTGAAATATTGAAGTTACAGACGTAGCAGTTCTACAGCAAAAAAGGATACATGTGACCACCTCTGGGATTTTTGTAGGGACAAAGGGGTTAGTCGCCCAACGAATTTTCTTATAAGCCTCGCTTTGAACACGGTGTGGATGCACACTCGTCAGACATTCGAGTCTCCTTTTGGTTTCTTGACAGAATAAACCAATCTCAAATCAGATGTTCATATGACCTGCGAACGTTGTTTCCTTTGTACATGCTAGTCCTGAATGACGGTGGAGGTATCCTTGTCAGACAGGATAAGATGCAGCGCCTCCCACTTAACGGCATTCACAAAAGCCGCATCGTTTCCGTATTATTATTATTTATTGAGCAGAATTCAAGAAATCGCTTACCGGTGATGTTGGTGTTGCTGCTTCCCCAGACTATGCAGTATGTGTTTAATGGTTAGTTGTGCAATAGTTGATAAATCTCTGCACCGCTTCTTGAGGAGGATCGTTTTCGACGCCAGAAAAATAAGCTGAGATCTACTGAGATCGCTGTGATATCCTTGGAAATAAATTGGTTAATTGAGAAGATAGTGTGACGAATGATAGAGAATTGCTGTCTTCGCCCTCTCTTTTCCGTATTGTAGATTAACTGTTTTGCTTGGCAAACCATTTACTTTTTCATTGTTGGTCCAAGGTTCCTGTGTGTGAAAAAGACGGTGGTAACAAAAGCACAACATAAAGATGTAACATTTTTAATATATGTAATTATTTAGTTTTTTTAATTATTGGTAACATGAAAAATTTACTGGTTCTTGCAGGAATTTAGTATCTTGGAATACGATTTGCTCACTTATACCACGTTTCCATCGTCAATAGTATAATAGCAAAATAGTATAATAGTATTATACTATTTTTCCTTATCGTGTTTCCATCACTTGGTGTGAAGTTAAAATCGTTTTAAATTTTTATATTTTATGAATATTTATAATTACTTGATGAATATATTACTTGAAGTAAGAGATAAAACATTAAAAACACACTACGATCGCAGCCTAAAAAAATTTAACTTGAAAAAGTATTCAAACAAACCTATACACTGCCATGTTAGCACTGTTAAAATTACAATTACCTAACTACCTATTTGATTTTTGATACTATCATACTACTTATACTATCAACTTCGGTATCCATCATCATAGTATAATAGTATAATACTATTATGCTATTATACTATGACGATGGAAACCCGGGAATTGATTTCTGTTATTTAAAAGAATTGTACTGGAACACAATGAATAATTCTATTTCCATATGCAAAATATACTTACATATTTAAAATAAAATACTAAACACTTTTATAATCTGTATATACTGATATCAACACGATTCAATCGTGCACATGCTATCCTCGAGTTATCGAGAATATACCTCCGACGTAATTTGAGGGAGACCACTATTTTCCCCGACAAACAGACTGAACGATGATAATTAGGTTCACTTGTTGATACATAATTCTAATAACGCTCAGCCCCTGCTTGTCATCTGAAATTGAATCTTTGAGTTTCTGGGCTTATGTTGTCCCAGTAGCTAATTGATAAGATGGATTCGGACTTATAGTGGGCTACGACTTTTCCACTAACTTTTCTCTGAGGGGGAAATTTGCGGTTTTGAACTTCTTTGTAAACACTACAACTTATGATACCATTACAGAGCGCACATTTCGCCTCTATACCCCACTTTTTCTTTTCACAATGATTTGTGAAATGTTGTTCACCTGTAAAATGCGGCTTTTCGACCTTTACAACTGAATGCATCAATCTACTTATCGAAAGTATCTCTCTATTTTTTTCACTCATTCGAAGCTCGACTTTAAAGGGTGGGCATGGCGTTAAATTAACTCATTTTTCAAGTCGCCAGTAGTTTTGTAAGACAACCCCATAGGTTTTGTTCACTTTCTGTTGGAACGAAAGCCATTCGGTGTTTCGCTCCGCCGGAGCTTTAACGACAACTGGGTATGCCTCGGTAAGCAGATGTATATAAAGCAGGTTATCCTAGCCAGTAGTCATTTATCTTCATTTATTTCCCTTCATTCGTGTCTGTACCTCTTTTGTTGGCCATGGTCCATTCTTCGTATTTCGAGAAGTAGATAGAAACAGCGCAGGTTCGGTTGATGTAGTTTCTGTACATTTTAGGTTCATTTGTGTCGTTTGCAGCGAACTACCTGGTAGAGTTCGTAGAGTTTTTGAAAATAAATCGAGCATTACAATGTGTAATGATCTATAACACTCTCTATCACTTTTTTGTTAGCACTGTACTTTTGCATTTTTTTTAATTCAAGAATTGCACAAAATTTGAAGTTTTTGTAAACACTGCACTTTTATTTTTTTTTTAATTGAAACTTAATTTAAATTGGTTGAACTGCACTTTTTTCACAATAAAATAAATTTGAATGTTTGCTGTACAATGGCTGGACAACGATTCTCTAAAAAATCTAAGAAAATAAATATTAAAAATTTTAAAAAATTGATCTGCTAGTGTATTCGATACCAAACAGCTGATATCTAATAAAACAAAAATTAACTAATTTTATAATTTTATTTTATTAAAGTTTCAAATTTTGTTGTTCATTCCAGCGCAAATAGGTTTGCTTACAGATTGATTAAACAAAAAACTTTATAATTATTATTCCAGCATGTTTAAATATGTAATTATGTTTTAAATTTATATTTACATAATGTTTAGAGAGAGAGAGTAGAATTTAATACTATTTCATATAGAAACATACTATAAATGTAATATTAATCTATACGATAAAAAAAAAATAACTACATTATGATTTAAAAAAATAAAAATAAAATAAAATATTTATAATTACTTGCAAATTGTTGTCATACGGTCGCGATTTTATTATTTGTATTTTGTTTTAAGTATTAGTAGATAAATGAATAAATTTTATTTATTTTGTATTTAATTTTAAATTTATTTAACTTTTAATTTTATTTTTCACTGAAGTAGAATTTATCATATTTCACACCAATTCTTTTAACTATACCTATATACAAATTAATTGCTAAGAGTTGGATCTAATTTAGATTAACATTAAAACATTATTACTAAAAAAGTTACAAAATAAACGTTTATTAAAAAATGAAAACAATTAAATTATGATATATAAATTAAATATGTATGTATTATTTTATAAACTTTACCATGTTTTGGGCAAACTAAATACTCCGACACGGTTGTGTTCATCAACGGCTCGGACCGCAAAATAGTATCGACGACCTTCCTCGAAATGTGTCAAGGTAACAGCCATTGGGAGTAGCATAGATTTAACATCTCCCACATGTCGCCATGAGTCTGTAGCTGGTGGTGAAGGTGTTTCTTGGTATGCATAAATTTGGTAGCTTTCTATAGTTGCATATCCACCGCGTGTACTATCCAAAGACCATGATATAACAATACCGGAATTTGAATTTTGGATGCGAACAATCGGACGCGGAGGAATTCGTTTCCAACTGGGATCGCTTTCTTGTAGCGGCGGATTTGGTAACGGTGCCGGATGTGTCATCGAACGTTGTATATTTATTGTTGTTGTTAGTGCAGTTCTCTCGCTTGTTGATGGTGTTACGGGCGGTGTTGTCGGGGTTGATTGTAACTGTTGTGGTAGTACAGGTTTACCATTGACATGTTTTGGCGCTATAGTAACTGTAAACAAAAAATAAGTTGTGGTTAAAGTTATAATTAAATGTATGGAATTATAAAATTATATTTAAATCCCAATTTATAATTAAACCCGAATCTAATCTATTCCTTTTTAATAACTCTTCTACTAAATGTGTGCTTATATGTTATAAAATATACATATATAAGATTCACTTACATTCCTGCGTTAAATGATTCCATATGTGTTTATTTCTAGTATGCCGTTCCTTTCTACGCATTAATAATCTAGTCCTGTGAGTTAGATAATATAGCCTATTGACTTCACTTTTAGTCATTCCTTAAACAAAAAAGGAAATTTTTTTTTACAAATAAATATAAAACTGGAGACATTAGGTGATATGAAAATCCAATATGAATAAACAAAAATTATTTCTAACTAGGAAATTTTATAAAAGATGAAAAGCTAAACCAAGTATTTGGTACCGTAATTGTTAATTGAACATAAGCAAACTTGAAACGACCCGAACAACATAATTCTCAGATATATATTGGTCGACTAATATTCTGAACCTCATTATTATAGAATGCGTAAAATGGAAGTAACATTTTAGAAACAAACCGTTTTGAAATCATACTCTATATAATTTATTATACATTGGATCAATTAATCTAAACCATTATAATAAAAATAAATGTCTTATTTACCGTATCTATTTGGGGTTCCCGGAACCTTTTGTAATGTAACACGATTTTGTTGTAGTTGAGGAATATTTTGTACAAGGATTTTATTATTATTTGAAGGATTACGTATAACATATGTCAATTTATTGACACCTTTTTGCCCTGGTATGGCCACTAAGGCTGGGGGCTGCCCATTTAGTATATTCATTTTACCAGGTGATTGTGATTCAGAAACTTTAACATCTTCTTCATCAGTTAAATCAATAACAGATTTTGGTGGAGTTGAAGCTGGTGCTGGTGTTGTTGTAGTTGTTGTTGAAGAAACAACTGGAAATGTTTGTGTTGTTACAGTATTTGTGGTTGAAGGAGAACTTTGAGTTAGTACGACCCGATTTGGTACAGTTGCTTTCTTTATAATTAAAGAAGATGGCGTTGTAGTTGTTACAGATAAGCCATTTACTGGTCGTGAACTAAAAAATATATAAAATGAAATTAGTAAAAATTCTCAATACCTACAAAATATTGTAAGGTAGAAGAAATATATTTGTTTGACATACACAATCATTTGACCATTTTTTAACGATATTGAGGTTGTTTGAGGTGGGGAACGCTGCTGTTGTGCTTGCATCGCCGCCTGTTGACGTTGTATATTTTGTTGTGACTGTGCAATTTTCTGTTGAATAGTCTGCTGATGCTGAGTAGGTGGTTGCTGTTGTTGTGGCTGTTGCTGTTGTTGTTGTTTCTGTAATAAAATTTTCTGCTTTTGCTGTTGCAAAAGCAACTGCTTTTCTTGTTGTGTCTGTTTCTGTATTTGAAGTTGCTGAGCTGGAGTTAACTGTGGCCGCATTGGAGTGAATTTTTGAACCGTTCTTGGTTTTTTTATTTCTCCGCCATTTTGGGTAGTATTTGTTGCCGAATTACTTGTTGTTGATGTAGTGGAGGTTTGTGATGCAGTGGGAGGTAATGATACCATTTTCGTTTCTATAGGTTTGTAAATAATTCTTGAGTTTTTTTCAATTAAATTTTTAACGGTTGTTTCGGTTTGAGTAAATTTTCCTTTGGGATCCTGAGTAACCTGCAATCCAACTGCCCGGGTTATTCTAACTGGTACTATATAACCTTCGTTCTTGATATCCATATCACGTAAAACTCGCAAATGTACCATTTCTAAATCTTTATATAATTTTGATAACTCATTAAATTTGCTGCGAACTGAATTTATTACTTCTTCTTGTTTATCGACCTTTTCTTGCAGCTGGCTAATATGTGATTTACATACTAACGCTTCAACAATTTTTTGTAGTACCAGTTCCTCCAATTCTTCGGTCGAAAAATTCGTTAATTCACGCTTGAATTTCTTTAAAAATGGCAAACTTTTAGGTACTGATTTAGTTGCAGGTTCATCAGGTATATCCGCTGACGCTTCATCAATGTTTTTTGAGATTTCCGAAAATTTATTTTTATTTTCTTCACTTTCTTCTATTGAATCAATCGAAGCACGTTGTGAATGTGGTGATTTAATAGACGATAACGGTTTATCATCGTCCGTATCGTCATCATCATCATCATCATCATTATCTTCAATGAAATCTTCATCTTTTTCTTCTGGTAATTCTTCCATTTCCACATCTTCCTCAATACCATTGGGTTTAGCATCACCAGTACTATCATCTACAGTTTTGGGTGTCTCAATCTCCACACCACTTTTTTCAATAAGTTCGATGTCATCGAAAGGAAGAATTAAATCTATTCTAGGTTTCTTAATTGAATCTTCTGTTTCGCTTGATATTTCTGAGCTTAATAACCTTTTTCGATTGCCAGTTTTATTACTATCTAATTCAGTTGCCAATGATTCTATTTCGGTTGATTGTACTAAAGCGTTGCTCTCCTCGTTATTAGTTGATAATTCGTTATTAGTTGATGTTTCAATTTCATCTAATTTATCAGCAACTACTGTAACATCTTGATCTCCCTCCGTTAAACTAATTTCATTTTCCAAATTTTCACTCGGCCCTTCTAGATCATCAATGTTTTGGGATTTATCTAAAGGTTCCTCAATTTCCATAGTATCAATGGCAGTGTTTTCAATAAGACACTTCTCATCTAGCTCTGGTATCTCTTTCATTTGAAGATCTTCGTCAACAGCATTACTAACAACGCTTGATGCATCATCAACTGCTTCAGAAATTTCTTTTGCAATTTGAGTAGCTTCATTATTTAGCTCTGATACACCTTTTATTCTTATTCCTTCTAAAGGCTTGCTAACAATATCTGGCATTTCACTTGTTTCAGTAAGTACTTTTTCAACCCCATTAGCCTCACAATTCACCTCCGAGTCACCATTTAACATTAGCCCTTCGGTAGATTCATCGGGATCACTAACAATGTCTGGCATTCCATTTGATTCAGAAATTACATTCGTAATTTGAAAAGTCGACATCATTTCTTTCGGCTTGTCACTAGTTATCTCTGGAGAAATTACTTTTGCAATTTCAACGGCCGGCACATCTTCTATTTCGGCTTCAATTATTAGGGATTCTTTCGGATTACCAGCCGTTGTTTCTAGTGAAGCAACTACTTCCAATTCTTTTTCAACTACATCTTCTGTTGCATCAATTTCTAGATTAGCCGGTTCTTCGATATTTTTGTCAGTTATTTTATCACTTGAAGGCAAATCGGTTTCTGGCATTACATCCATCTGATTATCATCAAGCTCATCGGATGGTATTACATCCATGTGATCAACATCAAGCTCATCGGAAGGTTGAAGATTAATGGCTTCCGAAGTTCCTTTAATAACTTCCACGTTTGTCGTAACAACTTCTGACAGGTTTTGATCACATTCTAATTTTTTGTCAGAATCTAAAGTTTCAGTCTCAATTTCTTCATTTGATATTTCTTGATCTTCCGTGTTACTTTCATCAATCATTAACTTTCCAAAAGAATCATCAGCCTCTAGATTCGCTCCTTCATTATCTGGTTTCGATTTGGAATCATCATCATCTGCAATCGACATTTGCGTATCACTTTGTATCATCGAATTTGTATTACCACCTTCAGAATTACTAATGGCTTCATCAATTTCATCTAATAAACTATCATTATCATCATCATCAACGACATTATCGTCAAGAGGAAACCTTTCTGTTTCATCTAAATCTTTTTCATCATCTTCATGATTATTCTGTTGACTTTTACTATCTTCATCACTGGTAAGTGGAAAGACTTGTGTTGCTTGTAGAAAAATATTTTCTTCTTCGGTGTTTTGTGATGTATCATCATCAACATCTGTAATTTTCGTGTTTTTCAATGCTTTATCATCATCATCATCTATTGATTCTTTTAACTTAACATTTTGAGGTTCCAAAAGGCTAAAGGTTTGTGTACTTTGAAGAAAAATATTTTGTTCATTGGCGTCTTGCAGTGTCTCATCGTTATTAACCTCTGTAGTAACTTTTGAATTTTCCAATGCTATATCAACGTTATCTATTGATTCTTTTGACTCAACATTTAGTGAAACTTGCAAATCATCACTGGGCAATTCTACCATCATTTTATCATCATCAACATGCGTTTCAACAATTAAATGCGGTGACGGTGAAATACATTTTTTACTGTTGTTTATATTTTCTACTTCTGGAACCATAATAATTGTTTCATTCCTCGCTAAATCACAAGGAATGTTACCATCTTTATCATTTTTTGATTCTAAACATTCATCTTCTAAAATAACGTTTCCTTTTTGCGTTGCTAACTGTAAAAGCACATTATTGTTATTACCGTTTGAACTAGGATCTAATTTTTCATCTAATTCTAAAATATCCTCAGGATTTTTAATGCGCTCTTCTAACCGGTCTAATACTGATATTATTGTTTTTGGATCTACTATTTGTTCCACATTGTTCTCTAATGCTAAGACAAATAAAATGTTAAAAAACAGTTCAGTAATTCTCTCTATCGAAAAAAATTGTAAAATTGTTTGTACCTGTATTACTATTATTTGTTATAAGGGTGCTTAAATTTTCTACTAGAGATGAATCAACATTTTTGGCGTCACCCGAAGCTTCCTCATCATCGCTTTCGGAATATTCCAGTTTTTCCATTTCTTCTGGTTCATCGTTTTCTATAACCATCTCATCAGTTTTTTCGGTACTACTACTAATAAAACTAATGGTAGGTTGGTTCATTTTAAGCATTTTGTGTGATCTTTTAACTTAACGATTTTTTTAAATGATCATTTCTGGAATAGAATACAATAAAACAAATAAATAAATAAAATAAGATTAAAAAGCTGGCTGACAAATTGAGCAATTTCTTTAGATGGTTCTCATTGTCCAGCAAGTGTTTTATATAATATATTAGTAAGCTATTCGCCCATTTATTTTATGACTGAGAAACTCATCTTAGGTTACCTCAAAACTGACTAAAATGCTCGGATTAGAGAGTGTGAAACATTTTAGATCTACCAAAGCGAAAAAATAATATGAAAAATAATGGTTTCATTCAAAAATTTAAAAGGAGTGGTGGTGCCTAAAAGTGACAAAAGTAAATAGAATCGATGTCTTAAATATAAATTATAATCATCAGTATTATATGTAAAATTATGTGGAAATAATAACATAATTTGGAATGTTTCAGATTTTCATAGTGAGAATTTTTTTTAATAATACAACTTCCAAAAATTGCGAAAGGTATTACATAAAGAGCCAATTATGTGCTTGAGAGCATAAGCGAAAAAACATCGTGCGATTTAATTTATTTTTATTTAATTTAATTTAAAATCTTTTTTATAAAATCGC